>JAUPFV010000001.1:16338941-16825305 GCA_036936605.1 Limnanthes douglasii subsp. nivea | reverse complement strand
ATCTCACTAACAATGAAGTAGTCCAAATCTAATCAAGATCCTTTGAACACCATGATGCTAAAAAATAAGTAGGAAATCAAGGAAAAACACAATCAACAGACCCAAAAGTTTGTTGAAGAAACAATCTAATACTACAAAATTTGAAGAAAAATGAAAAACCTACCTCTTGCGATTCATATCATTGTCTGAAGCACAAATTACCCTTCATCTAGTCATGCTTAAGAACCTTTGATCATAGCTTATTAGTAAGAAAAGACTCAATGAACACGAGATGCATAAAATTAAAAAGCCTATCTTTTACTGATTCATATCGTACGGTAGATTTGTCTAGAAGATGAAATGTCACTTCACCGGAACTACTCTCTAAGATCTGGAAAAAAAATAGATTAATATGAGTACTAAAAAATCAAATTTGACACCTCGTAAACTTGAAAATAAACTATTATTTGTCATTTTAGATTTTGAACCTCTATTTACGACAATACCCAATAGACAATGGACTATCATATACTTTTTTTAATACAATACAAATATTTTTATTTTAAAAAAACTATATTTTTATTCGTTTGTAAAAATATACCTAGATATCATATAGGTTGATATTATATACAAATACATAGATTGATATATTATTTTATTATTTCAAAGATAATCACATTTTCTAAAGTTAAAATTAAATCTACGTGTAATGAATGAGCTACATTGTTATATATAAATATAAAGTATTTAAAACTTTACAAACAAAATCCTACTAATATAAAATAGTTTATGCGTTGAACAATCGAATATTGACACGTTTAACTATCTAGCTTAATAACTTAATGGTATACAATACAACCTAGGATGCAACTATGATAAGTTTGGATAAAGTGACCATATGTCCATAACCCTAGTCTTTTAGAATCTTTTAAGAGGTTGAGATATTTGTGCGACAAATATATCTTTTACGGGTTCTATAAAATAACTTTAGGAAATGAAAATAAGTTTATTTAAATAATAAGTATTATTAAAATTGATTTCCTGTTAGGGTAAGGTATAAATTCGTGTTATAGTATTTTGATGTTCCGTACAAATTTAGCACAAATTAATGTGTTATAATATTTTCATGTTCGGTGCAAATTTAGCACAAATTAATGTGTTATAATATTTAACAGAATAGTTACGAGATTTGAAACACAAGAGATTTAAACACGTGTTATCATATGTTTACTCCTAACCACCACCACTCACGATTAACTCTTGAATAAATAATAAATACTTACTACTAAAATGATGATAATATTTTATATGGCTTATCATTTAATAAAACTGAAAAATATATACAACAGTTATATTATGAAGAAATGAGTTTACTTTAATTTTATTTTAAGATACTTAATTTCTTTTTTAAAAATTTATAGACAAAAAAAATGAAAACCAAACCGAAATCAGAATCAAATTAAAACTAAACGAATCAAATAGATTTTTATTAGTTTTCTTGTGGAAATTCTGATCCAAGTTTTATCGATTTCGTTTGATCTGAACGACAAATTTAACGATACGTTCTCCCCACCGATAACAACCTAAACTAAAATATTAATACCAAAAATAAAAAATTATTATTATTAAGATGCTTTTTAAAATTTGGATACAACTTTTTATACTGAAATAAATTATATAAAAATCTCAAAATTTGAAGTATATTTTACAATAAAGTAAGATTAATTTAAATATTTTTATTGGTTAATAAACCAAGATTATTTAATTCAAAATTTGATATTTATAAACAATATCATTTATTTATTTTAAAACAATTTTCGACTCACTCCCTCAATTACTGTGTGGTGACTACTAATCGGTTTTATTTATATTATTTTATGCTCTCTGTTTTTAGTCGCTTTATTTTTATGTGGTGACTACTAATCGGTTTTCTTATTTTTCAGAAGCAGACTATGGATTACGTGGATAATATTCACGCCAAGCTACAAGAGTGGAAGTTGCGGTTCGACATCTTCGAAGCCCAAAACCCACAAAAAATTGGATAATATATTCATTTACTATTTTCCATATCAGCGTGTTGATATAATTTTTATAGTAGGATAAATAGTATATCTAATGGTTTGTGCTCACACAAATAAATATTTAAAAAGACTTATAAATAGCACATCAATTTCAGATATTATAAAATATTAACCATCAAATGATCAAATGTCACCGTCTCTCACCAAAAGAACTTAACGTAATCATATAGTTTGGTATAGATTGATGCTTACACGATATAGTTATGTATAAATTAATGCGTTAGAGTATTTTCATGCTCCGTGCAAATTTAACACAAATTTTTGTATGTTCTGTGTAAATTTAGCACAAATTGTTCTATGTTCCGTACAAATTAAGCATAGACTTTCGTAAGTTTTGTCTAAATTTAGCACAAAAATAATATAAATATAACAAAAGTTCAACACAAATATCTTATACTTTTTTCATCGTAATACTTGTATATAAAAGTTTTAACTTTTAACTATATTTTACAATAAACTAATACTAATTTATTTATTTTTATTTGTTAATTCAACAAAATTCGAAAGTTTAATAAATCTAGGTTATTTAATTCAGAATTGGTTTCTTTTTTCCTAATATCATTTATAAAATAATTTTAATTTGTTAAAACCATTATTCCACTCCCAACATTGTTTTACATGAAGTGGACGGATATTAATAAAGTTAAATTTTTAAGATTATTATACGTCAACTCTCCCTAGATTGTAATATTAATAAAAAACGAATTAATAATATAAATAAGTGTACTAATACTTAGTGAACTCGGTAGCCGTATGTACTAACAAAGGCATTATGTGAGTGTGTCCAGTTCCATCTTGATTTAATATGATTGCGATAGATTTAATTTAATAAAAAGATTTATTTTTTTCGTTTAAATATTTTTAATAAGTTATTAGATTTACAAATATATATTTTTAAACTAGTTTGTACAAATGAATTTAGTCGATGAAATAAAAAAAACTAATATATTTGTCATAAACAAACACGTAAAATAAAAAGATCAAATTATAAAAGGTTTTTAGAATTTAATATTACGTAAATTTCAATTCTTTTATTTTATTTTATGTTCGCGAAGGGTAAATAATAATATTATTTATAAAATATAAATAATTATTTAAAATAAAATTTTAGTTTTATTTATTTAAAAACATTATTTAACTTTACTAATTATTATCTATTTTTTAATATTTAAAGAATCGACAAAAAAAAACTAGTTGCATTGTAACTCGATAAAACTAAAATCAACAAATATCTTAGTTTTTATGTAAATGGATAAACTATAATAGTTCAAATATGATTAAATAATTTTAATAAAAAAAACAAAACATCTATGTACAATAAAATATTTAAAATACTAAAATAATTAAATGAATGAATAAAAAGTATTTTTTACAATATAATCACAATATTCATAAACTAAAATATATTTTTCAAATTAATCTTACAACTCAACATATAATAATTTTTGTTAATTTTATTAAAATATGTAAAAATAAAAACGATACTTAAAAATGGTAAATTGCGTATTAGTACACGAGTGTTATTTCTTAATGGTGAAGTTTTTTCTTATTAAGAAAAGACCTGTCCTGCTCTATATAAACCCAGCACCCAGAAATGTGTTTTCTTAACATTGCGATTGAATACTCTTTATTTACATGTTTTTTAGAATAGAATGATTAGTAGAGTGATTCTAACGAACCCAAGAACACACCCACCGATCTTGATTCTAAGAATTGCATGTTCGAGTAGTTTAAAGTGTTTCTTTCTCATTGGTTGAGGGATTGGATGTTGAGAAGGTTTGGCCGGAGGAATAGCAGTTTGGAAAATAAGATTGTTGTTATTAAATGTTGAGCTGGGAAATCTTTGGAAAGATTTCGGTACCATTTCTGTTAATCTATTGTTGGCTAAATTCAAATATTTTAAAGTTGGAGGGTTATATTCTGGAATCTCACCTGATGATATATTCTTATCCAGATCTAATGTTTGACGACTCTGTTTTTTATGACTCTGTTTTCTATATTTTACTAATCAGTGTGATTTTTTTTTAATGCATGATATGGACTACATCAACAGTGTTCACGCGAAACTTTTAGAATGGAGACTAAGATTTGACATTTTCAGAGCATGGAATCCACAGAAATTAAGGTTTTACGTAGTGGTTTCAGTTATTTTAACCCTACTTGTTACGACTGTGATATGTATTAGTTGTGGATACAATTAAGAACCAGCCCAAAGAAATGAGTCTTTGGACGATTGAAAAGGCTAGACTTTATTGGGGTTATACAGATGAAGTAGGAGTTAGTATGATGTGTATAGTTCTATATGGTTGGACGAACAATAACAAACGTCACCATGGCCGCATAATAGAATACGACTCTAGCATTAGTTTAAATGGGTCCCTAATAGTTAAAATGTCGAAGCCATCTACCATGCCTCTATTTGTGAATGTAAATGATAGTACGAAGTTTCCGGTTCTGTATGAGTGTGGAGATACACAGCCATTATCCACCGCTGCTGTTATTTTTTTCCCACTGCCAATTCATAGTTTGAAGTAAAAATCTGGAGAAAAATCAAATGAAGGATCAATGCGTTTTGGAAATACAGTCGAAGCTTTAACAAGATATGCAGATTCACCTTAAGTGGCCCTCCCATGGACAACTGTTGAGCAAGTGAATGTATCCCTGTTTAATATATTTATTATTTTATTGTTATGACTATGTCTGTCTTTCTAATTATTGGGAATGTATCATTATTGAAAATTTATGTACTGGTTTAATTTTATTCCGAATATTGATAAAATGGTAACAGAATAGATTAGTAGTGCATGAAGTTGTTTCTTAACTTTTAGAAGCAAGTGCAATTGTACACAAGCTTCTTGTTTTCTTCCTCAAGATTTGTTGATGACTTGTTCTTCAATGAATTTGTTATCTTTTTTTTACCACTTTAAACTTTAGTACTAAATGTGAATATTTGTTAAAGTTTATTTAAAAAATAAGTATTTTTAAAATTGATTTCCTGTGAGGGTAAGGTATAAATTAATGTGTTATAGTATTTTTCATGTTTCGTGCAAATTTAGCACAAATTGCCTATGTTTCGGGCAAATTAAGCACAAACTTTCGTAAATTTCGTGTAAACTTAGTACAAATATAATATAAATATAACACAAGTTTAGCACAAATGTGTAATAATTTTTTCATTGTAATTCTTATATATTTATTTTTTGTTATCTGTTGTTAGATCAGTTTATACAAAGTCTGGCCGATAACACTAATTTGTTTACTTTTTTAGTATAAGTTCTGCGAAGAAAGGACAGCAACAAACCATGCACCACCCCTTCTCTCGCTGTGTCATTTCAACTACATTCCCTTCTCCTCTCTCTCTTCGTTAAAAGCTAGAGTGGAGCCATAGCCGCTCTCAAAGACAAAGAGAAGAAAAACAACCTTACAAAAATCTCTACTGAAATCTCAAAAAAGAAGAAGAACGCTAAAAATATTGTGGCAAGCGTACGTTGACAAACACCTTATGTGTGAAATCGAAGGAAACTTTCTCTCTTCAGCTGCCATCATCGGCCTTGATGGTACCGTTTGGGCTCAGAGCTCCAATTTTCCTCAGTTGAAACCCGAAGAAATTACTGGTATCACGAATGAGTTTAATGAAATCACCTTATATATCTCACATATGTTATCACTCTCTTAAGTTTTATTGACAAATGTAGTCGTACGTTCTCAAGCTCATTTGCATCACAAGGTTCATCATTCTAGATGATGACCTTAACACCAACAAAGAATCTCAAGTTTTCAAAAACTAATATTTTTTGGAAGTCATGTTTAATGAATCTCTAGAATCTGACACTTATTTGTCACTGTACATACAAGTAGAAGTCATCAAAACATCAGTAAATTCATAGTCAATGAAAACCATTAAAGCATTCTATAGAACTATGCGCCTTAGACAACATTTTGGAATCAACTGATCCTTTGATATTCTAACCAATGATAGTAGACAACCCATTCTTTAGTAAAAAATCATGAATCATAATTAAAGAAGTTAAAATCATCGTCTTTGTTGATTTATTTAAGATGAAACTTCATAAAATTCATCTTTATGACTTTTTTTGTTTTACTAGTGAGATCCAAATCTCTAATCTTCTATTCATTTAATTTTTTTTATAGATTTTCAGATTTTAAATTGCCGACATTTTCATGTATAATGCGATAATAACTATGTTTTTAAATTAAAAACCAAATGGTTTATCAAATTATATATGTCACTAACTTCGATTTTTCACTCAAAATTATTTATGCATGTCAAATTGGATTAAAATAAACTATATGAAAAAAAAATCGAATGCGATAAATAAAACAGTTAACGGTTGGATGCACGTGCAGTTGCAACACAAACTATTACCTATTAACTGATATGGACAAATGGAAAAGTGAGCCACGTATTCGTGAATGAATCGTGACTCATTTCATTTGGTTTACTTAGTCACGAACAAAGGAAATCTTTTTGCTAGTGATAGACTCTAGAATGAGTTTCACGTGCCATGATATGGCCTATAAATTCTGCTAAGAAAGGCATCAACAAAGACAGAGAGAAGAAAAACAACCTTACAAAAATCTCTACTGAAATCTCAAAGAAGAAGAAGAACGCTAAAAATGTCGTGGTAAGCGTACGTTGACGATCATCTTATGTGTGAAATCGAAGGAAATTTAGCACAATTTTTTATGCTCCGTACAAATTAAGCATAAATTTTTAATGTCTTATAGTATTTCCATGTTCCGTGCAAATTTAGCACAAATTTTATATGTTTCGTACAAATTTAGCATAAATTGTCCAATGCTCCGTACAAATTAAGCATAGACTTTCGTAAGTTTCGTATAAATTTAGTACAGATATAATATAAATATAGCACAATTTTAGCACAAATATCTTATATTTTCTCATCGTAATACTTGTATATAAACTTTTAACTATATTTTACAATACACTAAAAATAATTTTTTATTTTTATTTTTTAATTCAACAAAATTTGATAAGTTTAATAAATCTAGATTATATAATTCAGAATTGGTTCTTTCTTTTCTAAATATCATTTATAAATTAACTTTAATTTGTTTAAGCCATTCCCCTTTCCTACATTATTTTACATGAAGTGAATGAATATTTGTAAACTTAAATTTTTAAGATTATTATACGTCAACTATGGCTAGATTGTAATATTAATAAAGGAACAAATTAATAATATAAATCGAGTGTACTAATACTGGTGAACTCGGTAGCCCAATGTACTAATAAAAGTATTATGTGAGTGTGTCTAGTTCCATCTTAATTTAATATGATTGTGATGGCTTTAATTTAATAAAAAAACTTATTTTTTTTGTTAAAATATTTTTAATAATTTATTAGATTTACAAATATATACTTTAAAACTAGTTTTTACAAATAAATTTAGTCGATGAAATAAAAGAACCAATATATTTGTCATAAACAAAACACCTAAAATAAAAAAGATCAAATTATAAAAGGTTTTAAGAATTTAATATTACGTAAATTTCTATTTTTTTTATTTTATTTTATGTTTGCGAAGGGTAAATAATTATATTATTTATAAAATATAAATAATTATTTAAAATGAAATTTATTTTTATTTATTTAGAGTTAACTTTACTAATTATTATCTATTTTTTAATATTCAAAGAATGGAAAAAATAAAACTAGTTGCATCGTAACTCGATAAAACTAAAATCAACAAATATCTTAGTTTTAATAGTATGATTAAATAATTTTAATAAAAAAAACAAAACATCGATGTACAATAAAATATTTAGAATACTAAAATAATTCAATGAATGAATAAAAAGTATTTTTTACAATATAATCACAATATTCATACACTAAAATATATATTTCAAATTAATCTTACAAATCAACATATAATAGTTTTTGTTAATTTTATTAAAATATATAAAAATAAAAACGATATTTAAAAATAATAAATTGCGTATTATCACGCGAGTGTTATTTCTTAATGGTGAAGTCTTTCTCTATTAAAAAAAGACATGTCCTGCTCTATATAAACCCAGCACCCCGAAATCTGTTTTCTTAACATTGCGTTGAATACTTTCTATTTACATGTTTTTTAGAATAGAATGATTAGTAGGGCGATTATAACGAACCCGAAAACACACCCACCAATCCCGATTCCAAGAATTGCATGTTCGGGTAGTTTAAAGTGTTTCTTTCTCACTGGTTGAGGGATTGGAGGTTGAGGAGGTTGGGCCGGAGGAAGAGCAGTTTGGAAAGTAAGATTGTTGTTATTAAGTGATGAGCTGAGAAATCCTTGGAAATATTTTGGCACAATTTTAATCTATTGTTGGCTAAATTCAAATAGTTTAAAGTTGGAGGGTTATATTCCGGAATCTCACCGGATGACATATTCTTATCAACGACTTTATTTTCTTTGACGATTCTGTTTTCTTTAACTCTGTTTTCTATATTTTCCTAATCAGTGTGATTTTTTTTAATGCAGGATATGGACCACATCAACAGTGTTCACGCGAAACTTTTAGAATGGAGACTAAGATTTGACATTTTGAGAGTATGGAATCTACAGAAATTACGGTTTTACGTAGTGGCTTCAGTCATTTTAACCCTACTTGTAACGGCTGTGATATGCATAAGTTTTGAGTACGTTAAGAACCAGCCCAAAGACATGACTCTAGCGATTGAAAATGTTAGACTCTACTTGGCCTATACTGACGAAATAGGAGTTCGTATGATGTGCAGAGTTGTATATGACTGGACGAATAATAACAAACGTCACCATGGCCGCATAATAGAATACGACTCTAGCATTAGTTTAAATGGGTCCCTAATAGTTAAAATGCCGAAGCCATATACCATGCCTCTATTTGTGAATGCAAATGATAGTACGGAGTTTCCAGTCGTGTATGAGCGTGGAGATACACAACCATTATCGTGGAGATACACAACCATTATCCACTGCTGTTGTTATTTTTCCCCACTGCCAATTCACAGTTTGAAGTGAAAATCTGGAGAAAAATCAAATGGAGGATCAATATGTTTTGGAAATATGGAGAAAAATCAAATGGAGGATCAATATGTTTTGGAAATGTAGTCGAAATTTTAAGAAGATACGCAGACCAAGTGGCCTTCCCGATAGACAATTGTTAGCGCAAGTGAATGTATCTCTGTTTAATGTATTTATTATTATATTGCTACGTATCCGTCTAATTTCTAATGGTTTGGGGAATTGTTGGGAATTTTTAATTATTGGGAATGTATGTACTGTTTAATTTTCTTTCGATTCTTTTATTGTTTAATTTAATGATATATACATATAGTAAAATGAGTGTATCGACACATATGCAATGAGCGACTACTAGAAATGTAGACAGTATGAGCGTACCAACTTATCTTGCAAGTTGTGGAATTAGTATTGATAAAATTGTAAGAAAATAGATTAGAGTATGAATTTGTTTCTTAACTTTTAGAAGCAAGTGCAAGTAAATTTTTGCATGATATGCATAGCTCCAGAAACTGAGATATATATAGAGTTCTTTATGGTTACAGGTTATGGATTTTATTGCCCATAACATAATGCTACAAATATAGGACATCACCAATCCCTGTATCTGCTTAGATGTTAGAAAGTATAACATAATTCCCCGCATTTTGCTGTTCTAAGTTCAAACAACTTGTTTCGGACTTGTTCACCAAGAATTATATTTCTATGGAGCATGCAAGACTTAAGCAACGATCCCCAAATACTGCCACTTAGCATCATTGGTATGTTTTTAACACCATAGAAAATGTGATATATCTAGGCTGAAGAAAATGACACAACACATCGACGTAAACAGCCAAAGCTGCATTAGAAAGACTGATTTCTCAAATACCCAATTGTCATTGCCGTCCACACTGAATCGGACAGGCTCTTACACTCTCTTTATGTCGGAAACGAACAGACCGTACAGCCACAAAGAAAAATTTGACAATTTCACATTGAATACTAGGCACCAGCCTAGCATATCTTCCTGCACATAATGACGTGCCAACCCGGCAACATAAACTTTCTGGGACCATTTTACGGCTATGGCCGAAACATTGCAGCCCTATGAGACCATTTTACAGTTACGACTAAAACATTGTGGACTATATGGACTAATTTGCAACTATATGGACTAATTTGAGGCTACAAACTAAACGTAATAGCCCTATATAACCACTCCAAGATTACGGCAAAAAATATGAGGCCTTCACACAATGTTTAATATCTAACACAGGCTTCAGCTAACAACCCGTCATTTAGGATAATTCTGATCGATATCCATGCATGTTTCAGCACCTTCTATCATGCGACACAATGCCAATTTCCAAGCACATGCCGAAGCTGTTGCTTTGTACTTGCTCCCTCTGTATTTGTAGGTACCTAGAAAAGGAGATGAATAAAGAGTAGGTCAACCTCAATACACATTATATCTTTAGGGAAAGAAACAAGTTGAAAAAAATATAGTTTCTTCATACGTGGGGCACTAAATATTTAATCAACAAATATCGTTCAAAAAACCTTTGAAGAATAATTTTCAAGATTTCCTCTTTCTTAAGCATGTATATTTCCTAACCGGTTATGAAAATCCTCTCTCTCCCTTGTTTCAGTGATGAAGCTATAGTCCTTAGATCAGCCACTGTACCCAATTACTCATTTTCGAGAATAACAAATACCAAATACCGCAAGAAATGAAGTAATAAATTTTATGCTATTAAGTTTGAGGCTTTAATTAAGTTAATGGCAAGAGAATGTATATTTAAAATTCAAAAAAGGATAGAATGATAAAAACACATTATAATTTTTCGTTGACAAAATTAACGAAAGACCAGTAGCATTTTCAATGGAGATAATAGCTTCTCTACAGTAAAATTTGATCATTTATCTCAAATGTAAAAGACCAGTAGGATGTTAGAAATCTTTTATTTCAGCATCATTTGACATAGTTTAAATCTGGTCAATTAATGTCTATATCTCAAATGTAAGATACAGAAAGATCAAATCATTAAGATGATTGTGCTAAATCTTCAAAAAAAAAGCTGCTGTGATATTAAGTCATTAACTTTGAGCAGGTATAGCCTGACTCAATCTTTCTTGCAGTAAATCGAGAACATTGCCCTTACCTCTCAAAAAATGTCTTGTAGATCTATCAGCCCAGGAAACGGGAGCAATCAGCCCAGTTCTAGACCTTTCCCTAGATTCTATCATCTATGAATTAACAATAGAATCAGAAACTAAGGAAAGGGTGCTATGAGCGTGCCTCAACCATTTCCTGAGCTTTCGGGTCCTTCAATGGGGGTTTTACAGAGATGCTAGCTTGGAATCGAGAGCAAACAGCGCAGTTCCAGACCTCACCTCAAATCCTTTTATCTATTGAACCTTCAATAGAGTCAGAACATAAGGAGAGGGTACTTTGAGCGTGCCTAAATCGATTCCTATGCCTAGTTCTAATTAACTGCAAGGAATTTCATATAAGAAGGATTGAATGGAAGGATGTAAAAATCAATCGGAGACTAAGCTCACATTTTCTCCGGAAACCAGATGGAAATGGCTTTACCTCGTTTAAGGAAGTGCTAGGAAAAAGCTGATTGAGACCGTCCTTGGATGCATTGCAGAGCTACCAGCCCTGATATCGGGAGCCATCAACCCAGTTCCAGACCTACCTTGATCTTATCATCTACGAATAGTCAATAGATTCAGAACCGAAGGATAGGGTACTTTGAGCGTGCCTCTACCAATTCCAGAGCTTCGTGGCCTTAATTGATATCCTGTAATGCTACATGCCTGAATCTCCCTCTGTATGGATTTCCATTTGAAAGAAATTTACTGCTGCTCTCCAAGGTTTTAGATTGGCCGTCGAGAGATAGTGGAGAGAGACTGAAGGGTGTAGTTTTAGGAACTAGGGTTCCATAATTGTCTTGGATCTTGCTGGGTCGGTTTCTATCCTCCTGGCCTCTTTGCTTTGTTTTGCCTATTAGGCCCAATTACTTAAATCAAAATAAAGTATTTTGCTAAAAAGGGAAAACAAATTTGGTAACAACATAAAATATATGAGAATTGCTAAAAAAGGATCAAAACTATTATGTGAAGTCGCTTGTTTTTAGAGTTCTTTATGATCTCCAAGAACAGAGGAGCTTTCAAACAGGGGATTACTAGATCTTTATGATCAATTCGATTATGGAGCTTCAATCAATGGAAGAATTTCCCGTTTTTGAGTCTACTCGAAATCATCTAAAGCAAACAAGAAAGAAATTCGTTGATTTATTCAAAACTGAAGAAGAATCTTTCACTTTGAACCCGGAGTTTGTGAACAAAACAGAGCATCATTACTGTGCCCAATACAACGATAGGGTTAAAGAAATTCTTAGCAAGAAATCCAGAATCACTCTGGTTGGTAAGTTCAGTAATGGTGTGCTAAAAAAGCTGAAGCTTGAAAGCTTTCTTGCTACGTTGAAATTCAGGGGGGCATTCTATTACGAAGTTTGGGATTCACACCATATTTTCTTTGAGTTCGAATTGAAGGAAGATGTTTCAAGATTCTGGTCAAAAAATGTATGACGATTTGACGATACAGTAATGAGGCTCTTGAGATAGACTCGTGATTTCAACAAGAAGATCGAAAACCCTACGGTCTTAACCTAGGTTCGATTCGAAAATTTGTCAGAATGCTTATATGATTCTGGTCTGATCAATGATATTGCTTCTGTTATAGGGCCTACCTATAAGGTTGTTGTTCCACAGAAAAATCGTGCTTATACAAACGCCTGCTACGCTCAAGTGGAAGTTGATATCTCAAGAAAGTTGCAAAGAAAACTGTGGATTGGATTTGGAAGTAATGATGGATACTGGGTGAATATTAGCTATAAGAATGTTCCATCGTACTGTTTTGGTTGTTACCACATAGGGGATAATCAATCTGAGTGTAAAAAATCAACAAAGAAAATGGGCATCTCTCATACATTACAAGTTAACAGCAAAGTAAACAATATTAATGAAGATAAAGAAGAAAAAGGAGCGAAAGATTGTAAAGAGCCTTCTGTTGATACCACGGTATCTAGAAATATGAACATTTTTAAGGTATACAGAAGAAAACTCAAGTCGATTGTCACTCAGAAGGATCAAGAAGAGGATAAGATTGAGAGTAAAAAGGCTATGAATCTTGATAACCAGGAAGAATCTACACAAGTTCAATTGAACAATACTTTGCAACATAATCATGAAAATGTTAATGCTTAATTCTCAGGACAACAGTAAGGAAGTTATAGAAGCTATTGATAAGATTGATGAGGACCATTCTCCTGACCCAAATATTGGTAGCTGTTCTCCTTCACCACGACTTTCTCCACAGCAAAGCTTCAATGAAATTATATCTTCAAAATTGAAAACTGCAAAAAGAAGAAGATCAACAAGCAAGTTAACTATCAAGTCTCTTAGTTTTAGAGACAAAATTTACAGATCCTACTCTGAAAATTATCAAAGCGATTAGCTGGAATGCAAGAGGTGTGAATAACAAGCCCACCTCGAGAAGATTTAAATCTATGATAAAATCTGAGTATATTAAGATACTTGTTATTCAGGAGCCTTTGGCTAAGGGTGATAAAATTAAGGTTTTTGCTGAGGAGCTTGGATTTAGTGAATGTGTAGCTAATATATCTAATAAACTTTGGGTCTTCTGAATGTCTATTGTTAATGTTAACATTGTCCTTGATGTTGATCAATGTATCCATATGGAGATTGCTTACCCTGGCATCACTGATATGATTTATCTAACTTCTGTCTATGCAAAATGCAATCGTATCCAAAGGTTAGATCTTTGGGATTGTCTTCAAACTATTAGTGACAGTGAGAGGGCTTGGATGTGTGTGGGAGATTTTAATGTTATCTCTGCTCATGATGAGCAATTGGGTTGTTCATCCTCTTGTCAAGCCAGTAGGGATGATTTTAATCACACTATAAGATGCTGCAACCTTATTGATGCTGGATACAGTGGTTCGAAGTTTACTTGGTCTAGAAGTAATAAGTGGAGAAGACTCGATCGAGCTCTTATCAATGATAAATGGATGTCTACATTTTTTGATACTCAGGTTTTTCACATGGTCAGAACATGATCTGACCATGCCCCTCTCCTTATCTCTGTTAACATTTATAATACTAATGATGCTATTAACAGGAAAAAGAATTTTAGGTTTCTAAATTTTTGGTCCAATGATGATTCATTTTTAAGTGTTGTTGAGCAGGATTGGAACCAGCCACTTAATAGCCATCCTGGCAACACTTTTTGGTATAAACTTAGAAGGCTCAAAAGCTGCCTTAAGATTTAGAACAAAGATAAGTTTGGTAATGTGTTCGATAGTGTCAAGGAAGCTGAATGTAAGGTTAATACTATGGAGGTCCTTCATTACACTAATAATAATCATCAGTCTGCTGTTAACTTAGCTATGGCTAATGGTATGTATTTAAAAGCCCTTAGAAATGAAGACTCTTTCCTGAGACAGAAATGCTTCAATAGTTGGATTCATGAAGGTGATGGTAAGTCTAAGATATTCTACAATTATATTGCCAAGAAAAGAAGGGAAAATGAAATAAAGAGTATTATAAATGGTGATACCTGGATTATTGACAAGAAGGAGATTGGTAATTCTACTGCAACTTACTTCAAGAACATCCTCACATCTGATCCATACAAATGCAAAGAAGAAGAGAACAGGTTGTTGGATAGCAAGAACTTTGATTGTATCCCTTCTATTGTGTATATTGATGACAACAATATGTTTCTTAGTAATGCCACTGAAGATGAGATTTGGATCATCATAAGCAATATGAAGAATGACAGCTCTCCTGGTATAAATGGTTTTAACCTTTTTTTCTTTAAGCATTGCTGGCATATTATTAGAAGGGATTTGTGCAATGCTTTCAACTCTTATATTCAAGGTAGTTCTATTCCTACTGGCCTTTTTGCTACTGGCATTTGCCCTATTGGCCTGTGTACTTTTGTCAATAGGATCTTTTCAGCCTTTATAAACTATAGACTGTCTAGTGTCCTTCCCAAGATTGTCTCTACTTCCCAGTTTGCTTTTGTTAAGAACAGACTTATTCATGACAATATCTTACTGACTAAAGAGCTTCTTTTTATATTAACAAGAAGCCCAAAAAGGGTAATACTGTTGTCCAATTAGATATGTCGAAAGCTTTCGACAAAATCTCCCATTCCTTTATTCTTAAACTACTGCATTCTCTTAGTTTTAACATTAAGATTGTTGAGCTTATAAAAAGAATGATTTCTGATGTTCATGTCTCCATGCTTATTAATGGTGAAACTTTTGATTACTTCAAAATGAAAAGGGGATTGAGGCAAGGAGATCCTATTTCCCCTTGCCTTTTTATCCTTGGTAAAGAATTTCTCAGTAGGGGCTTAAACATTCTGTTTAATTCTAATCCTACAATGTGATATGCCTCTAGAACTTCTTATATCATTCCTTGTATTATGTTTGCTGGTGACATTTTGATTTTTACGAATAGTATCCCTAACTCTATTGATATTCTTAGTAGCTATCTTGATCACTATCAGCTAACTTCTGGTCATGCCATTAACAAGAGTAAAACAAAGCTTATTATTTCTCTTAAGTCTAACTCTTCTAAAGTGCAAAATCTCAAGCTGCAAACTGGATTTGAGGTAGATTTTCTTCCTCTTTCTCACTTGGGTGTTACTATCTCCAACAACAACAAAGTTAGAATCTACACTCCCATTTTGAAAAAAATCAATGATAGAATCACTAATTGGGACAACAAGTTACTCTCATATGGTGGCAGGTTATCTCTAATTGTCAATGTTCTGCTTCCTATTGTCTATTATTGGATTCAGTGCTGTGAAATGCCTAGAACTATCATTAGTAAGATTGAACAAACATTCAATAGATTCTTATGGAGAAGTAAGCAAAATCAGAAGACTATTCATTGGTCCTCTTGGTCTTATATATGCAAGCCTTTTGGTGAAGGAGGTTTAAATGTCAGAAAAATACTTGACGTTCAAAACTCTTTCTCTCAGAAGCTCTGGTTCAAGTTTAGGAAGAATGGTTGTCTTTGGTCGAATGTTATAAATGATATATATTGTAAAAATGCTCATCCCCTATATACTAATACAAAGGGCTCTTTAGTTTGGAATAGATTATGCAACATTAGACATCAAGCTGTTAAGAACATTACCTGGATCCTTGGCAGAGGAGATGTTGACTTCTGGAAGGATTCTTGGCACAGTCTTCTTGCCATTGCTACTGAACATAACATTAATTGGTACATTGATGTTAAAGTTAAATCCTTTTGGCATAATAACTCCTGGTGTTTAAATGAAGTACATGCTAACATTGATAATGATAGATTGCTCAAGATCAGCAAAACACAGATTACTGATAAGGTGGATACTATCTACTGGATGCTTTCAAAGAATGGTCAATTCAACTTAAAGCAAACTTGGGAGAATATAAGAGCTAAGCATAACACCTCAAACCTATACATGAAGATATGGAACTCAAAAATCCCCAGGAAGTTCTCTTTTATGACCTGGAAATTAATTCATAACTTTATTACATTAGACTCTATCATGATGAAGAAGCATATTAGCATGGCATCTAAGTGTATATATTGTGATAACTGTGAGGAAAAGAATCACTTGTTTGTAAGTTTCCCTTTTGCTTGGCAACTTTGGAATTGGTTTGACTGTATCTTTAAAATTAAAATCAAAAGATCAATGGTTCTAACTCACCTTTTAAGATGCTGGTTCTGGTTTTCAAAATCAAAATTTCACATTTCTCACCTAATTCCTCAAGTTATATGCTGGGTGGTTTGGAAGGCCAGAAACTCTATAAAACATAAGGGGGTTCACATCAGTGTTAATAAGGCTATTGAAAACATTATTAACATTGTTAAAGGTGTTGAAGCCAATGAATATCTCGGTTACAAGCACTGGTTGAAATCTCATAATGCAGGTTTGATTATGGGATGTTGCTCTATTGAAAAGAAAAGTAAACCTCAGTACCTTCGATGGATTCCTCCTGATCACTCTCGTCTTAAGATGAATGTTGACGCCTCTTGTGCGTCCAATGGTGAGGCTGCTACTGGAATACTTTTCAGAAACAGCAAGGGAGACATCACTCGTGTGTATGGCAACTTGATTGGTAAAGTCTCTCCTCTCCAAGCTGAAACTTTGGCTATGATGCAAGGGCTTACTGTGTGCTTCAAAAATAATTAGACTCACGTTGATATTGAGTCTGATTCCCTTGTTCTCATTAAGTAGCTTACTAGCAGCACTAGAACTGATTTTGAGGATCAAAATGTTAGTTACTGCCGCAATTTCCTTGATAATAGCATGAGCCTCAAGCACATTTCAAGGGTCCAAAATCAGGCTGCCGATTGGCTTGCCAAATGGACCCTTAAGTGTAAGCTAAAGCACCACTTTCAGCAGCACAATGCCCCCTATGCCTTGCTTGCAATTACATTCCTTGAGAGCTTACATTTAGGGTATCTTCAATAAGATTAGTAGAACAATTGTACTGCTAGTTTTTTTTATTGTTTTTGCAGGTTTGAATTGGCGCGGCCATGGAGGTGAAGGAAGCAGAGGTGCTGCCTTGGAGAGGAAGGAAGCTGAGGTGGCTATGGAATGTAGAAGAAGATGGAGTGAAAATGATGTTTCTTTAGTTGGAGTTAAGGGGCTGTTCTTTTAAGAGGGAGAATCTTTCACCAAAATTTTAATTTTGATTTCATTTGTATAGCGGGAGAATTTCAGCTCCAAATTTTTATTATTGGCTTAAACTTGGGGTCTATTGCAAACTGATCCTTATGTTTGTAATTCTTTTCAATTCTTTAATAAAGATATTCCTTTGATTAAAAAAAAGTCGCTTGTTTATATTTTTCAATATTTACAAATTTGCCACTAAGCAAAAAACCCAAAAAACTTTTGAAAGTCTAATTAATTACAACCCACGTCATTGCGCACTTTTAACTACTCCATGAAGTTACAAACACAATTTCAAACATTCACCATAATCATCTTCTCTAAACTACCTAAAACCTCCAAACTTAACAACCCATTTACCTATTTTTTTAAAAAACCTCCAAACCTTCAAAACATGGCCGGAGAAGAGTGGGAACCACTTCCCATCCAAAGCACTATGGACGCCGAGGAGGTACATTGCTTACCCCCTCTTATTTTTGCGAAAATCAGATGTTTTGAAAAAACCCGTTTTTTGTGTTCGTCGTCAGCGTTGGCGTGGTTGGTAGGTCGTACGCCATGAGTGTGGCACGCATTATTATCCCCACGTCAAAGGATGGTGTGGTCACCCTTTCTTTCACCACATGTGTGGCGTCAGGTAGGTTGATTACGCCGCTAGGTGGCGTAATCAAGATGTCCGCCGCCATACTCATGGCGAAATCCCGTTAACTAATCTGGAATGTCGGTTTAATTGGTTTAACTACTTCTTATGTATTGCAGGATGTTACACAATGTGAAATTTCGCTTGCTTCGGACTACGCTCATCATTTCACCACTCACGACGAGTATAGCTTAGACTCGATGAACGAGTGGGTAAAAACCACGGGAAATTCGTTAGGTTTTCCAATGAACGTAGCGTCTAAGGAGATGGGAAGAAGAGGGAGAACACCGAGAATAGATTATCGGGAGTCCTTTTAGGCGGGAGTTTATTTTGTTGGCGGGAGTCCTTTTAGGCGGGAGTAATTTTATCGACGGAAATCTTTTTAGGCTTTTGTCATTATCCTTACCTTATATGCCATGTGTCTTATATTGGTTGGTATTTTTTGGCGGGAGTTGATTTACGTTTGTTTGATGTTTTTACTCGTTGTTTGGGTTGTTGTTTCAATTTATCCGTCTTTGTTTGATGACTAGAAGATTGTAATAAATGTAAACTTTGGATGTTTTTTGTTTGGATGTTTATCATGAAAACAATAACACTTAAACTTCTTAATATGTCGATTGCATTAAAACATTACACTTTAATCAAAAGCATTGCATAATTAGAAATACATAAGCAAATAACTTAAAACAAATGATAGATAAGCTAACCCTGAGTTAGCATAGCACACTTAGTTTTATGGAGACGGATAGTTCCATCCATGCTCAAAGCGTTTCTTGAATGGATATTCTTCTTCCTCACTACTTCCTTCGGGAGTTGAGTTAGTATCAACGACACTGGCTATTGTGTCGACTATTTCTTGCTCCATTTGTTGCATTTCATGTGACACCATCTCCTGCATAATTGTACTTTGGAATCCCATGTTGATTACATTTCGGACTTTTCTTCGGACTTCGTAAGGAAGTGACTCAATCTGTATAGTCACTTTTTAAAGATAAGCTAACATATCGACCACTTCTTCGCGTCCGCATGGTCGGGGAATTAAAGATCCTGGACACGATGCGTCCCTACAGTGGTTGAAGAACATTCTACACAAAACCTCATCGATGAAACCATGAATCTCCTCTTGCATCGTACCTCTGACGAAGTCAAATGCGCTTAGGAGGTTTACATCTGCGTGCACGTTCCAGCCTGAATCACCCATTGTTATAACTTAAATGTTTAGTTTCATAGTCAGATTCTAGTATTTATAGACTCAAAGTCGGTGGTTCAATTCTAAAATAATTAGCGGGAAAGGGTGTTTTTGTTCCCGCGTAAAACTTTTTGAGACGGGAAACCTTCACTCCATTTGTTTCTTCCCACCGGGTGAAGAGTTTTAAACCGACGGTTGAGAATTGCCCCGACGGTTGGGAGTTTTATAACCGTCGGGGTACTTACTCTAATTTATTATAGTAAGATACAAAAATACAATATTATAATATCAAACAAAAAGGAAAAAGTATCATATATGAACCGAAACATCAAAATACAGAAAATAATATCGTACATCAACCATCAACGAGAACACCAAAATATAGAAAACAATATCATACAATCTGAAACCCAAAATGTAAAGTCTAAGCAAGTCTCCTGGAAGTAGACAACATGATACGTTTGATACATAATATAAATAAAACGATCTCACAGCAAGGTGAGATTAACAACATTACATAGTGGAAATATAATTTCTTAGTCGAAATCGTATATTCTGTTCTCTGGAATAGGTCCGAAGTTCGCAATGTCATCTTCTATCTTAGCAACCCTAATTTCGAGATATTCTAACATATATCCAGTAACGAAATCTGCCCTGAACAGGTTCCACTCAACAAGTGCTACTTGTTGAATTTTGGAAGGCAAGTTGGACAAAAGCTATAGTGGTTCAGATTTCGCATGATTGTACCTGCTTTTGACTTCTTCACGACTGCGTGGCGGCGGATTTGAAAACTCCAATCGTCCATAATCATAAAACATCCTACAAAGCACTCGATCGAAAAAAGCATCGGTCGTATCATCGAACGTTGTTAACTTAACAAACTTCACGGCCTGAAGCAACCGATGATCTTCTTTCAAAAAAAAATTCCATACTTAACTCCATAACCTGAAAATAGAAACACAAATGTGAAGGCGTACTTGAAAATACTAAAACTCACTTGGAAATCTGTTTTTCTAACAAAAATAGCATAAACACGTATAATAGACACCGACAAACAATATTAAACCGCTTCCGGTACATTCCGGTGATCAGAACAATCGGCGCCATGGCTAGGCGTAGGAATGGAACGTTGTTTTTTTAATAAAAATAACGCAAATATATATAATCCACACCAGCGAAGGCAAGGATGCCGGTTTCAGGATAATTCAGTGACTGGAGCGGGCCACGCCATACAGATGGTGTATGGACCTAAGTTTCCGCCACAGGTTGGCAGAAACAACCTGTTCTTCGCCATAAGCTGGTGAAGAACGTGTGTCAACACAGTAGAATAAATTCAACATAAAAAATTAATGAACTGAAAAATTATTATTTGAAACACTAGGATAACACCATTAAAGACCAACGAACTGAAAAACAAAGATTTAAAACACTTATAGTGGATTCGATTTGGAGATGCGAGATTTGGGTGGTTGCTGCTAGATTTGGGACTACTGCTACGAGATTTGGAACTGCTGCTGCTCGATGGTGTCGTGCGGGGCAAAGTGTAGTATGGAAAATTTGGTATTGATCGACGGTTTCGTTTCTTTGTGGCTGGTGTTTAGTTAATTTTTGTTATTGGGTTGGTTTCTGGGTAAGAGTGTCTAAGGTGAGAGAAAGCTGCGATGGGTGAGAGAAAGGTGCAACGAGTTTTCAGTTTTCATACTTTAGGTTTAATTAAATAAAATTATTAGTTTAGTTCATACATTCTTAGTTTAGATTGATGTAGGCAGAAAGATCATCTTGACCTCGATGGTTTTAACATCCCTCCGCCTTTACAAGCAATAATTCTACTTGAAAGCATGGGTCTCGGTTATTTTAACTAATTAAATTGTATAAAATCAGAATTACCTCTCTGAATTTCTTCTTTGCAGGACCGCAAAGCTTTCTCGCTATAGTAAGCCTTTTCGTCTGCTGGAGATGCTGGTTTGCATGGCTGTTGGTAGTACATTCACCTGTAGAAATCAGTTCGTAAGAGTTCGCAATAGAAAATATATGAGATTAATCAGTGCCGAAGATGAATAATCAGTGCTGGAAACACCTGGTTTTGAATCCGATTCTTTTGATGCTCGTTGTTCTGAGAATCTTACTGAGGCATGTAAGTTTCTTGGAGAAAGTCTCTCCCTGCTTCCTGGAAATTGAATTTCTCCAAGAAACCTGCATGCCTGAGCTTTGATTTAAGCATCAAAAGTGAATTTTTGTCGGACGATTGTAATTTGACCATTTTTGGCCAAATTTTGGTGAAATAAACCTTGATTGAGGGAGATTTCAGTTGAAAACCTACATGCATGGTACTCTACCTAAATGAAATGAGGTTGTTTGCTAGGAGGAAGAAAGTTCTGGGTGTTGAAGAGAAAGAGGTCAAAGAAATGAATAGTGAATAGTGGATCTTTCTGTTGACTCTTTTTTAGGAAATGATTCCATACTTTCATGCTCAAAATTGGACTATGGTCTAACTCTATTTAACCAATCAGCGTCCGCCATTTTATTTTCCAATTAAAAAAAAGGTTAATATCTATCATCACATTTAAAATTAGAATTAAAATTTATTGTTATGTTATAACAAATTAATCTTTCATTAATTATTAAATAATAATATTTATTATTCTAGCAAAATTATAATTGAATTAAATATATATTATTTTAGCCATATTTTTTTATATAATGAAGGTTCAATATTTATTTAGATATATATTATTCTTACAATATTTTAAGTCGGGTTCAGTTTTGATATTTACTACTGTTTTCATTCGCGAGTAGTTGACGGGTACCGTGTGGATAACCCGAACCCGCGGGTTCGATTTTTGGTACGGGTTCGGGTATCGGTTTTATACTACGGAGCGAGTATTAGATATATAGATACATGTCCCTGATCCGCCCCGTTGTCATCCTTAGTTCAATTCTTCGGAGAGCCCAAATTCAATCAGGTTTCTACACTTTTGGGTTTTCACTTACAAGTCTAATTCCTATTTAATTGTATATTAATATAATTAATCTGATTACTTGTTAATTGGACTAGTTTATGACAATGACCAAATATATCATTAACATATTGATCCGCAATTTTTGCATCAATCTTCCACATGAATCATCATTTGCTATTCAATAATATATGTATTTTGATGGTTGTAATAATTCCATTATCAATAGGTAAACTGAGCAACCTCGTACATCATCAATATATGATAAATGACTTAAATTTATTCCTCGTAATGTGAACAATTGGATGCAACATTAATCATGTTATCATCATTAATTACATGGATCAATTATGTTATATAACATAAAAATAATATGAAGTATAATCGCATATATTTATTCTTAAGTGGTCATATTTTAGTGAAGATCTACTCTAATAGTTACAAATGTCAATAAATATTAATTGAGCTATAAAGTGCAACAAACCAAAAATATATAATAAAATTACAAATATAAATCGGCTGATATTCTAAAACTCTCACCCAAATCAGTGATCTTCTAAATTAATTACATCAATCCTAATGGTATGTTGTAGCAAAACCTCAGGTAATACCGCACTAGTAAGAGGATTTGCCACCATGAAGTTCATATTAATGTGCTCTATACTTATTTTACCCATCCAAACTAATTCTTTTGCAAATAAATTTTTTATATATGTGTACTTTGACAAGCTCATGTCACTCTTAGATGATTGCATTACATACTTATTATCACAATAAAAATTCATGGGACTATCTTTCCCTTGGATAATACATAATCTAGTGACAGAATTTCGTAGTCACAATTCCTTGTTTGATGCCTCAAAGCATGCAAACAATTATGATATCATAGTGGATGATGCAATCAATGTCTCTTTTATATTTCTTTTATAATATTGCACCGTTAACTAATAAGAAAATATTGCCCGAAGTTCTTTTTGGTGTGTATGCATCCACCAAACATTGAGTCGGAATGCCTAATGATCTCCAGCCTTTCTTATATATAAACATATGTCCACCCTTTTAACTCTCTTCTAGTGGTTCATGCATGGTTTGTTTTACATATCTTTCCAAACACATTGACAGTTAAGGCAATGTTCGAACATTAAAATCCTAACCACTGAAGCATAATGGATTGTTTTCATTTTCTCAAAGTGTTATCTTTAGATATTAACCGAGGACCAATCTGTCATATTTTCTCTATAAGAGTACTCAAGGGTCTGGAATTTATCAGATTGTAACGTTTTAAAACACTTTATATGGATATCTCTTGGTGATAATTCAAGAGTTCTACAAGAGCGATCCTGGTGAATTTAGATTTCTAACACAAAAGTTACATAACCAAGATCTTTCATATCAAATTTGTTTGATATAATTTCTTTGTAGCTTATAGTAATTATTAATTGTTTGATACAAGAAATATGTTATCAATATATAATATCAAAAACATAAAATTACTTATATTGAACTTATAGTACACACAATCCTCAACTGACTTGACCTAAAAAACAAAAAAAACTAATACCTCAAAGACAAAAAAAAAATATTAGCTAGAAACATATTTGAGCCCATAAATGGATTTCTTTAAGGTTGTGTACCGTATAATTCAATGTACATATTTCAAAGTAGCCTAGTTGCACCATATAGATCGCTTTCTTAATAACATCATTGATAAAATTGGTATTTACATCCATTTGATGAAGTTTAAGATGAAACTGTTAAACTAATGTCATGGTTATTTTAAATGAATCATTCTTTAATACCATAGAGAATGTCCTTTTAAAATCATATGTTCATGCTTAGTATAACCTTTCGCTACAATATGTGTTTTACGTCTTTCCATATTACCCATAAAATTTTGTTTGGTTTTTCAAACCCACTTACAACCAGTCGTCTTTTTACCTTTGTGTAATGGGATAAGTTCACATACCATATTGTCTTGCATCAGATTATACTCTTTCTGCATAGTGTCAATCCACATATGAGAGTTAGATATTTTCATAGCTTATGTTTAAAACGATGTATAGTTTACACTCCTAGCACATGACTCTTAAATATATATTATAAAGTACAAATGTATATCATTCTTTTTTCTTTCATTGATCATCTTAAGGGCACTATTACTTCTTGTTTTATTTATTGAGAACTTTGAGTTTGATCTTTATTAATAATATTATTTTGTTATACATGGAAGATTGACATTACCATAGATTTCTTCTTATTATAACTGAATCATTTTTATATCATGGTTAAAACCTTTAAGTCAAACATCAATGTTATTTTAATTATCCTCTTGTTTTAACGGGGTCATAAGGATTGGCGTTAAAGTCTAATCTTATTATACTTGAATAACTCTTTTAAAACCTTCATGAATCTTTACAGATTTTTATATATGTGTGTAATATCTTAAGATTTTTATATATGTGTGTAATATCTTAAGATTTGTTGGTTATTTTTTAACAATATGATCAATTTCAGTTCGTCTACTTCATATTTTTGAAAGTAGGATTGATTTTGTATTAAGTAAGTGCAATTGACTTAAAATATATGGCTTAATTGGTTAAACACATGAAATGATAAACTATTGATAATGAGATTGTTGGTACTGTTGTGGATATAGTATTAGTTAGCGATAATGTTTCTATAATGGATGATAATTTAATGAATTGAACTAATTCTGATATTAGGTTTTTTAATAATAAAAAAGAACCATTTTTACTCGTAGTTGGATAAAAATGATTTAAAGTGTACAGAAAGTTTTTGAAACATGTTTTACTTTATTGTGGCTTTCTTTATCTCGTTTTTTTATGTAGAACATGATCTTTGTTATAAATTTCTTTAGGATAATGAGATATAATAAGGTTTATCATTCGATACCAGAAACCAAAGAATGTCCATGAAGGCTTTATGCGCCAATCAATGATTTCCAAAAGTAAGTCAGCCATCTTGCTATATGCCCTAGGGTTTTATATCATCATAGAATACGATCTTTACGTGTGAACAAAATTCTTATTTATGTATATTGTCGCATAGAGGTATTCATTTAAGAAAACTTTAGATGTTAAAGAAAGTTATACAGAGTTGGTGAGTGGGGTCTCCCAATATATGTATTCTTATATATCATCCATTGCACATGATGTTATAATTTTTATAGACCAACTCACCCTCACCCTAGACTTGCACAAGTCTTGTTCAGTTTATGAAATTTGAGACTAATAATACTTTGGCTAGAGAATTCGAAAGATTTTCCTTGTTAGAAATCTCAGCTACTTTCAATTGTTATATCTCTATCATGTTTTAAATTAAGTGTAATTTGATATCTACGTGCTTAGTTTGCTCATGGAATTTGGGATTCTTTATTAAATAAAGAACACTATTATTATCATAAAACATAATCACATCTTGCTCTATACTAGTCATTTTACTCAATTATCCCCTTAACCAAATAGTTTCCTACATGGCTTCCATAATAGCCATATATTTGACTTATGTGGATGACAAGGAAACAACCTTTTGTATATAATACTTCCAACCAACCACTTATCCAAGCATAATAGACATATTTCTTAAAGTAGACTTTACTGTATCAAAGCAACATACATAATCAGAGTCCACATACCCTCTTAACACTATATTACTCGAATCTTTGAAGTATCTCATACGACATTTGAATGCTTGCTAATGAGAATTCTCTAGATTTGATATGAATATGCTCAACTCACTTAGAGCGTATGGTATGGTCAGGTTTATTTTTAATCATAGCACACGTAATGTTGCAAATAAAATTGGTGACTACAATTTAAAATGAGGAACAAAGAATATTGTGAAGGATGTCTTTGTTGAAAATTCTTATACTATTGGAGAATATTTACCATCATTTTTACCACCGTTGAGACCTTATAAACCTCTAAAAAGGCGTAATATTAAAAAATAATAAATTTATGGGTAATAGAAAAAGTGAAAGTGACAATAATATTATCGGGGACGAAAGTATTTGATTCAATTCTGAACCAGAAAGGTGTTATTAAAAGTGTTATAGCCCAAATAATTTATCTCATACAAAATTCACCCATTTAAATCATAAATACTCATAGTTTATTTGACTCATCTGTGCAATATCAAACTACTAGAAATGAAATTCTCGAGAGTATAGATTTGGTAAGAAATGGAATTTATGTATTACTAATAGTTTTTTCAGTGAAGAATCGATCCACAAAATTTGAAGAATCTGTAGTCTATTACATGTTAGATCGTTTTGGAAGAAAATTAATGAAATACATAATGTTCGAAGTCATTGATGGGGAGAATTTGGATAGAGAAAAGGACTATGAAATTGTTGAAACTGTTAATGATGATCGTTTGGAGTTTTATTTATGCGGAAATTGCATAACATTTTGGAGCATCAGATCGCTCTTCGGCCAACTAAGGTTAGAAAACTTTACCATGGCCTCAGATAGAACTCACCCAATATCTTAAATCATCATATTTATCTTTGAAAATCAAGATTGTAATAATTTACAAGATCCTCATATATATTAAAGCTAAAAAGTACAACATTAGATTTTTCTTTGACCAACTAGGGTTAGAACACTTTACAAAGGCCTTAGATAGAATTGAGCCAAAAACTTAGACCATCATATTTCTCTTCAACCAGTTATGGCTAAAACACTTTACCATGCACTGAAAACTTACAATATGTGCAAAATATGAATGTAAACATTTCGTTATAACCTTCATATGACACCAGGGTAGAAAACAATATGGCATCAGACCCTTCAACAAAATTATAGCCTTAGGTGCTCAGTGTTTCACAAATGTTGAAATCGCATCATTTTTTCTTCCATGATCTTGTAAGTACCAGCCTTAACCATTTTAGACCTCGCGTAAGGGCCTTCCCAAATGGGTTTCCAAATTTGCACCTCTGTAGTCTTTTGATGCGGGTCGTTGAAAGACATCGCCCTTCATGCATCTCCGTGGAGAATTTGGAATCTAGTGATGACTCAGAGAGTTCGACATTGGAGTTGGATTACCCTGAAGGTAGTAAAGAGAACTTCGCGTCCGACTAGCAAGCGCTGAATGTTTATTTTTTTGTTTTGTTGACCATTTGTATCCGGAACCGGTTAAGAACTTTACCTTTTGTTATGTATAATTTTCCTCCTCTTGTGGGCTTATGATGGGATAATTTTTATGTGATGCTTATATTAAAAAAATTCTTCCCTAACTTAGTTTGTCTGATATTTATTTACTTGTGATTCAAAAATAAAATCTGTGTCCAAACTTTTTAGGGTGTGTATTGAGTTCAAAAAGATTAACTTTCTTGTCCAAATATTTTTCGAGTATGTTTTGAGATAAAAAAGATGAACTTTCTTGTCCAAACATTTTGAGTATGTTTTGAGTTCAAAAAGATTAACTTTCTTGTCCAAACTTTTTTGGAGTATGTTTTGAGTTCAAAAAGATGTACTTTCTTGTCCAAACTTTTTTGGATTATGTTTTGAGTTAAAAAAGATGAACTTTTTGCGAGTCGTTTTAAGAAGGCAATAGAACCTAATATATAAGTCGGCTATTAGAACACCTCATTAAAACCTTCTTGCGCCACTAGGGTAGGAAAAAGTGTGCCACCGATACTTACATAAGTAGACTTTGAGGTGGTCAATATTCCAGGGGTGGGGAAGATCTCTCCCTTCTTTATCGTTCAGCCTGTACATCCATGGTTTTACCTTCTCTGTTACCGAGTATAGACCTTCCCAATTTGGAGCTAGCTTTCCGAGTCTCTTTTCTTTTGCATGTAGGAAGAATTTTCTTAGGACCTTGTCCCCAACCTCAAATTCTCTTCTTCTGACTTTTGACGCATACGGGCTTCTCATTAAGAGCCTCATAGTGCAAAGATTTTAATTGTTCCATTCTTCTTTTTTCTTCTATTAGATCCAGTTTGGTGCGTTTTCCTTTGTCATTTTCCTCCTCATAATACTTGCTTAGCCTGTAAGATGGGAACATGGTTTTCGATGGCACTAATGCGTCCATTCCATATATAAGTGCGAAGGGCGACTCATGCGTTGTGGTCCGAGGAGTACTTCTATAAGCCCATAGTACTTCTTGTAAGTAATATGGCCACTTCCCGGCTTTACCCTCTAAGTTCTTCCTCAACCCATCTTAAATTGTCCGATTGGTTACTTTGACTTGGCCATTCGCTTAGGGATGGAAAGGCGCTGGGAAACGCTATTGTATTCCGCCGAAGGCGAAAAAATCTCTCATTTCATTGTTATCAAACCGCGGACCGTTGTCCATCGTAATCTTCCTCGGTACACCAAAACGACAGAAAATGTTGGAGATGATAAATTTGATCACATCTTTTGCTCTCGTTCCTGCTAATGGTTCAACCTCTACCCATTTAGAGAAGTAATCGACAACGAAGATGATCGTTTGGCACCCTCCTGAGGCTATAGGAAGCGGCCCGACTAGGTCGATTCCTCATCGATCGAAAGAAAAATATTCTGATATTGATTCGAGGGGAACCCCGAGCATATGGATTGAGTTAACAAATCTATGGCAAGTTTCACATTTTTGTACGAACTCCTTGGCATCCGCTGAGATGGTCGACCAATAATAACCAGCCAGAAGAACCCTTCGTATCAGCGTTTTGTACCCACAGTGTGCAGATCCTTTCCCATCGTGCAGCTATGAGAGTATTAACTGTGACTCATCTTTTTCTAAACAACGGAGTAAATGTCGGCTAAAGGATCTTTTATACAGCACATCTCTAAGTACCACGTATCCGTATGCTTTGAACTGTATTCTTTTGGCCATTACTTTATCAATTGGCAATGTGTCGTTCACTAAAAACTCTTGTATCTCACTTCTCCAATCTTTCACTAGAGTTGTCGAAATTTGGAAAGCTTCGATGCCTCCTTCAACTAGTTTGGATCCCCTAATGATCGATGGAATTTCTTAGGTAGCTATCCACGGGTGTTCCTCTGAATAGGATGCCTTAACCGAAGAATCAACCACTGAATTCCCTGTCATGTGAACATGTTCGAACCCGACGTCTTCAAACTCTAAGGTTAAAGCTTTTAAAACCCCCAAGTACTTCACTAAGTGATCTTTTCTTGCCTCTGACCGCCCCAGAGTATGGTTCACTAAGAGTTGAGAATCACTTATTAACTTAACTTGTCAGGGTCTACAGATTTTGTAAGTCTTAATCCAGCTAAACCCGCTTCATATTCAGCTTCATTGTTTGATGCTCGGAATCCAAGTCGAATGGATTGGTATATCACAATAACGTCCGGGGATGTCAGTTGTACTCCTGCAGGCTGCACCATAGCCAGATGAGCTTGATCATTCGTCGATTTGGACTATCCACTCTGGGGTGGACTTTTTCTCAACAATATCCATGTCACCCCGACTAGAATGGAATTGGACCAAAAAAATCAGCTAGCGGTTGTTCTTTGATGGCATCAAAGTCTCTAAGCTCTACCGACCATTTTGTCATTCTCCCCGACACATCGGGCCTTTGCAATATATTCTTCAAGGGAAAATATGTTTGTATCACGACCGAATGAGCATGGAAGTAAGGCCTCATTTTTCTCGCAGATGTTACTAGTGAAAGTGCTAACTTTTCTAATTTGAGGTACCATTTTTCCGCATCCAAAAGATTCTTACTCACGTAGTATTTCAGCATCGGAATAACTGCTTCTTCTCGGACTAAGACTACGGTGACCGCAAAATCGTACATTTCCAGATAGATGAACAACTTCTCTCCCGGATGCGACTTTGATAGGATTTCCGGGGATGAAAGATGTTGTTTGATATGGTTAAAAGCGTCTGAGAACTCTTGTGTCCGATCAAAACAGTTTGATTTCCTCTATACCTGGAAGAATGGGCGCATTTATCCGATGGCCTTGATATGAACCTGTTTAATGCAACCAGCCTTCCAATCAGAATCTGCACCTCTTTGACCGTTCTTGGTGGATCCATAGTGCACAAAGCATATAAGTGCACCAGATGAGCTTTGATACCCTGTTCACTAACTATGTAACCTAAGAATTTTCAGGATCTTACCCCGAATGTGCAATTTTCCGGGTTCAACTTTAAATTTATTTTGGCCAGATTGGCGAAGGTTTCTTCTAAGTCAACTAAATGATCCTCATCGCTGGGGCTTTAACTAACATGTCATTGATATAAAATTCCACATTTCCACCAATCTGACTCTCAAAAGCTTTGTTTACTAAGCGCTGATACGTTGCCCCCGCGTTTTTTAGTACGAACGACATAACCTTGTAACAATGTAGACCCCTTCCGGTAATGAAAGTTTTGCTCTTTTGATCCCTTAGATCCATCTGGATTATAGTACCCAGTGTACGCAATATAAAGGACAGTAAACGATTTCCGGATGTCGAGTGAACCAATTGATCTATTCTGGGGACTAGGAAATGATATTTAGGGCAAACCATATTCTGATAAGTAAAGTCTACACACATCCGCCACTTACCATATTTCTTCTTCACTAAGACCGGATTGGTCGTCCATAACGGGTATTGTGATTCACGGGTGTGGCCCACTTTTGTCAAACGGTCCACCTCTGCGATTATCGCTTCAGTTGTGTCCTTAGAAAAAGATCTTCTCTTTTGAATGATCGGACGAACACTGTTTCGTTTAGCTAACGTGTGACAAATTATATCTATTGGGACCCCTGTAACATCTTCTGTGCACCAAGCAAACAAATGTAATTTGATTTAAAGAAATTTTAGTAAACTTTCCTTTACCCGTTGAGATAGACTTGTTCCAATCTTGATATTTTTACCGGGGCAAAAAGCATGATCCTCAAAACCTTCATCAGGGACCATGACCCAGGGGATTCCTTCGGATCGTCAGGAGGATCAGAATTCGCGGGAGGCCCCTCTAACTGCTATTCTTTTTTCTGTCCGACCCCCTTCACCTGCTTGGGGGCCAGTGCCGCTTTGTAGTATTCACTAGCCATTTTCTGACTACTTCTTACCGTTTCAACATTGCTGCCCACCACATACTTCAAACACTGGTGAACAGTAGACAACACAACATGCATTTTAGACAACCATGACCTTCCAAAGATGGCGTTGTATGATGTGGGGGCGTCTACCACTATGAATAGTACTGTGACTATCTTCTTGAATGATCCTCTGCCCAACTGTACCATTCACTCAAATTCTCCGACTACATCGGCGGTTGCACCGGTGAATCCTACTATCGTTCGGTCAGATCATATGATTGTTGGTGGGTTTGTTATCTAGTTGTAAGTTGTCATAAACATTATGTTAACGGAGCTCCCTGTGTTAATAAAAAAAAATCTTAAGGTCATCATTCGGTGAATCCTACTATCGTTCGGTCAGATCATTGGGGTAGACGGTTATACTATTTGGACGCAGCGTTTTAAAAGGTCTGGCAGAATGATCTACACAATAACTTGTCGTCGTCATCGTAGTTGATCATGAAGTTCTTAAATTGCTCAATATGGTTGCTGGATCCGGAGTCCCGTCAAACTTTTCTAATTTGGAGATATCGAACCACTTAGGAAGATGTCCAGAGAGGATCTCCGAGGAGAGAGGGGATGGCCTCCAGTTGTGTTCGACTTTGTATGCGCTGCCCCCGAACTATCATTGGTTGTCATACCCAATCTTTCTTCCGCCGGGGAAGTGAACTGATTACTGACTTGGTAATCTTGTTGATAACTATCGGATTGAGGCTGTCTCCGAGTAGTGACATGTTCGACTCAAACATTTCCTGTCTTATCCTACTCTTCAGAGTACATTTTTCTTTTACCATGATCAACTTTTCTTCTCGACTCATTTTTCTCCGACTAGTCCGATGGGCATGCTTGCGCGCTTTCGAATCTCTTTACCTGCGATACGCTTTATAGCTAGCATCAATGTTTGATGATGGAGATTCATTGGAACTTAAGGAGGTATATTCGATGGACTCCAATTGTTCGTATCTTTGTTCCGATCTGGCACACCTTTTGGAGTGTCGATAACTTCTCTTTCGTTGTCTTTCTCTAGGCTGAATGACATCTTGGATCTGGTCAGCTTCAACTCTCTCTTGTCAGACCTAAGATCTGACCTTCCTGGAACTCACTATGGCGTTCATTTCCGCATTTAACCTTTCGATGTCCTACAACAATTCTTTACGTCTGGCGACCATGACTGAATCTTTGAGTAGCTCATCGACATATCGGTTTGGGTCGTTTCCTTCGTTTGTGACTTGTTCCTCCATTAGATGATCACCAGACTCAACACCAATCAGATCCCTGGTTGGATTAGCATCAATTTCTCCGTGAGCTTCAGTATCCATATTTTTGAAGTATCATTTTCAAGGTTTTAGAAAATTAATTCTGGGTACCAATCGGTTCCCACATACGGTGTCACTGATGAACTCATAAAATCGTTAGTGTAGCTCAGAAGCGGAAATGTTCGTGGGAGAGGATCAGACTATTGAATATTCGTACAAAGTGACGATTAATAATTAAATCAATGGTTGGTAGAAAAGAAGAGAGAGAAAAGGAATAAATGTAGCAGTAATCGACTAATCATTGATCATTTTCCCCAAAAGGGAATGTCCTTTATATAGTAAATGAGGTAGGTAGTAAAATTAAATAATTACCATCACTAAAGTGAACTTCTCACCCCATTATTTAACTATATACTGACAAGTTCTTAGGGCGTATCATTTGACCCCTCTATATCTTATGTTTGCTTTACTTTGGTCCTTAACCACTAAATATATAAGTCTAGGTCTTATCTTTAGAATAAATTACATACTGATCACCTATATTTTCCTTCCCTTATGAGAGCCTACTATACTTAGGATGCATAAATACTTTCCTTCATTATCATCTACCATAAGAAAATGCACTACGATTCGACGATTTTTCCTCAATTGTTCCCTTCTTCGGTGTAGTTCGTCACCCTGAAAGACGGTACATTAGTTTTTATTGGGACAACTACATCCATTACATACATTAGGCCGAAAGGATTTTTATTTATGGTAATTACATACGTTATTCTATATTCCCATAATACTTTTTGTGGTTGGAAATATGTTGAAATTTTTTTTATATGCCTCGAGTTTTGAAAACAAAAGACAATATCAGATTTGAAATTTAAGATTGTTGCCAATGGTGATTAACTTAGGAATTTCGAACATGTGACAAATATGCATTAGGATGAAGTTGATCACATTTGTTTCCCATATTCTTAAAAACCGTCTAGTCGCCACCCACTTTGAAAAATAGTTAACAACAACAATACTTTGACATCCTCTTTAGGTAAGGTCCGACTAGGTAGATTCCCTGTCTATCAAAGGGTAAAGGTTCAGATACTGAATCAAGTGTCACATCTAGCTAATACATTATATTGGCAAACTGTTGGCAAATATAGCATATTTTCACCAACTAGCTCGCGTCACCCATAAAGGTTAGAAAATAAAATCCTTTTAACAAAACTATTTGCATTAATGTTTTGAATCCGTAGTGGGTCGAGTTGGTCCCAATATAGCCTTTTTAAGATTGGGGCCTAAGAATCCTAAAAGAGATCAGATGAAACCTTGCTTGTACAACGTCCCTCTTGATAACACAAATGTATGCTTTGAACTTCAACCTTCTCTAGAAATTTTTTATCACCATGGAGGGTAACATTTGTATGAAAATCCATGATTTCTAATCTATAATCCCCTGAGTCAATTACATACACCCCAAATGTCTTTCTGGGCCTCGACTCGTATTCATTATCAAATTGAAAGGTAATCTTACAAAGTAACCCAAGTTTTAAGTTCAGACCAAGATATCAAGGACAATGAATCCGCTCATACTGAATGCATCCAAAATGTTGAGCTTTATTTCATAATGTTTTGAGGTACTATACCAAATTAAACTTATGAGTCTCTACTTGTCCGAGAAAGAGATTTAGCAAGAGCTGTGAGTCGCTGACTAATCATACCATTTTAGCATCGCAAGTATAGGTCAACTAAAGCCCTGCAATAGTAGCCTTATATTCAGCCTCAATGTTAGATGTCTAGAAACCAAAACGGATGAACTGAGGTATTGCCTCCCCGAAAGGATCCACTAATATCACACCTTCATGGTACCCTAGCATGTTAGACTATCTGCTAGTTCGAACCAAACACTATGGGTCTAAGATTTCAGTTGATGGTTTGAATCTTTTAGTGTGAAATCTAGTTAAGAAATTGGCTAATGTTTGAGCTTTGATGATTTTTTTGTTCATGTTTTCTATCAAAATATCTCAACGTCCATCAACCATCGAGTTAATCTCCCTAAGATACCTTATGCCAATGTTATTGGTAGTATTATATTCACGAGACCTGACCCTTCCTACATTATAAATGTTTTGATCAGACTCATTTCTTGAATAATACACATCAATACGAGAAACGGGGAAAACATTGCTCCGTATTTGAATCAATAAGAGAGAAATGTTTCTAAACAGAGAAGAAGGAAAAAGCTAAGAGCTTTTATGAGAAAATAGATAGCTTAGAGTTAGTGAAAATATTTTGACTTAAACACTATATAAACGAAAATCAAAGAGAAAACCTACAAATATATAAGAAATGGTGAGTGAAATTTAACCCTAACTTTTATTTCATCTAACAACTTCTGTCTTTTATGATTAAATGGCCACAATAACTATACATCAATGACTACATGTAGGGGAGATCATTTGACATAAATTTGTATATGGGAATGTGTTATATAATTGTTATGCCACATATCTTCCCGGCATTACAACTTCATATATGGACACAATAATTTCACTATGGTCCTTCTAAATTTTCCAACACATCACAAATACCCCTCAACGTTATTTCCTTTTCGATTTAACCCATCTACTAAACGATAATGATAATTCCACAACAAATTAAGTTAGAAAATATGCACGTTCATCATCAAAGTCCCCTGATTTGTATTTCAAGTCCTTAATCCTTTTCTCATGAGAATTTCTAGTTATTTTCTCATTCTTCAACAACGACTAGCATATAAGCGCGCACATTTCTCTAAAATAAAGTAACGTCTGAAAACTCTAGCAGTCTACTACCTGATTCACTACTCTTTTCTTTCTAAAAAATGAGAGTTTTTTTGCCAACATGTGGTTTTAAATATAGCTCGGAACATGATCAACACAAATTAAACTTAAAGACGTCTCTAGGGATAATTTGACTATCAAAACCAATCTACCAAAGTATTTAAAAGTTATTTGGAGTTCGATTGTAAAAGCTGCAATACCAGTTTGTATACTCTAGGAATGTTCATCCACTATAAACCATCGCACATACTATGAAATACATTTGACCAAACACACAAGATAAATAAAGGAAATCAGCATTTGACAGTATAGTTCTGCCTCAATTATTTTATAAGGACTAGGGGGCTTATGATAATGGTGGATTTCACCATTTTAGTTGAATCCTAGCATAAAATATAATATTAGGCAACCCACACCATGAGCCGACGGTATGAGTCGATGCCTCACGGTTGAGGGTCTTTAGGCTGATGGTCTTTAGCCGACGATTTATGGTCAATGGTCGCATAACTGATGTTATCTCTTGACATAAGCTACAAGTCTGTAAAAAAACCCATTAATGATGCCGAAAGTTACACTTTGACTGCATTAGACACACATAAATAAATGTATTAGATTATTACGATGTTTTATAATTGTGATAACAATAAATATCTTGTAATAACAATAAATATTTACGTTTCCCATGTATAAGATATACAAATTCATTAATAAAAACATCTTACAACAGATCTACACATTTTTTCTTATCAGAGTTAAATGGGAATTTAAGAGTAATTTTTTAAATGACTAAGATTGTGGTTAAGTTTCAACATCCAAAAGTTGTACATAATGACACTTAGTTTGAGCGGTGCATTTTTCAATAGAGGGTTACAAAGCTATTTGTACCCTACATTACACAACACTGAGTTTCCAATTTATGTGTAAGCGCCAGTGGAGAAAGATGGATATAGGTTTCCGATAGATTTTCTAAAGGGAGGAGTTTTGACTATTTTTCCTAATATATATGTATATCGATGTGATTGAGCGCGTTAAACTCATGATTCAGAATCACTATGAGATGATTAAGGTTCATCTTATTTCTGAATCGTATAAATGAATTATAGACTATTTATTTTTGCGATATGGAGAGGCAACACAACTAATGTTATAAGATTCTTTCATACGCAGACTTTAACATCACATTTAAAGATTACTTCAAGATACTATTTAACTACAAGAAAGATAAAAAAATGGATTTTTTGAATGGTTTGTTTAGACCTTAACTTATGGTAATGTAACAGATGCTTCATCACTTTTGTTTATGTACTAAAATAATTATATTAGGAAAGACATGACTAATGATGCCAATGCAGCTAAGAAAGGTGGTGAGTGACAATTTAATGCTTTGGTTGATGTTTACATGAAGATTATCAAATCTGACTTTGTAGTTGGGTTCTAACGTGGTTTCAATATCTTGTGTACCGGGATCATAATGTTCCGCGAACTTTAATTTGGTATTATTATTCGCTGAAGCCTATGATTTTTGTTGGTGATATACATAAAAAAAATTGTGAGAAGTTTTACTAGGATGGGGTATCAGAATAAGTATTGGGCGGGCTTTCTCCTCGATCGATATAGTATGTAGAATAATGATGATGACTTTGGGAAAAGTTGTCAAATACAAAGGCAAGATATATGTTTGTTTTACATATTTTTAAAAACTTATATGCTAAATATCTATTTAAATTATAATACCAATACTTGTGTGATGTTATTGGTGTAGGTGTTCTAGTTGGCTGTGAAAAATACAGCTCGTTATTTTTGGAAAAAAACACAAATCGATTAATGGTTATAGTAATGTGTTAGCATATGTTATGATGAAAAAAACACAACAATAAGTATGAAGACTGCAAAGTATAGGTGCAAGAAAAATAAACTATGAGTATGCAGACAGTAAAGTATAGGTACAAGAAAGACCAACAAAACCAAATACTATAAGAATAAAAGTACCTAATTTTTCAATGCCAAAATTTAAAAATAGTGGTATTGTTAATAGTGGATCAACATCAAGAATAAAATTACCATTGGTTGTACAGAATTAGCACGGGCTTCACGCAATTTTACAAATCATTTAGTAAAATTATCATATCTATCATATGAGATGGAGGAAATATCTTCAAAATCTGCAATGTTATTTTTATTTTTGGCTATAAGACCGTTCTTAATCATTATCACAAACATACAAGTTCCTTGTTCTTGATTTTCTATAATTAAATAGTATAAACCAATATATTTTCTCAAAATAAATGAGAATAATAAAGCCAAAGTGGTTTGGTATAATATAGAAAGAAATCAAAAGGAAAAAAAAGTTTCAAGAATAGAAAAAAGGAAATAATGAAAATGAATAATAATAAATATATTTTTAAAAAATTAAAAATCGTAACTCTTGGAGAGTATTTATATATAAACGGTTCACATGATTTTATAGACGAGTGACTAGTATTCAATAAAATCTAACTACTATAAAAGGAGAAAATCATGAGGCAGCACATGCAATATAACAATGAAACCTCTCCACGAGTGTGATGCTTTTAAACTGAATCTCCAATTTTTCAAAAGTATGCTAATCATTCCCTCCATCATTAAATCAATCCACCATTTACAATAGATGTATTTTTAAAATACAAATTTCCAGCCAAAGATGAACATTAACATAAGAAATCTCAGCAATAATATTTTATCACAGAATAAAATTTCGGCTACACCAAATCAAGAAGTCTTGGATTACCTGCTCAACAATTCAGCTTATTTTAATAGTTCTTTGTTTATAATTTAGGTTACTATGGTGGACTACTCTTATACCCATGCAGACAATCTAAAACAATTTTATACTTATACTTTTCTTTTGATAAAATAGAGTTTGCTGTCATCAAATACGGTTTGAGTATACGCAGAGTTTATTACGAGGCAAGTCTAAGATCAACAAACCTCAAGACTCTTATGATTTTAACTAAAATTGCCTCATTATAGACTCACTTGGGAAGAATATTCAGCTTCAAGTTTCAATAAAAGTAAAACGTATGAATGTAGCAAATATTTCAAACAAAGAAAAATATTTCAAGATTAGAGTCCTTCATAGATTCTCTCATAAAAACTAATTGAATATGAGGCACTAATTGATGTAGCCCAGAAAGTCCAAACAAAAGCCTTGTTTATTTTATTCAAATATCTTATGTATTTAAATCAAATCTAATTATATTAAGATTTGATTTGATTTTATTTTATTTTAAAATATTTATTTTATTTCCTTGTATTATAATTTAGGGTTCTGAGAAGCTATTATATAAAGCCTCATATGCCTTAAGTTATTTTAAGTTTTTGGAATAATATATATTTTATATCTGAAAATTTCAGTCTTTGTTACCCTTAGATTAGGGTTTCATCATGTTACTCTTGAATTAGAGTTTCATCTATCGTTGATTATTCTAACATGTTTCTGAATCTTGATTTCATCTGATTCAAGGTCTAAAGTATAGAACAACATACGGTCATGAAGACCAGGAAGATCGTTTGAATACGAGGGGGCATACCAACCGTTTCAATGACGATCGTATTGACCGATTACTGAAGGAGTTTAAATTGGCTACCAATCGTCGAATCAAGGTAAAAATTGTTTATCGAGATGTATCTCAGGCTATGAAGAGGTTTTCAAAACCATTTTTTTTCATCAACTGAACATGGGGATGTTGTCTTCAGGCTATGAAAAGGTTTTCAAAACTATTTTTTCCTTCAACTGGATGGTATTGTCAACCATGAGAGGATGATGTAGCCCAGAAAGTCCAAACAAAATCCTTGTTTATTTTATTTTATTTTATTCAAATATCTTATGTATTTAAATCAAATCTAATTATATTAAGATTTTATTTTATTTTATTTTAAAATATTTATTTTATTTCATTGTATTATAATTTAGGGTTTTGAGAAGCTATTATATAAAGCCTCATATGCCTTAAGTTATTTTAAGTTTTTGGAATAATATATATTTTATATCTGAAAATATCAGTCTTTGTTACCCTTAGATTAGGTTTTCATTATGTTACTCTTGAATTAAAGTTTCATCTATCGTTGATTCTTCTTCTATTTCCGCCGCGTCATCAAATTAAAACTTATGAATCGTCATCAAATTAAAACTTATGAATGTAGCAAATATTTCAAACAAAAAAATATATTTCAAGATTAAAGTCCTTCATCGATTCTCTCATAAAAACTAATTGAATATGAGGCACTAATAAAGGTGTAAATTGTAAAGATAAAACTCAATTAAGTTCATATTTGTAACACAAGTATTTGGATGGAAGCTAGAGAGGTAAGAATGAGACATATAATAAGACCGTAAATAAAAGACTTAAGTTAGAATCCAATTAAAGCTTTTGGTCCAAGTCCATACCTATAACTACAATAAGATTTTCATTAGGAATCATTCGATTATCAATAAAAAATATTATATTCTCAAATATATTTACTTTGTCTTGTATTCAAATAGATAAATATGCTCTTATATCATAAAACTTTCTCTAACTATCCTATTTTCATTAATGTTTAATCTGAACCAACTCTGAATATTTTTTTCCGCTACACCACCACTCTCATCTACGACTACCTAAAACTTTCAACCAAGTTTAACTATTTTTAGTCTTCACATTTTCTTATCAACCCATATTCATTCACCTATTTACCTTTGTATATTTTTGAATTTGGTGAATACATATGATTATTTAACTATATATAATATATTTCTATCCCGGTAAGATATTTTTATTTTTACTTAAATTTATTTTGTTTTGAAATCACGATTTATTTTGTTTAATATTTTTAACGATTAATTATTTTATTGTATATAGTTTGCATTTGTATTTGTTCATTAATAGATTTTAATTATCTGGAATGAATGTTTTATTTTTGAAATATATTAATGTCTTTTGAGATTTTATGTTTTTTTTAACATTTTTACTATTCTTTAAATTTTCAAACCTATTTAAATTAAATTATAAAAAATTGCAATTTTAACAAATTGGTTGAGCTTAAATCCGAAAAAATAATGTGCATCCTCACTTATGAAATATTTTTATATTTAAATTAAAGTGTAAAAAAGAAAATAAACAAACAAATCAATTGATTTCCTACTATAAAAGAATATACAAACATTTATACATAGATGCACGTGCTTGTCGAGATTAATGCTATTATTGCGTTAAATTTTGAGTATAAAGTTCAGTGTGGACTCCCACTCTAACAAATGGCAACCTTTAACAAATTCACAAAGAAACAAAAACGAGCAAGACTAAACCAATTTTTTTTTTCTGAAATCCTAAATCTAATTCTTTTTTATTAAATATTAAATTATCAAACTACTTCTTTATATATAATTTTTTTTCCCAACCAACTCACTTCTAAAGTAAAGCATCTCTAAATCTAGTTCATATTATGGATCTAAGTGAATATAGTAACAATTTTAACGGCAATCTGGAAGATTTTAGTTCAGACGAGGAAAAGCTACCAACTGACCATCTAGATACAGATTTTGAGGTAAATTTTAAGCTTTAAGTGCAACAGAATCAACTTCTCACTATCTCGTGTGTTTCAATGTACAATTTCACGCAAGAACATGTGTCGAAGATGAAAAATCGTATAACATCGTGCCTAGATTTTGTCAAATCTAGGCACTATTTTGTGTCGAATTTTATCAAATCCAATCACGATTTATGCCAAATTTTGTCAAATCCAAGCACGATTTTGCGTGATTTTTATCAATTCGTGGCACAATTTCATACTGAATTTTGCCAAATTATTATACAATTTCATGCTGAATTTTTCCAAATTAAAGCACTAGTTCATGTCGAATTTTGCATTTGTGTTCTTATTTCAATTTTAAAATACATATATGAACTTGTTGACAATTGAATGAGTTACTTAGTTGTAATTTTGTAAAAAAAAACTTTTTGTTCACAAAATGAGTTATTTTGGTTGTTGAATTGAATGGATTACAATAATGTAGCAATTTTATTTTTTATGCTTAGTGTAGGAACCAGAAGAAGCACCATGTAACATAACCGATTATAGTAATTTTTTTTACTACAGATAGTGTTTACACCAAATCCAAATTGATTATATGGCTTTATAAGGAAAGCAAAAGTATAAGATTCATCGTTTTGGTTTATAAAGATCATGATGGTAGTAAAAATGGCAAAAGTACGAGTTATATTTTAAGTGCGAGAGGCACGGTGTCTACAAACCGTGGCCCAAACCGGGGATTGTGAATAAGCATTGAGAGTATTCATAAAAAAATGCGGTTGTCCGTTCATTTTAACGAGAAATCTGTTCTTAGAAGTACCCGGTTATTGGAATTTGGTAGTGAGAAATGAGAAACACAACCACCAACCATTTTTACACTTAGATGGTTATTCACGAGTCGCGAGGCTGAAAGCGGAGGAAGATGAGTATGTTCGTAAACTCACAACAATCGATTATCGGCCAAGCGATATATACCGTAATTTGAAGTTAAGAGATCCGAAAAGTGTATCTAACATGCGTACCATCTACAACATGCATAAAAAACACCATTTGATAGATAAAGCGGGAAAAAACCAAATGCAATACTTGTTTGGTCACTTAAAAAAACACGAGTACTATATTTGGTAGCAAACAAACAAAGCAACTGACGGGATTCTTAAATTGTTTTTTGCCCATCTTACAAGCAATATATTTATTACGCACTTTTCCTCAAGTTTTTATAATGGATATCATGTATAAGAATACAAGGTATAAAATGCCTTTGCTAGAAATAGTTGGCCAAACTTCAACGAAGAAGACCTTTTGTATAGCTTTTGTTTTTGTGAGCTCCGAGAAGAAAGAGAACTACACGTGAGGATTGAGCGTTCTAAGGAGAGTGATGGTGAATAACATGTGCGCATTACCTAATATTATCATCACCGATATGAAGTTGGCTTTAATGAACGCTATCGATGATGTATTTTCGGATGCAACATTTGCTATGATTTTGGCATATCAATAGGAACATTTCCTCATACACTAAATAAGTTTTTCCTAAAGTAGACATGGTCGAAGAGTTCCTAAACTTTTATGCCCCGGTTGCCCATTCGGTGATGATCGAAGATTATAGCAAAAACCTTGCCGAGTTACACCAATCGTACGCAAATAGTCCCAAGTTTTTTTATTACATCATGAAACAATGGATAGACCTTTACAGATACAAATTTCTTAACATCCACACGAACAAATTAAATATTTGGGCAACCACACTAGCAATCGGTGAGTTATATTATCATCTGTATACATTGCTTAATTTTATTAGGTGTTACACTTCTAAATAATTTAATTTTATGTTATAGGGTGGAGAGTGCTCACTCGAGCCTAAAATGGTAAATTGGCACAAGTCTATGCACATTTGAGAAATTTTTGGATAAAGTTCACTCGTTGCTTCACATTTAACACTCTACCATCTTTGAAACATTCAAACAAAGTTTGTTTCATTGTAGACATGTATCTAGAGGGGCTATCTATAGCAACATCTGAGGTAAACTTTCATGTACGATCATATAAATAATAGAGAAAAATATTGTAAAGGTCGGGAATTATCTTTCACTCCCGCAATATGTGGTTGTGTTATTAGGAAAACACACAATTTCCCGTGTGCATGTGAGTGTGCTATGATCTTGAAAGAAGGTAGGGTGATTCAAAGGGATGAATGTGATGTTTATTGGTGTACTTTAGAGATCAAACTTAATGATAACGTAGGTACCGAATATGAGCTTACAAGGAAACTCTCCTTAATAGATAGTATCATCCGCGCTTACGGTATGCAAGTGCAAGATCACATAATAAATAAGATGATGCAAATCCTAGATCCCACTAGAAGTTATGTTTTATAACCTAAGGAGCCGATTATCACTAAAGGTCGGAAAAATCCTACCCGGACAAATCAACTAAACAGAACCCATCTGGGTTCGAATATCATGGTAGTTTAGGCGCTAACACTCCCGGTACGATAGGTAGCACGATCGTCTTGATAGCTAAAGCATTTGTAGTACCCAAAGCCAAACCCGAATCAAAGGCTCAACCAAAAAAGAAGAAAGTAACTTGATCAAAAAAATCGAATAAGGGAAAATAATATAGTGCGTACGAGAGTTATTTTCCCAACTACTTATACGACTACATAACCAGAGTCGGAGACATTTCTCCTGATGGTAATTTCGATTTAGGGATGTAGCTTCAACGATATACAATAATGTAGAAGAATGGGAACAAGTTAGACAGTATTTGATACTCGAATTGTCCAGTCAACGTGATCTGTGCTAGAGGTTTTTTTATGCAGTGCAACGTGTTGACAACATATTATGAAGACTGGATTGTTTCAAAATGTAAGAGATCGGTAATAGGCACTAGATGACATTACCCGACTTTGGATTGGGTGATAACAACTCAACATCAATGTATAGTATAACACGTATCTCTCAAACTTTCATACACGTATCTTTCTTTGCATGGTGTGCCTCCTCGATCGTGTCTTACAGTAGAAGTTGGTATTGGTTTCATGCATGGTAATCATTTTGTGAAAGTAAGTAAATTAATATACTTTGTTAATTATTTGTTTGTTGTTATTTCGTTCTTCCATTTTATCGAAATATGCAGGTTGTGTTAGATGGACCGTTTCTGGATATACACCCTTGTTGGTTTGCATTCCACACTAGAAATGACGTTACAAATTGGGCAATTTCGCTAGGCTTATGTTTCAATAAATATTGCCAAATCAAACCAATACAACCACATACATTACAAGATGGAGATGATCAATTCTACGATTTGTCTGGAAATACATAATTTGTTGGACTTTTATATATATCTTGTGTCTGCTATTTTTAATAACTTTCGCTACTTATGACTTCATTGTTTTAATTTATATTATGACTTATTTTCAGCTTACAAACATAACCAAAGAAAACTAGTGCAATTAGGTAAAACCTCTTCTTTTTCAAAGTTTCCAATACACTATCGCGCATATATTCGTGTCCAAATATATAAATCCACGCACGGTAGTGCGTGAAGACGTGTACATTGGCCCACGTAGAAGTTCGTGGATGTGCACATATGCACGCGAATATGTGCGCTAAAGCGTTCTGGAAACTTAAATAAGTTACGTTTTAGCCCTAGTTGGTAACTGTAACAGGATACTTCAAGATAGGTAATGATTAAGTAACGTCATTACACAAACTTCAGAGGAAAAAACACACAAAAAACGAAAAAAAATTGTTGACTTCAAATAGGTGTGTACAAAGTAAGTCATTTGAACGGAAACAACATAAGACTCAAACAACAACTTAGCAAAACATAAAAACTAAAATAACATATAAGAAAATCAGAAACTCAAACAACAATTTATCGAAACATAAAAACTAAAAAGACAACTGAAGAAAAGATAATGCTTAGTAGTCAACGTCGTATCCCATATTGTATTCAACATCACTCTCCTCCTTCCTTTCTGCAATCATATCCTCTAGATATGCTACCATATCTAGGGCTGTCAAAAAAATCCGAAAAATCCGATATCCGAGCGAAATATTCGATACCGAATCCGAAAAAAATGGATAATATCCGTATTCGAAAGAAAACGGATAATATTCGTATCCGAATTCGTATCCGAAACTAGTGGATATGGATATAGACATATCCGTATTCGAAATATCCGATATCCGAAATTGTATATATATATATATATTTAAACATATTTTTTAGCTATCCCACATCGTAAAAATCAAAACAAAATACTAAGAAAGTTGTGCATAAATATGGAAGATTGCTTCTTTAAAAATTATAACTTATCCCACATCTAAAGTTGGAAAAAGAATCGTTACCAAACTGTTTATAAAAGATATGGTGGCTTTTCTTAATAAGTATATCTTTTTTAGTCGTATGACTCTTATCCCACATCTAAAATGTGGAAAAGAATTGCTACCAAACTTTCTATAAAATATATGGTGGCTTTTCAAAATAAGTATATTTTTTTAACCTTATCCCACATCTAAAATGGGAATATGAATTTCTACTAAGGTGTCTATAAAGGTAGCCTAACCAATAATGCAATTAGTTAAAAACTTTAGTGGATATTCGGATTCGGATATTATCCGGATTCGGATATTATCCGTATTCGGATATTATCCGTATTCGGATAATATCTGTCGGATACGGATTCAGATATTAGTTTTAAAAAAGATTCGGATTCGATTTCGGATTCGAATAGTGATTTCAGATTTCGGATTCGGATTCGGATATAGACAGATTCGTATCCGAAATATCCGTTTGACAGCCCTAACCATATCCCTAGTGATGTAGTCTACCACTGTCATGTTCCAGACTGAAGCCACTTCTTGCTTAATTCTAAATGACATGGATGATAAAAGTTCGAGCGGTTTCACAAAATTGTACCCGTGTTTGATTTCATCACGACTGCGCGTTATATGATTTGTTACTCCTGAACGGACGTAATTGAAATACACCAAACATAGGACCCAATCCAAAAATGCATCGCTCGTATCTTCCGACATCTCTCGGCAGACAACCTTCATCGCCTGAAGAAAATGGTAGTCTTCATCTACATTGAATTCCATCTTTAAAAACATTTGAGAATGTTTGGTGAATGAACAAGTAAACTAGATTTAAGATCTCTTTTATAGAAGAACGCAATGTTATAGAGTTATTAATTTATGGTGAAAGTCATAATTTTGGCGGAAGTCAGTTATGGCGGGTGATGTTTTTTGGTGGGAGTCAATTATGGTGGGAGTTATTTTTTGGCGGGAGTAAGTTTTGGCGGGAGTTGATTTTCAGGCGGAAGGCAATTAATAACAGAGTCTCATTATATAGAAATTGGGTCTCATTATAGCGATGTTTAAAAAAAACAAGTCTCAACTTTAGACTGGAAAAATAAGACGAGTCTCAAAAATAAAAGTCTCAATATGTTAAAATAGACATAAAGTCTCAAATGTAACAAAATTCTAACATAATACCATAACAAATAATATACAAATGTCGTAAAATACATAGACATAGATAAAATAATCGTAAAATATCCACAAACCAAAAACAAACATAGCAATCAATCCATGTACTCGCGTGCAAGTCGAAAACACTATCTAAGGGTCCGCGAAGCTCCTCCATAGTAATGCCAGGGTTACTCTCCTCGAAGGCCTGAAACTCGAGTAGGTGGCCCGTAAAATCGTTCAATCTTGTGGCATGTGTGGGTAAGTGTGGATGGGTTTACCCCCACATGTGCATCGTCGCGGTACGAATCATGATCTGTAAGTACGAACCACAACTCGACACCCATGCAAAATAGATCAATGTGGTTCCATCCACCTGACCTGCAACATACTCCCCACCTCGTAGACTAGGGTCAATAGTGTGGGACTCCCAGTTATCAAAAGTGAATGCGTCCCAATTATAAATATTATTCGCACAATGAACCCTACTAAAACGTGTAAGAATATGACGTAACGCACCAGGTACCCGTATTGAAACTATTAGTCCCTAACATTATCAATAAAACAACGAACATATTTAATCAAGTAGCAAAAATTCTTACCTACTGAATGTGACCCATCTATCTGTCCACTCGTAGTGGATAGTATGCTATGACAATGTCAAAAGACTTTAATATTGCATCTATCCAAGCTACGTCCTAATAACCCCGAACATCGCGTACATACAAATATGGCATGCACAAAACCTACATAATATGAACAAAGGGTTCAACGGTATCAAACAAAAGTAAATTACATTATTATGGAAATTAAAAATAAATAAAAATACAACTTACATCATGCTCGGTGAAGGTAGAGAGGTAATCACGAACACCTTTTCGAGCCTGTTGTCTTTGTCAAAACGGTGGAGGTGCATACTTGTATATCGTAGGCTGTGCGATACTAAATCTATGGTTTTGCACAAGAGAAAATATGAGGAAATGGTCATAAATCCAAGATTCTAAAAGGCCAAGGAATCCAGACATACCGAAAGTGGTGGGTAGACAACCCTGGCCTAGATGGTAATATAATTGAGCTAGTATTATCTGTCCCCAGTTGTACTTGCCCGTACTACTATAATCATTGATGAAATATAAGTAGTCAAGGGTTATCTTATTTCCTGACTTGTTGGCTAGTATGGTACAACTAAACAAGTGCAACAAATAACCCGAGTAGCTTGACGAACATCACCATCAGTAGGCATCATCCAAATACTGTCGTGATCAAAATTTCCTCTTTAGTCATGCAAGGCGAACGTGGCTCCTGCCACCGCCTTTGTTTTTTATCTAATTGCACCACCAACTCATGAACAATGCATCCAAGCAGGCGCGCGTATGCCGCATTCCTCGCATCACTCAGAGGTCTCGTAGTTCACCCCAACAACTTGAAGACCCGTGATGATGTGCATATCAACGAGTGTCACTGTTAACTCCCCAAAATAGAAATGAAATGTGTTGGTCTCAGGATGCCAACTCTCTAAAAATGCCTCAATCAATTGGAGGTTGGTAGCCCAACGTGCGAGAGCATCAATGATGGATCCAAAACAAGAGCCCATCACCTTTTCACAAATACGTGTCTGTTGATCAGTAAGATCCCAACCACAGTGAGTATGGTACATAACATAACACCTCATATGTAACCTCGTCTGCATAAACATATACAATATAAACAAATATGCAATATAAACTAAAACCAAAACCAAAACCAATAACCAATAACTTTGATTATAACCAAAACCAATACATTCAAACCTAAACCAATAGGTTTAACCAAAACTAATAAATTCAATAACCAAAAACAAAATATACACCAATATTTAATATAAGATAATCAATAGCCAATAATTTAAATAATGTATTCAACCTAAAATAATAAATATAAAACAAACCATATTATAACACATAATTATAACCTTAACAACTAAAACACTAAAAAACTTACGTGATTTTTGAATACGCTATAAGCCTCGTGGTCCTTGTAAGAGCGAATTATAGAGTAAAGGTCAATAATGTGCCGATTAAACCTACGAAATTGTTGCTCCATGATTCGGCAACGAGGAACAGGGGCGACAATCAAGTCTCGTCGGGTACAGGCTCGTGCACTTCTTGAAAAATCTCCTATTAACATCTCATCAATCTCATCAACTATTTTTGCATCCAACCTATTAGGAGAGCGGCGACGATGAGGTATCCTACAATCACGTATAAAATTTTAATTAATTTTTTCATAAAACAACCTCAAATTACATAAACGGATTCTAAATAACTAAACATAAATCTAAATTTGACAATGGAAGAGAACAAATGTATCATAACACGCAAAAGTTAGAACGAAGATCAATAAGGGGGTAACAATTCAAATCATGTTAATCCACGCATGCAAATGCCTGGATTGTGCCAAATCTGGCATGAATTCGTGCGTGGATTTGGCACAATTCAGGCATATACATCAGGCCAATCCACGCACAAGAGATTGTACCAAATTTGGCACAAAATCGTGCATGGATTTGGCAAATTCCGAGATTGTAATTTCGATATATCCACACACGATTTCGTGCCAGGAAATACCAGATGCACGCGTGTTCTTGCGTGGAAATGCATATTCCAGAATACCCACATGCAAATCTCATACCTAACCTATACGATGCCGAATCGAGCAAAACACATACCAAATTGAAGCCCACAACCTAACTAAGCATATACATATAATCATAAATCCAAACAACAACAAAAATGTAGGAAAAAACATTTTTTCTATATGAAAAAATATATCTAAATATCACTACAAATTGAAAAAAAATCACTATGATGTAGAGAATTTATACATTAACAAGTCCGTGTTGTTGGATTTAAAAAATCTAACGTTTTCAAAATTTGAGTTAGAGAGATTTAGGGTTTTGAAAGAGAGAATACGAGTGAATTTGAGACTTTTGGGTTTTTATATGAATGTCAGTTTTGTAAATATGCAGGGTTTCGTTATAGCCAAGACATATCTCATTATAACCGGATCTCGTTTAAAAGCATGTCTTGAATTAGCCTAGCCAAAACAAAAGTTGTTGGATCGTAATCGTTTATCATTTATTTTCTTCATGATTAATTAAACCAAGTCATTGACTTTTTAATCTATCACGTTTGATATTAGATAAGACGAGAAAATATCATTCGATTTTTTTTATATAATTTATTTTTAATCCATCTACATTTGACATGCATAAATAATTTTGAGTGAACAATGGAACTTAGTTACATATACTTTTAATTTAGAAAGATAGTTATTGTCAAATTAAGCATGAAATTGTCAGCAATCTAAAAATCTGGAAATCTATGAAAATTTGAATTGATGGGTTTGGATTTTTTTATATTTATAGTTTATTTTTGATAAAATTATAATTTATTGGTTTTTAAATATTGTTTAAGTGTAGATTAAAAATTACTTGTATAAACTACTGTCAAATTAGAATCAAAGATGGATGATTGAGACTAAAAAACATGACATGAGCTACTGAAGTTCTAAATAATGTCGAAGATCAAACTGAAAATTTAGGTCACAAACATTTGTTTTAATTTAAGAACCAACGACACATGTGATGTTTTTGATGGAATCGAAAGTGCACGTTGATCCCTTGTTAAAGCGAAGCTGCAGAAACATGTTGGCGAAGACTTCTGGATATTCTTCTAAGTTCTTGGAAGGAGCTTGATTACTTGTATGAAAATTATTGAGATGGGTGATGAATCTATGTTATTGAGTAATATGATTAATCTGAAGCGTATATATAAAATGAGAAAAATAATAAAATGGTACAAACGTTAGGAAATAGTGCCATTAGCCGACCAATTCTACCTCATGTTGATGTGACATAAACTGTATCCTTATTTGGTTGGACCAAAAAATATATCTTTGATACTAATGTGAGCCTGATGCATTATGGACTACATCTTTTCATCTATATAATATGGAATAGATAATTGAAGTTGGTGTTGCATGTGTAAAAAAAGAGAATACTTCTAGAAACACAAAATTTATTGCTTGACTCTTTTTTAAAGAGATAAGTAAGATATAAGCTAAACACTAAGAAAAACTCTAAGATTTACAACTTATTTTGTAATCCATATGGTGTTTTGTAACAATAAAATATTGGTTGAGATAGTTGTGTTTGGGTAATTCTTATTGTTACCTCTTTATATATGAAATAAGTGTATGTTTTTCATGGATGTAGGATTTTTTCACAATTTGAATCCCGTTAAATCCGTCTTGTGTGATGGATTTCTGTATTTTATTTTATGTTATTTTTACAGAAATATAGAGTTAAGATATGAAGCTCTTTACTCTCATGATATATAATGATCAGGTGATTCCTGAAGCTACAAATTTTGGTTGTCAGTGGTTAATCTTTGATGTGAACTTTATTAGGTTCGGTCATTGCTGAACTTGTAAATATTGTGATTAGTGTTGTTTTTATTCAACAAATGGTATGGTGAGTGTGGATAATTTGTAACAATATTATTTTTTGTGGTAATATATAAGGAAGAAAGATAAATTTCATTTTGAATCTTGAGATTAGAGATTTGGAAATCACTAGTAAACCGAAGAAAGTCACCAATATGAGTTTTATGAAGTTTGATCTTACACAAATCAATGTAGATGATGACTTTAACTTCTTGAATTATGATTCATGATTTTCTACTAAAGAATGGTTTGTCTACTATTATTGGTTAGTATGTCAAAGAATTAGTTGATGTCAAAATGTTGTATAAGGCCCATAGTGTTATAAGATGTTATAATGGTTTCTGATGACTATGAATTTATTGATGTTTTAATGATTTATACTTTCATGTACAATGACAAATGAGTGTTAGATTCTAGAGCTTGATTCCACATAGCTTTCATAAAATATTGGTTTTTTTAAAACTTGAGATTATTTGATGGTGAGCAAAGACTGCAGACCAGTAATGAAAAATGGTTTCCTCAATCGAAACACAAACAAATTAATTAAGATGATAAAGGGATTAGACTAGCATGATATGACCAAAAAGACTTGGAAGCAGCGTTGCAAGTCAGCAAAGCAAACAAACATGTAATGACAGAAGTCTACAACACTCTAAAAACAAAATAATAAATGATTGGGTAGGCCAGACAACCTTCGTACCATGAAATCTGAAACGCATGCGGTATGATATCGCAAAGGCAAGGGTAGGAGATGAGCTAAAAAATATATCATTCCTCTCACACCAGACATGATAGACGCTGGTACAAAAGCAGGCACGCCAAAGTTGTTGTAAACTGGATGGAGGCCAGTCGGACGCCTCATGTATCTAAGAAACCCAAGTATTATTGTAACTTAAAGAAAAACCAAGTTTGGAGCTAGCGTAATCCCAGATGCTATGAGTGTAACTACAGTCATAAATGATATAATGAATAGTTTCAGAGGCAGAATTGCATAAGACACAATTCAGGGGAGTGTTTAAACCCCAACTCAAAAGCTTATCACGGGTGTAAAGTTTTTCTTGGATATCAATCTCAAGGATGAATGAGTAGCGGATATCAAGCCTAACGTGTCAATATTTAACTGTCCAAAACATAAATGTTTTCTATATTAAGCATAATTTTGTTTTTTATATTTTTAATTATTATATATATATATATATATATAATTAATATAATTTAAAATCTAGTCTAATTCATTATATACATGGTTAAATTTTAACTTTGAAAAATGTGATTAAATTTGAAAATAATAAATTAATATATTAATTTATGCATTTGTGTATAATAAGTGTCTAAAAATCTAAATATATTTTTATATATGAATAATAATATAGTTAAAATCTTATTTTTTTCCTATTATAATATATTTCATTTAAATAATTTACATGAACAAATATCAAAATTTAATAATAGTTTGTTGGTAATTTTAAATAAAAAATTTATAATAATAAAAATAAATCTATCTATGATCTAATATGGTAAAATTCAATTAATTTTTTTAAAATATTTGATTAACTAATTTGGATAATAAAATAATAAAGTAACTTGTAATAAAAATGATGAATATTATATTATCATTAAGATTTATATTACATAGAATTATATCATATTTATAAAAAAAATACCAGTTGAAGATAACGAAGAGATAACTAAATATTTAGTACATAATATTAATTATATTGGCGTGCAACTAATCGTGTTATTAGAACGTATCTCATTCTTTTTCTCTTATCATATGATGTAGTTCAATGAGATTTATTATTTAGCCGTCTTTTTCTCTGATCATATGATGTAGTTCAATGAGATTTATTATTTAGCCGACATGATAATTGGATTGCACCAATTGTATATTATTAGTAGTCAATGACAAATATTTTGTAAAATGTTCAAGACGCTTCTCTTATTCACTTTGTCAATGTAGCTAAATATATTATTGTGCGTTGGAACTTGAACCTAAATATTCTTTATGTTGATCTGTGTTATATCTTAATTCCGACCGAACTCGTAAGATTTTTAGTATCTTTAAAATGAGCTGATATTTCTTTTTATAGTTTTGACTGTTTGATCTTTCGAAATCTCGAATACGTTTTTGAACCATTTTTTGGATAAAACTAAGATAAATAATATTTGACCTTATGTATGTAGTATTTTTTAGATAAGAATGGATGCCCTTTCGTCTTGTTCCTCTTGATCTCAATACCAAGTCTCGTAGTCTTTCATATATTGTTCATCTCAAACTACCCTTATAGTTTAGTCTTCACTGTTTTAATCATTTTCATACCTCTTCCACTTATCAGGATATCGTCCACATACAATACCAATAAGAATTTTATCTCTATAATTATTTTCATATTCTAATAGACAGCATTCTCATGTCAGATTTAAATATACTTGATGGATCTTATAAAAGAATAAAATTCTCTAATTCACTGCCTCGACGATTGTTTCAGCCCGTATATAGGTCTGTTCAACAAATATGTGTTTTATTCCTTCATTTTTTTTCGGTTGGCACATGTTATATCTATTTAAATAATTTACAATAGAACTCTAATTGAGTTTTGTTTCACAATCGACGAAAATATCTCATTGAAATCAATAATATCTTTTTGGGTAAAAGCGTTAGCCACCAATTTAGACTTGTATCTAGGTAACTCGACCCTAATAATACTTAGATGTCAGTGGAGTTATTTACACCACACATAGGTCTCTTCAACAATCATTTTTTCCATTAACGCTGAAATCAGATTGGTTCCGCTTTCCTTTGCCACCAACATAATAACTTGACACTATAAAATAAATTACCGATGCAATAATTTGTCGTTGGTTATTTCGACTATGAAATTGTTTAACAAAATGGAATAGAATTGTTTATTTAAGCTTTCAATCCTTCAACCTTCTCAAAATCAGTTGCCCCCTAGATATTTGCGTACTTCACTGTTTCCTAGTTAATGATACACTTTTTAGAATTATTTAAACTTCACTCCATTGAAATGAGCAATAGCTAATTGGTATTTGAAATAACCAATACACCAACAAACTACCAGTGTAATAAGATATTTCACCAAACTTGACCAGACATCCAATGGTAACTACAAATTTTTTAGTATATTCCTTAGCAACAAGTTTGAATTAGAATTTAGGTAGCAAAACATATTAAATTTTGACAATCAACGGAAACCTATACAAACCACAAAAGAGAGGTTTTTTACATAACGGTATCAGCTTTATATCTCTCCAAATAAAAAATATATATAACTTAGTAGGCGTGTGCATTAATGCATTATGTTACTGAGACAGAGCACTACTACCTAAAGAACTCACTAGCTTTATCTTGGAAGCTTGATGAACTACATCGATACTTATCTTCTTTGTATGATGTCAAAATACTAATATTTATTTACTTAACAATTTAATTCTCAGACTTGGATGTAGTAACTATATTGTATGGTCATATTTTACACATGTAAAAATGCAGGAATTGTCATTCAGAATAATTATTCATTTTGTTGAAGAAATTTATTTGGCGGAAACATTCACCGATGAACCAATTTGATAACAATAATCCATTAAATATTTGACCATCATACTTCCAAATATCAAATATATGACCATTCTATGTTTTCTATGCTCTATCCAGTTTTATTATAATCAAATTTAGATATTCAAGAACATTAACAACATCCATTTGAGATGTCTATATTTTCATGTCAATAACAATATCTGAATACAGTTACCTCCGTAAATTATACTACATCAATGTGGACAGCAAGATGTAAACTTCCATTAACTTCAACTTATCCTTTTTGGACACGGGAAAATGCATTCTAACTATTCAATTCTCAACCAAAATCTTTACCTTCATCAAATAGAATTCCATAATATAGTGTCCAGTTTAACTTACTGAACCATGCAGTATGAAACTCAACAAACATAAATTCCTTCCTATCTGCTCTATAACCCAAACATGGTTTAAAACTTATAAACTAACTATCCTTGATATTTGATAATCAATAGAATTTCAAAAACTTGCGTAGACTAAACCATGCAAAGTATACAGTTTAAAATGTAATCTTTATAATTACGTAAAGTGAAACAATTTCACCATGAAATAGATGTCAACAAAATAGAACACATTACATATGAATAATTCATAATATGTTAATAACGGTTTGAATCTATTAAACAAATCAATAATTATCAAAGTGATGTATGGTGTATTTCATCATATTATCCAATTTAAATAAATCTAGTAGTGATTAATAATGAATAAATGTCTTAGTATCTTAATATTCAAATCAATAATTCCTTAAACATATTAAAATAAAATTTAGACAATTACATCACATGTCTGCAAGCTATACTTATTGTACATTTGATTCTCTCAACCATTATACAAACAACGTTAATATACATAATTTATACTCTTTTTCAAGAAAACCTAAAAGTGACTGTTAACCAATCATTATCAAGAAAATTAACTACTGGCCCATAACATAAAACTTCATTCATTTAATCATCACCTAACTAGATCACAAAATGTTACATCACAAAACTACGCAAATTTGGAAATTACAACACTATTCGACACACATACTATTGTTGTATACATTTAATCACTATAAAATTATATATAACATGGCAAAAAACATGAAGATATATTTTACTCATAAAAATCAAATTGAATACCTTATATTATTAACAAAATTCTGTCGTACCTAATAATAAAATGGATTTTCACTTTTCATCATTTTGTTATCGTTTTAATAAATGTTTTAAATTGGGATAAATGATAATTAATAATTAAGAAATAACATATTTGTCGTAACAGATATCCATAATCTAACATCTTATCTCATTTCTGAAACACTTAGAAGTGTGGTTATATTTTCTACATTTACTCAATTTGTTAACGTTATTATCATTTTTTATGATTATACACTAGTCACTTATCGACGGGTAGATATTTTACCGAAGTATATGCATTTCAACTACCAGAACTTTAACAACATCATCACACTTTTTCTGGTTTTCAGATTTATATTCAAAGACACAAACAAAAATAAATGTACTCGCATTAAACTTATCAATATGTCTCATAATAATAGAAAGAATTCATCATCTTTATAAAAACCAAGGAAATAAAAAACAACATGAAATATATAGAAGGTTTTTCTCTAACATCAACACAATGGAATATAACACTACAAAACGATTTTAGTTTTGTGTCAACCATGTATTGTTTACTTTTCTCTGAGCTCTCACATTACAAATAAATGTTCAACTTAAACTTATAAGAATTTACTTAACATAAATTTGGATTTGATGGAATATGTCATACTACAAGATAAGCCACGATTTAGAATATTATTCTCAGCTTTGTAGTGCAAGCATGAATGCTATTTGTTTCTTGCCTTAATTCACATTTATACAAACCTAGTCTGATTTTAAAATTGAATATCAAACCTTTTAATACTATTTAAACTCCATCCATCATACAACACATACACATATGTTTCTCGCCACTCTGCATCGTTTTCATATCATTGTACAAATGTATATCACAATTATTAACTACACACACGCATACTATTTATTCCATCATATATACTCACTTCAGGAACATTCAAATCACTTATAGATACAATGAATATAATATTCACATTATATTCTCAATGCATGCCTTACTTCATATCAATAAGAAAAGTAAAACATCATTGAAGATACAACAAGTACACATGATTCATAAACACTTACACAACAATGACAATTTAATTCTCAAATTGCTAAATTGATTAAGAACTCAATTAAGAATCGTCGTAATAAAAAACAATATTAAATGGAATCTAACAACTAAGTCAATAGCCTAAATTAATTAAGAACTTATAAGAATCAAGAATCAATATAGTCCAACCTCGAATATGAATGACTCGAAACTGAATTTGATTCTATTATTTAATTTTTATGATATTTGCTTCCGACTTACTTTGGTTCTTCGTATTTCCTCTTTGTTCTTAGTCAAAATTTTATTGTTCTTCATTAATACTTGATTCACTATGTATACTTGATAAATTAAATTAGAAAATAATTCGATTTTGTGCCCTAAATCTTTTATATTTTATTGAATTAACGAACCAAAGATTGAAAGCCTTTGACAATGATACAAAAATCATTAAAAACACATGACTTGGGTTACAAATTAGAGAAGAACAATAAAACACTCTACAAAAACTCTAATAAAAACGACGCCCTAAACTCTGCTGCTGGAAAATGCTACAATCTGTTTTCATCTATGACAACGACGCTTAAAGAACAAAATTTAGGTTATTAGTTCATTCGATCAGCTAGACTCTTAATAGACCAATATACCTTCATTTGATATATATCAAATATCAAGTATACAAGTATAAAAGACCAATATACCATCATTTGATGATATATTGGTACAATTACCAATATATCTTTATTTGTAGGTATATTGACTCCTCATAAAAAATAAAATATCTATATATACTAATTAAGCAATGCCCTTATAATTCTACAACTATATGAATATTTTATCCTTATCAATTTGGAATTTTTAAATAATAGTTTTTAATTAAAAAAATATACATTCATTTATTCTAATATATGTGAGTTTTTTTTAAAATCATTAAATAAAATAAATTGTTCATATAAATATATAGGGCGTACCCCAAAAAGTGGCTTAAAAGCCTTAAAAATAGTTTTACGATAGATGAGTGACCCAAAACAGGGACAAATATAATCGAATAACATAAAACGAAAGATGTCATAGCAAAAAAAGACCATAACAAAAACACCCAACGATCCTCATGTGATTAGAGCAGCGGTATCCAAGTCGGACGATAAATTCATTCAACAACAACCACAACCAAACATAAGAGGAGATATGGCTGCAAATAACATGACCATCAAAAGTAACAGCATGCCAATTAATTGCATTTGAGTGAACCCAAACTTAGAGTTAGCATAAGCCCAAATTCTCTAAGTGAAGCTACATTCATATAAAATATGATTGATAGTTTGAGACTTAGAGTTGTATAAGACACAATCTGGAGGGGTATTTAATGCTCAACTCATAATCTTGTCTCGAATAGACAACTTGTCATGGATAGCAAGCTACAAAATAAATGAGTGGTGAGAAATATTATACTTATGACATACTAACGTGACCAACCCGACACAAGGGATTGACGTACAAATGATGTTTTAAGTGTCATTTATTGTAAACTTTACGTTTCCTCTTTCAAATATCTAATGATGAACGTCGTTGAAGTTAATGTTGGGCAAATAGAGGGATAAAATGAAGTTGTTGATATCCTACATATTGTTATGGTTCCTAGCATTTGAAGATCTAATATAAGATGGACAGTTTCATAGACCATCCTGAATGATGTTTGAAATCTTGAGATATTTCCAAAGCCTTGATCCGTGAATTATAATATGCCCATAATGGGTTATCAAATAGGTAGGAAGTAGTCATGGATCGTACCAAAATGACGTATCCTCCTCATTACCGATCGTTACACTGTACAAGTTACTTGTCAAAGAACTAAGACGTAAATTTTCCTCCAGTTACATAAAAGGGAATAACCTAGATTTAAAGCTCATAAATTATGATTTTTTTATTCTTTTGATTTTAATCCATTCTCATCAGATTTAGTTATTGTTTTTTCATATTCGAGATCACAAATGTTTAAAAACAGTCTTCTGATTACAGGTTTTTAGATATAAAATTTCAAAAATATCATCTACTGTGGATTTGATTGTTTTAAATCAGTTACATTGATTTTGAAAACGCTTGATGAAAATATTTTAAATACAAACGAATTTTTTTTTAAAATTAAAAAAAAGATTATCTTTTTATATTTTTATCATGTTGATGTTTTCCTGAATAGTTAATGTTATATTTCGTTTAACGATAATATATTATTTTATATTTCGTTTGATTTTTGTATAGTTTATAAATAAATTTTTATATATAGTCAATTTTGAATTGTATGCCTCATATGTATGTTTTTGGTTAAAAAAATATTTCGTGTATATAATACTATGTTTTTTATTTGATGTATTTTTATTATAAAAACCTATTTGTTAGGGTGGCGACCAAAGTCCCACATCCCACATCGGTTAAACATGGGAAGGATCAGTAGTATATAAGTAAGAACATACCTCAACTAGTATGACGCCTTTTGGTAGTGGACCAAATGTAAAGCCGTGAGGGCCTTTGGGTGCAAAAGCGGACAATATCATACTAGTATTGAGATCGGTTGTGTACTTACTTATATACGAAGGCGGAATATGCGGACCGGACCCCATATTCCCAACAAGTGTCTTGACATTGTCATGTTAGTCTTGTGTCATGTTAGTCTTGTGGTATGAGTCTATTAGGCCCATTGTCTAGTAAGTCTATTAATTCCATATAAATAGACTACTAGGGCTACACAAAACACAATCTTAAATCTGTAACCTTTTCTATCATAGTGAAACTCTTTTCTCTGGCAGACTAGACAAATTATCAAACCACGTTAAATCTTGTGTTTATTTAAATCTTTCATTCGCATATATTCCGTGCTTGAGCCATTTTGTGATAATTGCATAGTAATTTAATAACAAAATTGGTATTAGAGCCACGTGCTGAAATTAGGGCTTTTGCAATTAGGGTTTCACAATGGCGTCTACAGCAACAAAATACATGATTGAAAAATTTGATGGGGGATCCAGCTTTGTGTTGTGGAAGATTAAACTGAAATCTTCATTGATACTGCAAGGGTTGTGGAAGGCTGTGGAGAATAAGTTACCAGAAGAGATGAAAAAAGAGGAGAAGCAAGATCTTCAAGAAAGGGTTTTGTGCTGGATTTTAACGAGTGTGAAAGACAATGTACTTCGTGAGATTAGTGGTGAGAAGACTGCTTCCTGCACATGGAAAAAGCTAAGAGACCTTTACTTAGAGAAATCAGTAGTAAACCAATTATACTTGAAGAAACGTTTGTATGATTTTAGATTGAAAGAATGTATGTCCATAACATAGCAATTAGATAATTTCAAATCAATTATAATGGACTTAGAGAGCATATATATCAATATTGAGGATGATGATCAAGCTTTGTTTGTATTGAGATCGTTACCAGCTTCATATGAAAACTTCTTAGATACCATTATGTATGGTAAGGATACGTTATCGCTAGTAGATATCAAAGGGGCACTGAAATCAAAGGACATGAGACAGTTGCAGCCAGACAATCAAGCTGAAGGGGAAATTCTTATGACTATGGGAAGATCTAGAAGCAAAGCGAGTTCTTTAAGAAGGAAGAACTGGAGGTCCAAGTCAAAGGTAAAGCACTCAAACTGTTATGAATGCGGTGAGCAGGGTCATTATAGGAGAGATTGTCCGAAACTGAATGGTAAGAAGGGAAATCAAAAGGAAAATACAGCAAATATTGTTGAAGGTGTGAATGATTCCGTTGATAGTGAAAACAATGGTAGATGAGATGTATTGTTCGTGAGTTCAGACTTTGGGAAAAACTTTTGGGTACTCGATACTGGTGCTACATATCACATGTGTCAGTTCAAGCAGTGGTTTGATACGTACAAGCCAAAGCAGAGAACTGTCTATTTAGGGAATAATCATTCGTTGACTGTTGGTGGTATTGGTAACGTCATAATCAGAATGTTTGACGAGGTTGTTAGAATCTTGACGTGCTGGCATGTTCCTGGGTTAAAGAGAAACCTGATTTCTTTTGGGACTCTAGACTCTCGGGGTTACAAGTACCATGCATAAGATAGTGTAATCAAAGTGACAAAAAGCTCAATGATATGCATGAAAGGCAGTTTGCAGAAGGGTCTTTACATTCTCCAGGGGAGTGTTGTTATGTGCGATGCAGTAGCATCATCAGAGAGTAATAGCCAAAGTAAGTAAGATGAAAATAAGTTGTGGCATTAACATCTTGGTCACATGAGTGACAGATGATTAGCTGTTTGGGGAAATAGAGATTTCTTGAAAGGGTATAAAGCAGAATCATTGGGATTTTGTGAGCACTGTGTGTTTGGTAAACAAACTAGAGTCAAATTCATCAAATCGGTTGTAAGAAAGACTAAAGGGACAGTGGACTACATTCACTCAGATCTTTAGGGTCCAAACAGAATTCCATCCAAGAGCGGAGCCAGATACTACATGAGTTTGATTGATGATTATTCAAGGATGGTGTGGGTTTACTTTCTGAAAACGAAAGATGAGGCATATTCAACATTCGTCAAATGGAAGAAGATGATTGAGAAGCAAACAAGAAGAAAAACCAAACGTCTTAGGACAAATAATGGGTTAGAATATTGCAATCGTGAGTTCAACGAGTTCTACGAAGCTGAGGGAATAGTGCGCCATCGCACTTGTTCTAGAATACCACAGCAGAACGGAGTCGTAGAAAGAATAAACATAACGCTTTGTGACAAGGCACAAAGTATGCTCTCATATTTCAGCGTGGGAAAGGATTTATGAGCTGAAGCTATCAATACAGCGTGTTACTTGGTGAATCGGTCTCCATCAACGACTATTGATTGTAAAACTCATTGTGAGATTTGGTCTGGATCGTCGGCTGATTATGAACATTTGAGGGTGTTCGGTTGTCTTGCGTATGCTCATGTGAGAGATAGTAAGCTTGAGTAGAGGGTAAAAAGGTGCATATTTCTAGGATATGCTACTGGAGTGAAGAGATATAGGTTATGGTGTACCTCTCCAAAGTCTCCAGGTTTTCTCATCAGTAGGGACGTTACTTTTAATTAGTGTTCTTCAATAGACAGTCAGAAGGAAGTAGGAGAAATGGTCGAATCAGGATCGGTTGTGAGTAAACAGGTGGAGCTTGAAGTAGAATCAGTTCCCATAAGGTCTAATAATTCAAGTGGTTCTGAGGTGGATCCAGAATCAGGAGATGAAGTGTCAGCATCAGATGATAGTGAAGATGATGCGCTTGAACCAGAACAACAACCTTATAGCATAGCATTGGGTAGAGCAAGAAGAGATATTAGACTTCCAAAAAGCTATGCGAATCTAGTTGCAGAAGAAGTTGAGATGCAGGAACCTAGTAGCTACAGCGAGTTCAGAGGCAGATCGATGGATTGGTGCTATGAGGGAAGAGATTGAATCTCTTCAAAAGAATACTGTGAATGTTGGCTTAAATTTTAACAAAATCGATATTGGTGAATTGCTGAATGATGTTGTAGGATCATTGATTGGTTTAGTTGATTCTTATTTTGCAGGTGATATGGATAAAAGAAGATCTCTGACAGGATATGTATTTACTCTAGCTGGGAGTGCGATCAGTTGGAAAGCACAGTTGTAAGATACTGTAGCTTTGTCTACAACAGAGGCAGAGTACATAGCAGTAACAGAAGCAGTTAAAGAGGCAATATGGTTGCAAGGTTTGGTGGCAGAATTGGGCTTGGATAGGACTACTACAAAAGTGTTTTGTGACAGTCAAAGCGCCATACACCTTACAGGGAACCAGATGTACCATGAGCGTACAAAGCACATAGATGTCAGGTATCACTTTATTCGTGATATAATATCAAAGAGAATTGTTGATGTGAAGAAAGTGTCTACGCACGATGATCCAGCAGATATAATGACTAAGGCAGTATCAGTTCGAAAGTTTAGGGAGTGCCTAAACTGGATCGGTGTTCGCAGTGTAGAGTGAATGCCTTAAGGGCATTTGGTGAGTCTGAAGAAGAGAAGTTTCTTTGTTGATAGTGAAGAAATGATATTCGCCTCAAAGGAAAGATTTGTTGTGAATGAGTCGAATAGTGCATTGACAGTGTAATGTGTCCGGTAGTACAGTTTTCTGTCTGTAATAGTGATATTGTGCTTTGACAGTGTACTGTGTCCAGCAGTACAAACAAGTGTTGCCTATTAAATAAAAATATGAAAAAATCAATACAAATTAACATTTTTCGAATATTTTTAAACCACAAAAAAAGGATAGACTTATAAACTTATATGAAAGATATAAGACCAAAACAAAAGTGAATTTTATGCAAAAGTAAATAATAATTAAGATCATGAGGAACGGCGGATCCAAGAATGTGCTTCAAGAACAGTGAGAGTAAGAAAACAGAGGCATCCAACTTGTGATTGATCTTCTCGATCATGGACCTTCGATCATCTGAAGAATTCCCCGTTCTTCATCAGGTTCTAAATCAAAATCAACAACAGCCAAGTAAGAGATTCGTGGATTTTTTTTTCGCCAGTGGAAGAATTTAATTCGTTGAATCCAGAGTTTTCCAAGAAAGCAGGGGATCATCTATCGATCCAATATGGTGTTCAGGTGAAGTAATTGCTCATTAAGAAATCCAGAACTACATTAATAGGCAAATTCAGCAATGGTGTGCCGAAAAAACAGAAGCTTGAAAGTTTTCTAACCGCGATGAAATTCAGGGGAGGGTTTAGTTTCGAGGTGTGGGATTCACACCACATCTTCTTTGAGTTTGAATTGAAAGAAGACGTTGCTAAGTTCTGGTCCCGTAACGTTTGGAGATTTGATGATATTGTCATGAGAATATTGAAGTGGACTCAGAATTTCAATAAAAAGATTGAAGATCCTACTGTCTTAATGTGGGTTCGTTTTGAAAACTTGCCAGAATGCTTGTACGACTCTGGTTTGGTTTACGATTTGGCTACTGTAATCGGTCCAACATACAAAGTGGTTGTTCCTCACAAGAATCGGGCATGTTCTAATGCCTGTTACGCTCAAGTTGAGGTAGATATTTCTCAGAAGTTGCAAAGAAGGATGTGGATTGGCTTCGGCAGTAATGATGGTTATTGGATTACTATCAGTTATAAAAATGTCCCTTCTTATTGTCATGGGTGTTTTCATATTGGACATGATCAATCTGTTTGCAAGAAATCTTTAAAGAAAGTTGAAGGTCCTGTATCTGCTCAAGAAAACAGCAAGATTGAGGTATCGAATGATATGCAAGAGAAGCAGGAGGAGATTTCCAAAGTGCCATCAGTTAATACTACTATATCAAGAAACATTGTTCAGGTTTACATGAGAAAGCTTAAATCAATAGTAACTCAAAAGGAGCCAGACGTTGGAGTGATTGGTAGCAATAAGGTCAATCAGGAAGATAATGATGAAGTTCAAATGAACAAAAATGATCAGCATGATAATGTTTCAATTCAGGAAGTTTCTCAAGACAAAGGTAAAAAGGTTATTGATGCTTTGAACAGAATTGATGATGATCAGTATAGTAGCTCTCCTGATCCTAATATTGGTAGCTGTTCTCCAACTCTAAGGTTGTCTCCACAACATAGCTTTAGTGAAATCATCTCTTCCAAGTTGAATGCTGCAAGGAAAAGAAGATCCAAGGATAAGTTAACCATTAAGTCTCTTAGTTCTAGAGGCAAAGTTCACAAATCTTACTCTGAAAATGATCAGAGTGATTAGCTGGAATGCTAGAGGTGTGAGTAATAATCACACCTTGAGAAGACTTAAGTCTATGATTAATTTGGAGTGTGTGAAGGTGCTTTTCATTCAGGAGCCTATGACTAAGGGAGATAAGATCAAATCTGTTGCTGAGGTGTTGGGTTTCGATAACTATGCTGCTAATGTGTCTGATAAGGTGTAGGCTTTCTGGGCTGGCTACATTAATATCAGCATCATTCTTAATATGGATCAATATTTACACATGGAAATGGAAGTTCCTGGAACTACTGAGATGGTCTACTTATCTGCTGTCTATGCTAAATGCAATCGCATTCTTAGGTTGGATCTCTGGAAGTGTCTTGAATCTGTCTGTGTTATTGATAAGCCTTGGATGTGTGTTGGAGATTTCAATACCATTTCTACTTACGATGAGCAATTGGGCTGTTCTTCCTCTTGTCAAGTTAGTATGGACAATTTTAATGATTTTATAAGAGGTTGCAACTTGAGTGATGTTGGGTATTGTGGATCGAGGTTTACTTGGTCTAGAAGTAATAAGTGGAGACGGCTTGATCGTGCTTTGATTAATGATAAGTGGCTGTCAACATTTGCTGATACACAGGTTTTTCATATGGTCAGAACTTGTTCTGACCATGCTCCATTGCTTATCAATATTAATATGCTTAACTCTATTAATAATATTTACAGGAAAAAGAACTTTCGATTTCTTAATTTTTGGTGTAATGATGATTCTTTTCTAAGTGTTGTAGAGCAGGACTGGAATCAGCCTATGGATAGTCATCCTAGTAACATTTTCTGGTATAAGCTTAGAAGGCTCAAGGGCTGTCTTAAACTTTGGAGTAAGGCTAAGTTTGGCAATGTTTTTGACAGTGTCAAAGAAGCTGAGAGTAAGGTTAAAGCTTTGGAAATTATTCATTATACTAATAACAATAATCAGTCTGCTGATGATTTGGCTTTGGCCAATGGCATGTATCTAAAGGCCCTTAGAAATGAAGCCTCTTTTCTCAGACAGAAGTGCTACAACAGTTGGCTTCAAGAAGGTGATGGTAATTCTAAAATGTTTTATAATTACATAGCTAAGAAAAAAAAGGAAAAATGAGATTAAAAGTATTAAAGATGGGGATGCTTGGATTACTGATAGAAAGGAGATTGGTATTTCTGCTGCTTCTTTCTTCAAGAGCACTCTAACTTCTGATCCCTATAAAAGTATTGAAGAGGAGAACAAGTTACTTGATTGTAAGAACTTTGAGTGCATTCCTGCTTTAGTTTCTGCTGAGGATAACAATATGTTTCTCAATAATATCACTGAGGATGAAGTTTGGCTCATTATTGGTAATATGAAAAAGGATAGTTCTCCGGGTATTGATGGCTTTAATCTTGTTTTCTTTAAGCATTGTTGGTATATTATTAAGAGAGATCTGTGCAGTGCTTTTAATTCGTATATTCATGGTAGTTCTATCCCTACTGGCCTCTTTGCTACTGGCATATGCCTTATTCCCAAGGTTTCTAATCCTACTTGGTGGACTAGTTACAGGCCTATAGGGTTGTGTACTTTCATCAATAGAATCTTCTCAGCCTTTATTAATCATAGACTTTCTAAAGTCTTGCCTAAGATAGTCTCTAAACACCAATCTGCCTTTATTAAGAATAGACTGATTCAGGACAATATACTGTTGGCCAAAGAGTTACTTTATGATATAAACAAGAAGCCTAAGCATGGTAATACTATTGTTCAGTTGGATATGTCGAAATCTTTCGACAGAATCTCGCATTCTTTTATCCTTAAGGTGTTGTGTTCATTTGGTTTTAATGCTAAGCTGGTTGATCTTATAAAGAAGTTGATATCTGATGTGTATGTTTCTATTCTTATTAATGGTGAAACTGTGGATTATTTCAAAATGAAAAGGGGTTTAAGGCAAGGAGATCCTTTATCTCATTGCCTGTTTATCCTTGGTGAAGAATTCCTTTCTAGGGGTTTGAGTAATCTGTTCAATGTTAATCCCTCAATGTGTTTTGTCTCTAGGTGTTCCTTTACAATTCCTTGCATCATGTTTGCAGATGATATATTGATTTTCACTAACAATGCTTCTAGTTCTATTGATATTCTTAGTGACTTCCTTGATCTCTATCAGATTACCTCAGGTCAAGCTATTAATAAAACAAAAACTAATCTGATTGTTTTAACTAAATCTAATTCTGCTAAGGTTCATAACCTTAAGTTGTAGACTGGTTTTGAGGTGGATTTCATTCCCTTTCATCACCTGGGTGTTACCATCTCTAACAACAACAAGGCTCACAACTATAAGCTCATTCTGAACAAAATCAACGATCGTATCATTGAATGGGACAGTAAGATCCTTTCTTATGCTGCCAGGTTATCTCTCATTACTAATGTCATCTTACCTATTGTCTTTTATTGGATTCAATGCTGTGAGTTGCCTAGAAGTGTCATTTGTAAGATTGAGCAATCTTTGAATAAAATTCTTTGGAGAACTAAGCTGGATCAGAGATCAATTCACTGGTCTTCGTGGCTTTTCATTTGTAAGCCTTTTGGAGAAGGAGGTTTAAATGTCAGGCGATTGCTTGACATTCAGAACTCTTTCTCCCAAAAGCTTTGGTACAGGTTTAGACAGAATAACTGTCTGTGGTCTAATGTCATGAATGACATTTATGGCAAAAGATCTCACCCCCTTTATACTAGTATCAAGGGTTCCTTAGTTTGGAAAAGGCTTTGTGGTATTAGACAGCAGGCTGATAGGAACGTTAACTGGATTTTAGGTAGAGGTGATGTGGACTTTTGGAAGGATTCTTGGCATAGCTTGCCTGCTATTGCTTTTGAGCAAAATATATATTGGTATCTTGATGTTAAAGTTAACACTTTTTGGCAAAACAACTCTTGCTGTTTAAATGAGGTGCAGGAAAGCATTGGGTCTGATAGATTGGCCATGATCAACAAGCTTCAAATAATAGATAAAGATGATGTTATCAACTAGAGGCTTTCTGATAATGGGGAATTTAACTTCAAGCAAACTTGGGAGAGCATAAGAGCTAAGCATAACTATTCTGCTCTTTTTAAGATAATCTGGAACTCTAAAATCCCTAGGAAATTTTCTTTCATGACATGGAAACTTCTGCATAATTTTATTCCTCTTGACAGTGTTATGATGAGAAGACATGTGAATCTAGCTTCTAAGTGTGTGTTTTGTGACAATAGTGAGGACAAGAATCATGTTTTTGTTAATTGCATCTTTGCATGACAGATTTGGAATTGGTTTTCTTGTACTTTTAAAATCAGAATTAGAAGATCTATGGTTCTGTCTCATCTCCTTAGATGCTGGTTTTGGTTTTCTAAAACTAAATTTCATGTTACTCACCTTGTGCCTCAAGTGATATGTTGGGTGGTTTGGAAGGCTAGAAATACTTTCAAGCATAAGGGGGTTCTCTTAAGTGTTTCATGGGTTATTGATTGTATTATTAAAACAAAGTGCCATGTGACACATAAAAATCTGTTAAATGCATGAATTATCGTAACTTTCCACGTTTTCCATTCTAGGTATATACTCTTTTTTCACACAACGTGTCACACAACGTGACACGTACATTAAAAAAACATTTTGTTTCAATTTTCTATTTTTATATATATAAGATATAGAAACTAGACTATTAAAATAAAAAAAGTACAATTATGCTAAAAAATGTGATTAAATTCAAAAATAATAAATTAAGATCTATGCATATTGTATAATAATGATCAAATTAAATATATATATATATATATATATATTCTTTAAATTTGAATTTCATTTAACAAATTTGTGTTACAATAAAAATAAAGGAATTAAAAATTCTCGCTTTTCACAGTTTGGAGTTGCCCAAATAGAGCTAAGCAAAAACCTAGAACAAAGTCTTATTTTTCTTCTTCATCCCTTTGAGTTCTTCAGATTTTCCAAGCTTCCATGAACCCTAATCGACATCTCTGGTATCTCCAATCCCTATACTTTCAAGAAAAACAATAGCCCTTAACTCATTAGGCGCTGAAGATTGATTGATATTAAAGTTTTCCTTCATATAAACTGTCTTCTTCACCACCCAATCGACAGCTTTGTTCCGTTGTCTGAAAAATGCTTAATCGACATACTTGAAGTTATAAGCTTACGACAATAGCTTATAATAGGGTCCAAGTACCATAGTGTTTAACCACTGCCAATCAGTTCCACCAAAACCATTGAGTAGACTTCAATATCAAACTAACTGATGCTCAAGTCTCTACACATTGCAAGCTCATCCATCAGAGCTCTTACCTCTACTACAATCGCACCACATTTCCCATACATTATGCCAAATCCTCTAACAATGTCTCCAGTGTGATTCATGACAATGCCACCACCCTCTGCCTCACCAGAAATCATCGACGACCCATCAGTGTTAAGCTTAAACCGGTTGAGCTTTCGGTAGATCCACTTCAGTGATATTGGCATCGACTTTTTGCTGAGATGACACCCCAATTGACTATCAACTCTGATATCATGTCCCTAGTGCTTCCTTTTGAGTAAGTTTGCATTAGATAAGACATTTATCATTCTGATAATTTTCTCAATCAGAGAAGAGGAAGAGTACTCAGTAGTCTGCATTTTCTTGCAATTTCGAGATTTCCATATGGTCGATGTGATGATTGCAGGAAAAATTGTTCTTACATTGCAGGTCTTTGTTGAGGACCAAAACCAAGAACGAATGAGTTGAGCCAAATACATAGTTCTTGAGACAGTTATGCCAAAGATGATGCTGAAATGGCTCCACACAGACAAGGCTTGGTTACAGGTAACTAGAACATGCTTGGAGGATTCCTCATTCTCACAGAACTGACACTTTGATGTCAGGTAAATATTTTGTTTCTGAAGGTTTTTATCAGCAGCAAACCAGTTCATAAGAGCTCTCCAGAGGAAGAAAGAGCACTTCTTTGGAGTAACCCGGTTCCAGCAGCTCTTGAAATGGTTAGAAACATTGCCTCTCTTCCTTCTAACTTCTCAAGTGATCTTTGTATTAAACTTTCCATCAGTAGATAGAGCTCAACTAGCTTCATCAGGATTAGTATTAAGCTTTGTTTTAAAATTTTAAAATTATTATTTATTGTACTTCATATTTAAAATTTTATTTATTATTAGATATTTTATTTTAAAATTTTAATTTTTCGTAGCAAATTTTATAATTATTTTTCATTTAAATAATCTAGATGAATAACTATCAAAATTTCGTAATAGTTCGTTAATTTTTTTTTTCAGTCTGTTCATAATTTTATTAATTGATTATATATTTTTAAAAACTTCAATCAACATATGAATTGGTATGATAAAATCCAATTAACAAGACTTGAAGATACAATTAATTCAATGGGATAAGAAAGTAATAAAATTATCTTTATAAGAAAAGAAAAAAATTATCATTATAAGAATGTTGCTTATTGTATTGTCACTAAGATTATCTTTTTTAAATATAATTTTATCTTAATCATAAGAAGAAGATATCAGTTTGAGATGCTGAAGAGATTATACATGATATTAATTATACCGTTGTGCAACTAATCATGTTATTAACATGTATATCGTTCTTTCACTATTGTCATATGATGCACGCCAATGAAATTTATTATAAAGTAAGCAAAGTAATTGGGTTCCACCAATTACATCCCTATCATTAGCCTCTTAGTCTTTGTAAGAGAGCCGAGAAAGAACTATAAAAAAATTAGAACGCTCAGAATGTTTGTCTTATTCACTTTGTTAAGGTGGTCGAATTTATTTATGTGGATTGCAACTTGAAGCCAAATGTTCATGATGTTGAACAGTGTTACAGCTTAGCTCTGGCCAAACTCGTATAATTTTTAGGATACTTAGTGTTACCTTTAATGAACTCAACTTACCTAGCTGAATGCTAACTCAAGGTGTCCCTGAATTGCTCGTATTGACTATGCTCTTGCCTCATTAAAAACTATTTGACGGTCAAACCTCTCTTGAGAAAGAAAGCTCGACTTTATTAAAGGTAAAAAAATACAAGTAGAAGATAACATGTTTTTAGTTTGTTAAGACATCTGACCAAGAGTTGTCGTTGGTGCTATAGAGAAATAGCCGAAAGACTCCAGTGTTAGAGGAAAAATATGCACAAGAGGATGTCGTTCTTCTTGTTATTATCAAAATTATAAATCATGAGGATGATATTCATGATATCTAATCGACTGTATAGGCCGATATATGTGTAAAATTTGCTAAGTGTTATCAAATATTAAGTTATGGAGCGTGCCAACTATAAGTACATCAATACGGTTGATCATAGACGAAGGTTGGAAGAATATGCCATTCCAGCAGGTGTGAGTGTAAAATTCTCAGTGAAGGGTGAGAACTCATTGTACGCACGTGAATGTGAAGTAGTATTTTTTACATAGATTATGCATATGAGATTTTTTTATCCTTAAGCCCATAATTGATGATGTTATTAAATGACACTTAAATCTGTAATATCAAACTTATGTTGAATGGTTTGATGATATAAATGGCACCCGTAATTCATTCACATAGAGTGTAGCAACATTGAGAAGATTCCTGACGATGACATCAATCATTGGCAGAAGTACGCAACCCCTCTTTCACTTTGCCACGAATGAGAAGGCCGATATACTATTTGACTTTCCAAATTTCGGTAAGGTCAGGAAAAATGATTTTATGTACGTCTATGAAAACTGAAAAATTGGCTTGTGAGATAAAAATTGGTTTTGTTATCGTGCCTGAAATTCCAAAAGTAAGTCATCCATCTTGTTGTATGCTCTAGGGTTTTATATCATCATGGAATATGATTTTTACGTGAGAACAAATTTCTTATTCATGTATACTATCGCATAAAGGTATTTCTTAAAAATATATTAGATGTTAAAGAAAATTATACAAAGTCGGTGAGTGCGCCTTCCAATAGAGGTATTCTTATAAATCAATGCTAGTGCAAGAACATTTTATAGCCAGTGGCATATAGCAAAATAGTGTTGCAATTTGGGTATTCTCTGTTTATAGGATATAAGTCATGAGCAGAGATAGACGAAGAGGATACGCCTCATACAAAAACTTCCAAATTTTGTTGCTTCAAGAAACAATAAAGGAGATGTTTCTTTCAGGAGAAGGTTTGTAGTGAAACGATGCTCAGGAAGGAGGGTTGTTGTGAAGCCGATTATTGTGAAAGTTAGCGAGATAAAGATTTCAAGACGATGGATACATGTCGGAGGTTAACAATTCTCCACCTACGCTTATAGTAACTTCGTCATCTGTTGCATATGATGTTTACGTTTTTAGAGACCAACTCACCCTCATCCTAGACTTGCACAGGGCTCGTTCAGTTTGTGAACTTCGAGACAAGTAATACTTTGGCTAGAGAATCCGAAGGATTTTCCTCGCTAGTAATCTTAGTTGCCTTAAATTGTTCTCTCTCTACCATGTTTTATATTAAATGTAAGTTGATATCCACGTGCTTAGTTTCCTCATAGAATTTAGAATTCTTTATTAAATGAACAACACTATTATTATCATTAAACATAGTCACGTCTTGCTCTGTACTAGTGATTTCACTCAATTATCCCTTTATTCAAATAGTTTCCTTCATGGCTTCCATAATAGCAATATATCTAACTTTCGTAGATGACATGGCAACAACATTTTGTATATAATACTTTTAACTAACCACCCGTCCAAGCATAACAGATAGATTTTCCGAAGTAGACTTTACTGTATCAAGGAAACATACATAATTAGAGTTCACATACCATCTCAACACTATATCACTCGTACCCATATGATTATATCATAATCTAACTTTAGACAAACCTTTGAAGTATCTCATAAGACACTTGAGTGCTTGCTAATGCAAGTTCTCCAGATTTGACACAAATATGCGTAATTCACTTACATCGTATGGCATGATCAGGTGTATTACTAATCATAGCACATATAATACTGAAATTAACATTGACATAAGGTAACTCTAACATATAATTTTTATTTACTTCTTCGGTTGTTGCTCGGGTGATACTAAGTTTGACTTAACCTCTTTGGCTTTGGACATGTCAAAGTTCTGAAGGACCTTATAAAGGTCCATCTCTTAACTTTGCCATGCAGAAAAGCAGTAGTAACATCTATTTGATCTAAATCTAGATTAAATCTAGTAGCAATTAATATATTTAGGTTCTCATTTTCTTAAGATATCTTAGTTATTTCCTCACAGTCGTAAGCCACTTATATTTATCATTACTCTTCATAGCATTTTATAGCTTCCGGTTCAAGAACACATCGATTGACTTTAACAGATAAATCATAACAAATAACATCACTAAAATTATACTGTTATGGAAGTTTGCTTGGTCTTTGTGCTCCATCTCTCCCAAATTGTTAACTGTCAAGACCAAGTTTCTTTTTAGTATGATAATCTTAAGGCCCTAGAAACTCATGCCCACGGCCATTTTTAGACTCATACATGGGTTGAACTTTCTATACATGAGCATATGCTGAATCATGTCTTAAATTATCGTCAGCAGAACCATCCCTAGCTTCACTCTTTAGATCAGATCTATCATCAACTTCCCATCTCTTCTTAGTAGTACTAGGTTGGGCTTCATTGTTTTTTCATTTATTTTTAACAAGAATTAAATTTTATTGCTCATTTGAAATAGTTACATAGATGTAATAATATATAGTACTCATTTTACATTCAGGCTAAATTTTGAAATAATTTCAAACTTTTTCCACACTTTCTTGTGTTTTCTTGTAAGGAGATTCTTTGATTTTCACTCCATCTACTTGTTCTTTTTCTGATGAGATTCTAGACTTCAAAACTTCTTTTTTGTATCAATCCTTATCTTTTTAGAATTTTTTTCTATGGCTGTTTACCTATATCTACAATAGAGCAAAAAAAATGATGGTCATGTAATACTTGCTTGAAAATTAGTTAGTAATTAGCAGATGAGCTGGTCAGTGTTGGAATCTAAGGTATCTAACAATGAGGCTCTCAAGCAGAATAATAACATTAAGTTGTAGAGGAACTTGGGCTGGCAAAAAGAATTGTCAACTTGAGATTTGATTCTATGTTTGGCAACCTAGTCAGCTTCCGCGTTTTGTTTCCTAAATATATGCTTAATAACCATAGTAGATGCAATCATATTTCTAAAACAATTAATTAACAAATTTAATACCAAAGAGCTTTACCTTTTCCTAATATGTCTAACAGTGTAATAGAATCTAACTCAATGTCAACATGATTGTAATTTTTTTGTTTACAGAAAAGAAAACCATCTAACAGTGTTCTAGATTCGTCTGTTAGAGAATTGTTCTAAGTAAAATGCCTCTAGCAAAAATGACTTCTCATTTATCATGTCTTAAAATAAAACCACTACTAGCCTCCCTATTTGTGCAGGAGGAGACATCATAATTGAGTTTACATCTATTAGATATATGAGGATTCTATTTTATGTATAAGATTTACTTTTGTCTAACTAAATGATTACATTAGTGTATATCATGAGCTATTTTGGAATCTTCTGACCAATGTTTTTCTTAGAAAATATTTAATGAATCAATAGAAGACATAATATATAAGATATGTTCATAAATATTTTTGGAAGATGCTTTAATGTTCATGTTTAGATCTGTTCCTGGCTTTCCATATTGACCATACCATAATCGAAGGTAATATAAATCTAATGTGTAAAATTTTCATATATTTTAATGATTCTAAATAAACTAGAAAAAGTTTCCATACATCCCGAGCTATTGAGTATGAGACAAATGTATGGTTGATGCTTTCAACATTTAGGCAGTGTTGGCATTTTGATGCAAGGTTAAAACCTTTCTTCTGAATGTTTGGATCAACTGATATTAAGTTATTCAATATCCTTTATAGGGCAAATGAACATTTTTTGGGGATATATTATTCCAAATTTTCCTTCAAACAATTGATTTTGTGTATTTTGTTCTAATTTCATTCCATGTTTCTATTAAGGAGTATTTACCATATAGAGATACCTTCAAAAAGCAGTATCATTATGATTAAGATTGAGAGAAATCTTTTGAATCCTATTGATATCTAATGTCAAAACATGATCTTTTAACTTAGTTAAGTTCTAATCATTGTTAGACCAAAATCTGATACTTTAGTTTGTGTGTACAATGAATTGTTTTCATTTGGGGATAAAGTGATCAGAGGGTGTGAGTGGCTCCATTTGTCAAGCCAGAAGTCTATATTACCTCTTCTAGGTTCCCAATAGACTAAATTTTCAACTGATTATTTGATTTTAACAATCATTTTCCAAACTTTTGAGTTTTTTGGTTTCTAAGTTTGAAGAGGGTGAACATTAGAATAATAAATAGATTTCATTAGTTTGGCCCATAAATTTTTGTTTTCTCTTATAGTAAACCAAATTTTAAAGGATATGATTATTTGAATATCTTGAAGTTTCCAGATTCCCAATTTATTTTCATCATACGACTACAAACCTTTTAAACTCTGACCATATTATAATAACTGCGTGTAGTTTTTTTAACAAAAAAAATACTTATATTACATTAAAAAGGATACATGATAACCCATTGTGTATTAGGTTTTTTCTACTTAGGTCTAAGACTTATAATGGTAAAGCAAATTTTAATTTTTAAGTTTATGAGGTGCCAAATTTGATGTTTTTAGCTCACGTATTAATCTATCCTTTGGTGAAGTGTCATTTCATTTTCTGGACAAATCAAAAGCATGATATACATCTGCAAGAAGTAGGCTTTCTATATTTTTTGTTCATGAATTATCATCTAGTTGATAAGCTATGATAAGTGGTTCTTGACGGTGATCATATGAATGGTACTTCTTGCTCCAGACGATGATATGAATCGACAAGAGGTATCCTTTCTAATTTTCTTCAGATTTTGTAGTCTTAGATTGTTTCTTCAACAAGATTTTGGGGTCTGCTGATTGTGATTTTTCTTGATTTCCTACTCTTTTTTAGCATCATGATATTTAGGGGATCTTGATTATATTTGGAATGCTTCATTGCCGGTGAAAGAAGATTTTCCGTGGATATTTGCAAAAAATTATGTTAGGTATTACTTCCTGCATATAAGATTATTAATATCATAAAATTTAGTGTATTTGATAACTGAAATTACTAATTCAATAATTCATGACCATAAATGATATCATTTCTTAATTGATGAGGTTGACTGCAATTAAATAAGAGTGTCATTGGAGAAATGCTAGTATGTTTTGCATGGAAAATGTGTATGCATTAAGGCACAACATCACGCGTGTGGGTTGTTCGTCTCCTTACAATATAAGTTGTATATCCATGAGTGTTTCTCAATTCCAATATACCCAATTATCATAGCAAAACAAAAGAATAAAATATTTTATTCCACTGCATCAACGATTGTTTCAGCTCATATAAAGGTCTCTTCAACAAACATATTTCTCATTCCTTTCATTTTTCAAACTCTTTCGATCTAACTTTAGATCAAACTCTAGATCAAATCTTGCAACAATTTACAACATAAACAGACAAAAATATCTCATTGAAACCAACACTCTTCTTTTGCATAAATAAATTAGCCACCAACGTGGCCTTGTATCTCGATAATTTAACCACATGATTGCATTACTTCCTTGTGAATATTTATTTATTCCCAACAAGATTCTGCTGGTTATTTCACATGAATCTAGGTGCCTATGTTCTTGAGATATCTTAGTTATTTCCTCACAATCGTAAGCCACTTTTATTTATCACTATTCTTCATACTATCGTGATAACTTCCCTATATAAGAATATATCTATTCATAACCAATAACATTAGCAAATATATACCGTTATGGAAGTTTGTTTGGCCTATGTACTCTATCTCTCGTAAATTGTTAACTGTCAAGCCTATTACACTAAAAAGTCAACTCCGGAAGAACTAGCAGCAATAATATTTCTTGAAAGTTTGGGACTTGGCTACTTTTATATAGAAGAATAAACAGATTCACATGTCAAACTTACCTTTTAATATACAATATTATTGAAGAGTATACAAAATTAAACAACTATTCAGTAAGTTAGAACAAGGAAACATGACCTCAAGATGATTAAAAGAGTAGAATTACATGATCTTTATAGATTAATTCACCAATCTTTACTTGTTATCAACTTCAAAATTGAAAGAGTGAAACGTAGCAGAAGCTTAAAAGAGGGATAAAACCCTAATTTTGTTTTTATTTAATCAAAATAGTCTGACGACAAAATAAGGTATAGGATGCTTTATATAGCATCTATCCAAAACCCTAATATCAAATAAAGAAAATTACATAAATGTCTGGAAACTAAAACAAATAAATAAAATAACGTCTAAATATGAAAACTGATTTTCGAAGGTTTTAGAGGTCGAATTTGGGTATTAAACTTTGTGACAAGTCACAGTTTTGAAATCTTACGGTCTCGTCGAAATCTTCGATTTGAGTACCTATTTCACCTAATTCTGATACCTGACCAAGAAACCAGTTTATCTGCAATCTTCGCTACATCATCCTTCCCCGGTTGGAAAGAATTCGACCTCGAATTCAAAACGTGGAAACATTGGATGAACTGCACTACGACATTCGGAAGTGGGCATTGAACAGTAAATCATCCCTCGACTATCGCGTTTGGTGGCAGATAGTCCCTTGACTTTCAAATGTCCGTTGACAGTCCCTGGACTATCGCGTTTGGATAAAGTTAGTCCACCAGATCCTCTAATCCATGAGAGGCTGCCACCTGTCACCATAGTCCCCAGATTTTTGTATCACCACTAGTCCCTTGAGTTTAGGTCAAACCCAAAATATAGAAAACTAAACTCAAGGGACTAGTGGTGATACAAAAATCTGGGGACTATGGTGACACGTGGAGGCCTCTCATGGATCAGAGGATCTGGTGGACTAACTTTATCCAAACGCGATAGTCCAGGGACTGTCAACGGACATTTGAAAGTCAAGGGACTATTTGCCACCAAACGTGATAGTCGAGGGACGATGTACTGTTCAAAGCCTTCGGAAGTGACTGACTCAACTCCCATGCTATGGAAACCCCGAGTTATAGCATCCAAGTCAGCATCGAAAGAACCGAACAGCAAAAACCTGCAATATCGTGTGATAGCAGAAGCCTCCAATCTCTTGTAACCCAAACTCTCTATCCCATACCTAGCATACATATCGACCACGACACTGTCTCTTTTGGACATTTCATCAAATACCTTAGGTGCACAAGAATAAGAACGAAACACAACGATGTCATCCAGTGAAGACCCGATTTTAGAGCTCACAGAATCCGTAATCTTCATATAACCATTCCAACCCAATCGTGTATCACAATTACAATTACTATTGAATGTAATCGATTCATGTAACATCAAAGTGTCAACACTTCTAAGAACATAAGCATGGCGATACATATAACCCAAATTGGGATCGGAAACGCTAGAGAAAAGAGTGAAATCGGACAGACCATATGATTTCGGCTTACCTTTTTCAGCTTCGTACTGGTTGGAGTATTTTGTGAGAGCCTCATTAATGAGGCCAGTTTGTTTTGTCTGTGTTCGTCTACCCTGTGTGCGTTTTCCTCGTTTTCGAACCCGTACCCTTCTGAATCTTTGTTCTCTATTGGTCCCAGACGGTTTGGTTGGTGGCAAGAACAATGGTAAGAACCCGTACCCTTCTGAAACTTTGTTCTCTATTCGAACCCGTAACCTTCTGAATCTTTGTTCTCTATTGGCTCCACTGATATATTTTCTTTTATTTTTTATTTTTGGTTTTGAGTTGGAGAGGGTATACTGGATATCATATCTTTTATCCACCGATTCATCCGTAGGAAAAGAAGAGAAACTTGAATTCGAAATTAATTCTTTGTTTTTCGATGAAAAAAATGGTGTAAAAGGTTTTGTTTCTTTATCCTTAGCTCTAGAACCTCTGGTGTTTTTAGGAGTAGAGAAAGAATTATTGTTTACCTTGTCGAAAGAAGATGCGATTTTTTCTGGTGTTATCCAAATATCATCGTCTACATTATTAATCGGATCATCTTCTTCCTCATCACCGTATACACCATAAATCGGATCTCCTAATTCGGACCAAGTTGCATCAGAAATTTCACCTTTGTTGTCAGCCTCATACTCATCAAAGAGTGGATGTTTGAGTATCAGCGACTCCTCCATGTCACCATCAAAGTCAGGAATGTTGATTTTCTGGGTCTGGCAAGCCAACTGGTGCGGCGACTCGGTCACATCTGTGCGAGCCAGCAGCTGATAGAATTCGTCGGTATATTTATCCACAGATCTAGGTTCCTGACGAAGATTCTGGTGTCGCTGGTAGAGTTCCCGCTCGAAGTTGTAGGGAAGGAAAGCCTTGCGGAGTTTTCTTTTGAATTTCTCCCAACTCTGGACTTTATCCTTGCCTTCACGCGCGCGGTTCTGCTTCACCTGCTGCCACCAAGCCTGTGCCCTACCGCGTAGGTGAATGGTGACTAATGCGACCCTTCTCTCCTCCGGAACTTCCTTGAAGTCCAGGACTTCTTCAATCTGGGATAACCAATCGATAAGTGCCTCTGCCTTAAGGCTGCCATCAAAGTCCGGGATGTCTATCTTGAATCCAAGCTCCCAACAGCGTGGGTGAGAAGTAGTCTGGTCGATCCCCTCCCCAAAAGGGTGAACCATGCCCTCAACCTCTGTGCTTTGTTGCTTGGCGGTAAGAACAGCCACCTGCCGGGTAAGATCGGCTACCTGACGGCGTAGGTTAGCATCTTCACGATCATCTACATCACTTGTATCTCGGTACACTCTAGCGCCACCGCGACCGCTGGTTCTTGCTCGTACCATCGCGCAGGACTGCCTGTATCTGATACCAAATGAAAGAGTGAAACGTAGCAGAAGCTTAAAAGAGGGATAAAACCCTAATTTTGTTTTTATTTAATCAAAATAGTCTGACGACAAAATAAGGTATAGGATGCTTTATATAGCATCTATCCAAAACCCTAATATCAAATAAAGAAAATTACATAAATGTCTAGAAACTAAAACAAATAAATAAAATAACGTCTAAATATGAAAACTGATTTTCGAAGGTTTTAGAGGTCGAATTTGGGTATTAAACTTTGTGACAAGTCACAGTTTTGAAATCTTACGGTCTCGTCGAAATCTTCGATTTGAGTACCTATTTCACCTAATTCTGATACCTGACCAAGAAACCAGTTTATCCGCAATCTTCGCTACATCAAAAATCAAGAGTAAATCATTCTCGGGTTAAAGCAGCTTTAATCCAAAAAGTTTCCTTTATAATGGCTTTTGCGCATTTTTGAGTGAGAAGGATTTTTTTAAACGCGCCATTTTTAATTCTACTAACCTAGAGAAGTAGACAATGGGTTTTTAGATTATTAGACTTATGTTATCTTAATTTAGGCTTTCAAATATGGGTCTTACTGTGTACCCTTTTTAACTTTTGATATAAGTTTTAATTTTGGATCAAAAGAAAAAATTTGTACATGATAAAGTATGCTAAGAATCCTAGTTAGTCACCAGAATTGGTCTTATGTATAAGAAAAGCCACTAATATTTTTTTTGTATAAAAATGGTTGGCTTTGTTTTGCATCCGTAGTTACTCATGGACCATATATGGAAATCAGGACAAACAAAGTGACCACGAGACTAACATAAGTGGTCGTTTTGATAAAAAAACATCAGTGACTTTTTTTGTACACATGACCAATTCTGGTGACTAACCATGATTCTTAGCCTCGTGAAATATAATGTAGAAAAAGTTAGGTTAAAAGAATTATTTATATTATTTTAACTATATCATAAATGAAAAATAATTTGTTATTTAAACAAATGATATAAAAAATAAAATTTAGAATTGAGTTTTGATTTCCATTAACTGATAATTTTGATAATGTAATGAATACAAAAAACTTACGCGTTTTAATGATTTTATCGGTTCGATTTCGTATCGATTTTATCGGTTTATTGGTTCAGTTCTGTATTGGTTTTATTTTTACAAAGTAATATATTTTGATGTAAAAAATGTAGGTGTGATTTGGTGAACACGACTTTCTCTAACCAAGTTAGGAAAAACGTTCAAGCATGTATTGAAAATATGTTGGTCATAAGCAAAGAAGACAATAATCATCTGAAAAACTTGAAAAAACCTTTAGAAGCCCCGATACATCCAACTTTAAACTCAATCAAGAAAAGTACATTCTAGAGTCCCCTCCTAAAAATTCTTAGGGTTCTTAGTTAGTGAAAGGGTAATTAAAGTAGAGTTGAAGAAAATATCAAATTTAGTGGTTGTGGAGTCACCACAAAACATCAAGGAGGTTCATATCCGGACCGTAAAATTGGCTACCTTAAATCGATCAACTTCCAAATTTTATGGCAAGTAAACCTTTTTTCTTCGAATCCTGAAAGGGGTCATAAATTCAACCACACTCTAAAATTCTATAAAAAAATTCAAAACTTAAAAAAAACGTGACCTCTCACACGAGCGAAACTAGGTGATACTTTATATCTATATTTATTAGTATTTGATCATGTTGCCAATGCAATAAAGTGAGGAAAGAAGGAAACACGTGTCAAGTTGTTACTATGTCAATAAATCATTCCTCGATATCAAAACCTAGTACATACAATTGGATAAGGTAACATTGGCTCAAGTAGTGGATGTCATAAAAATGAATATTATTTTAAGGTCATACAATTAACATCTAAAACATTTCACCTTTACAAAATATTTTTCAGAAAGCTCGACATATCTAGCAGATTGAATCCGCAGATCTTTGAGATTTTGACATCAAGTTTGAACCGAGAACTACTATCAAGGCCTAATCTGTAATAAATGTCCTCATCGAGTTCCACACTAAAATTCCAACCACCACAAAGGGTAATCTCAAACTTATGTGAATAGTTCCAAATGATGGGATCTCAAAGAATCTAGGCTATATATCCGTTATGTTGCTGACATACCATTTTGGAGATCCTTTATACCAATTAATCAAGGTCAGATTTCCTGCCTCAAATAGTAGATTTGAATATAAGGTTGTAATAGCACGACTCTGGCTCACCCGTATATGTGGGGCATAACATGTAAAATTTCTCACTAACTGTAATTAGTGGTCAATGATGCTTTTGGACAAATCAAATCATAAAAAGATACCTTCATAGTCTATCTAACAAAACTATAAGTTGCAGACTAAATTTTTTAACAAATAGAATATGAACACGTAGCATGGGCTGAAAACGTGGTAGCTGAAACCCTTGTCTCCTATCAAATTTCCCAATCCACATTGTGGGTAGTCCTAAAGGAAATTAGCTATATTCTAGCAGACGATGGCTGAGCTCTCTGATACAACATTTTAGGTTACGACTATTGATGGGACAACAAACTAGAGAACCCTAAGCAAAACACTTCTTATAGAATTGAAATTTTCGGAAATTGAAACCAAAGGTATAAGTGTCAAAATATGGTATATTTGTTATGTATTGCTGGTTGAAACTCTTTATTGCAAAGGCTAGCTCAACCCATTCTTTGGTGCATAGGTTTTGAAAAATCAGTCGTTGTACTTGAAGAACTTCATAAAGAAGAAAAATAAGCTTAATATGGGTACAAAATCTATATAGGTGCATCTTCTTAGTTGCGTACTACTGGCCGACAATACATGAAAATTCTAAAGCATGCATGAAATCTACGGTACATGCCAACGTTTTTTTTGCAGAATTAATTAAAGTCCCAATGGTACCTATGAAGTCAATTTAAAAAGTTGTTCCCTTCAACATTCGCGGACATAGTGGAACCCCTTTAAAGATATCAAAAGATCCACAATACCTTATAATGGAGGTATAATAGTTCTTTAAATGACTAGTGGTAGAGTCATTGGAAAAAAAATATGAGATTAAAAAATTCATACACTTCCTTATGATAAATATATATTGTAATTATGTAGGCTCCATGGTCATAACCATGTTAATGGGTTACACCTCCAAAATGTAGAACTAGCTTTGTTTTGCCAAACTAGCCGAATCCAATAGACTTTTATGACACCCTTCTATCCCTAAGATAATGGATAGGTTGAAGTAACTAACCGGACCCTCGTTGAAGGGTTATGATGCCTCCTTGATGTTATGTATGAATGTTTTTAGATCTTATACGAGAAGTACTATGATCATACTAAATGATCCTAAAAAGCACAACATAGGAATTTGTTTCTCTCTCTAGTCTATGAAATGGAAGTTGTAGACCCAACATAAACATTTTTTTCATTTCTTTATAATTACCAACTACAATGAAGAAAAAAACGCGAGCACCCGAAAGGGAAAACTAAACTTGACAAAAGGGTCTTCCTTCATACAAAAGATAAATATATTTTCAATATAAAGGTAAACTATGAAGGATCCTACACAGTAACTATCAAATTTAAGGCTTGCACTTACAAGTTAGTAGATGCAATAAGGAAATCATTCACCATACCCGTAGAATATGGAATATCTAAAATTTATCTTTCATGAATAGTATATTGTCTTAATATATTTTACATATGTAAACTTTGGTTTTGTTTTACATATTTTATGTACAGTGGGTGTATTATTTCATATTAAGGTGGTGTGAGAAACTTTAACGAGTTATCTTATTATTAGTGAACGTTGATTTATCTTAACTTGTGTGTTCTTATAATTCTGTATTCAAAAGTAGAATGTGCATAAAATTTCAACCCATAACATCTAATGTACATAGGCTTGATAACCAAAGGCTTCAGAGCAAGAGCATAAAAATGCATAAGGGTCCAAACCAAAACATTAATGTCCAAAGCGGCTTCCTAGCTAGAGCACCACTGTGCACACAGGTTTTTTGAGCCAAACACCTAACCTCCACATCGGTACCAATCATCCTAAAAAAGGTTTAATGTCACTTGATGTAGTGTGAAAACATGTAAAAATATATAAGCAACACATAACTTGTAATCCATATGATACTTACATTATTTTTCAATATATATAAAATAGATTAATGAGGAAAACTGAATCAATCGGAATATAACCGAGTTAAAATACCGGTTTCAAAATAAATAAAGGGCAATACATATATACATCCAAATGAAAGTTTACTATGGTAACACATATTTATTAGCAACGAAAAAAATATCTTAAGAAGAGCAAGCCAAACCCATATTTGGCATCAAAGTTATAAGACTTATTAAAAACTTACAAGAAAAATATTATACAAACACTCTCAAGAAAGAATAGAGTAAAACAAATCTAGAAAAAACAAGATAAACATTGACCGAATTAAAATCTAGTATTGTTAGGTATTAAAAAAATACAAGTAAAAATACTTTTAATTACTCGATATATATATATATATATATATATATATTCTTTCACAACACCCCCAAGTAAAAAGATCATTTTCAACATCATTGTCCACTGTTGAAATTACCTCTTCTTGGAAAATACCAGTATATGAAAAAATCTCTCATTTATTACAATTATATAATTCAATCATCAATTTAGAAAGCAAGACATTTCTTCCATACGTTCGTTCAATTTTTTGGAATTTAAGTACACATATCTTCATCATGTACCACAATTGGATCCCTAATAACTGTAACTTTTATGTCCCTTACCAATGTAGGTATGTCACCCTTATTTTTAATTTTATGTCTCATATCAATGTAAATATGTCTTCTTAATTTTAACTAGTTATGGTCCCGTCAAGCTAGTATTATCCATAATTTATGTAAGTGAAAATTTAACATTAGTAGGATGTTACGCGGGTGTACTAATATTAAAATAATCCTAAAATCACGCTAAAAATGGTATCATGAATTTTTAGATTAAGGTTGACTTCTACATGTTTTCCGTGATTCACGTCATTGGGACAATAAACTCTTGTGTTTTCTTCAAAAGGGCCTCATGTTGAACACGCTCATCCTCCATGAGGATTTTGTGTTGCAACTTTTCTTCTTTTTGCAGAGTGGAAGGAGCTTTATCCGCCAACAATTCGTTCGTCCGAGCATCTTTTGCAGTTGAGAGCAACCGTTTTAACTCAACTACTAGGGCTTCAGCCTTTTCTCGCACCTATTTCTCCACGGCTAACAAAGGGCCCATATGAGTTTTGAATTCCTGTCGCCCTTGTTGTTTTTGGACAATATTATCTTTCATTATGTTTTTAAGCCGTAACTAGTCGTTGCTTTTTTAGGAGCTTGACCTTCATTTTCAGAAGCTGACATGAGATCTAGAATCTCCAGCCTTATAAATGTTTGAACCTTTGCTAGGACCTTGAATATGTTAAAGATAATTTTTACTAGAAATACAAATAAAATATCTTATACGCACAAAACACACATGGATCATATTTATAAAGATATATCTCAAAGTAGAGGTGTCAAACGGGTTGAACCAGCACCAACCCGCACCGTTTAAATCAGAACCACGGGTTGCAGTCCTGCCGGGTTGCGGTCCTGGCGGGTTGCAGTCCTGCCAGGTTGCAGTCCTGCCGGGTTGCTCCTTATGCGGTCCTGGCAGGTTGCGGTCCTGTCAGGTTGCAGTCCTAATGGGCCAGTTTCACAGTTAAACCGCCAGTTCAAACCACCAGACGAACCATTTAAGCACCGTTTACCAGTTCAAACCATCAGCCAAACCATTTAAGAACCGTTTATCAGAATATTTTATAATGCTATTTAAAATTAATTTGTAAGTGTTTAATTGAATCTAATTTCAATAATTGAGTTAATTATTCTATTTCATGTATTTTAATTTAAATATGTTATCATTTTAATCGAAATTTTATAATCATCAATTACATTCTAAAAAATAATTGTAATTTGATTTTGATACGTTTTCTTTTCTAATTATATTTATGTATTTAAGATATTTTATTTAATATTATGTAGATATTAAATAAAATAAGTACATCTACTTGTATTTCGATTACAAATTTACAACATTTGAAGTATAAATTTAATATTTGAAGTATTTAATTTTTGAAGTATAAATTTAAAGTTTTAAAAATTGTATAAATTTGGATTATGTTCCAATTGCATAAACACATGTAATTTGGTTGTGAAATAAATTCAAAAATACCAAATGTGTTTCAATTAACTATCTGTAATTTGGTTCCTAAAAAGAAATTATATTATGATGGCATAATTAAATATAATTAATTAAATATATTTATTTAGGAGATTAACATCATCAACAATATAAACTATCTATTATGTTCCAAATTAACTTGTTAATAATATAAAATTTCTTTCAATAAACTAGAAAAAAAGGAAGGGTTTATAATATAAAATTTCTTTCATTAATCTAGAGAATTTAATATATATATATTTTTCATAAAAGTACTAAAATTATTAAAAAACTAATAGTTCGAAAAATCTATTTATAGATTTTTATTTTTTTTAAATAATAGTTCGAATTTCCTATTTAAATAATTTTTTTAATTTTTTTTAAATATTAGTGCGCGAAATCCTATATATAAAGTTTTGATTATTTTTAATAGTTTAAAGTGCTTACATTTTAAAAAAAATCAGTCACGGATGACGTCAGCAAGTGACGTCATCCGTGACGTCATCAAGCGGACCATCCGGCCAATCAACCGGATGGTCCGCGCCAACGGCTAGTTCAAACGAACTAGCCGTTGGTCATTCGGGGCATCCGGGCGAACCGTCCGGATGCCCCGGTTCCAACCGGACCATCCGGATCGATATCCGGATGGTCCGATTTGCCTGTCCGGGCGAAACCGTCCGGATGCCCCAGACCGTGTGCCCGGACCATCCGGACGCCCATCCGGATGGTCCGGACGAAAAAAAAAACCGGTTTTTTCAAAAAAAAAAAAAATGAGTCTCCCCTATAAATAGAGGAGACCCCAACTCCAACCTCACACACTCTCTAAATCTACTATAAACTCTCTAAATCTCTCAACTTGTTCTAGATTTTGTTATTAAGCTTAACTTTTGTATTTTACATATCGTACTTTTGTTTTCGAAATAGTTAGATTTTTTTTTCGAAAAAAAATTGTTATTAGTTTGTATTAGTTATTATTTGTGCTTATTTCCTATTTCCAATGCCGTCTTGTGGCTTCAACAACAGGTTAGGACAAGCAACTCCGAAAACTGATTTTTCGGAATTTTCTTCTTTTATGATGTCTCCTCCACCCGAGAGGGATCCGATCACACGACGCATCAAATGTGCCACTGAACCTACGAATATGAGTAAGACTCTCAAACAAAATTTTAGTTTGAAAATTTCTGATAAGGAGAGGCGAAACTTCAAACTTGTTAGTACTACACGTACGACTGTTAGTAAGACCGCCAAACCAAATTTTAGTTCTAAAATGGTCGACAAGGTGACACGAAGTGTCAAACACCCAACTATAACCAAGACTAAGAGTAAGACCGTTGTTCCTAAACAAAGTCTTAGTACGAAGACGAAGATGGTCGATTTGATTGCTGCTGCGTTAAGTAAGGTTAATTGTGAGACTCGAGGACAAGTTTTGGGAGATCCATTACAAATTGCGGCTACTGTTGAGAAAGTTTTGCGACTTAAAAAAGTGGTTAGCGACAAGAGACTAAAAAATGTATTTTAGCAATTGTAATATTAAATATTTTAATATAACTTGTAATATTTTAGCATTTGTAATATTAAATATTTTAATATGACTTGTAATATTTTAGCATTTGTAATATTAAATATTTTAATATGACTTGTAATATTTTAGCATGATAAAATATGATTTTGGTTTAAAAAATAATAAATAACACTTGTTATATTTAAAACCAAATCACAATAATAAAATTCAAAATGTAATATTAAAATTACAACAATATAACTTAAAAATAATAAATAACACCTGTAATATTTAAAACCAAATCACAATAATAAAATTCAAAATGTAATATTAAAATTACAACAATATAACTTAAAAATAATAAATAACACTTGTAATATTTAAAACCAAATCACAATAATAAAATTCAAAATGTAATATTAAAATTATAACAATATAACTTAAAAATAATAAATAACACTTGCAATATTTAAAACCAAATCACAATAATAAAATTCAAAATGTAATATTATAATTACAACCATATAACTTAAAAATAATAAATAACACTTGTAATATTTAAAAACAAATCATAGTAATAAAATTCAAAATGTAATATTAAAATTATAACCATAAATTTTGTAATTTTTTAACATGATAAGATATAGTTTTGGTTTGTAATATTAAAATCAACACTACTAATATTAAATCTAAAAACATAATAATAATATTGAAAATGTGATAATAACATAAATAATATTTAAAATTTTGGACTATATAATAATTGCAACACTTCAAATATTAATAACCAACACTTAAAATATTTTAATCTCAATATTTTTTAAATATAACATTTTGGTTATAAAATAAATAAAATCAGCATAATATTTACCAATAAACCGCCGGTTTTTTACAAATAAACCGTGGTTTCACAGTCCTGCCAGGTTGCGGTCCTGCCGGGTTGCTCCTTATGCGGTCCTGCCAGGTTGCAGTCCTAATGGGCCAGTTTCGCAGGTAAACCGCCAGTTCTTAGGCAGGTTGTCAGCTTTGAACCGTGGTTCCTGAACCATTAGACACCTCTAATCTCAAGCCTTGCTTTGATTTCCCGAGCAGCATGAAGAATAACTTAACACTCACTACACGTAGGTTTCATTTGATCCTCCATCAATCTCTATATTTCCATCAAGCGCTCGGTTAATATCAAATTTTATTCATGGGCTCATACACAATCTGAAATACAGTACGATCATTTTATTTATTTTTCAAATTTATTTATTACTTTTAGTAAAACAAATTCACTTTGCAATTTCAGTGAAACTATACTAACAACCTACTACTGCTTGCTTTTATATATTTCCTTTGAAAAAATGAAGTCTTTTTCATAAAATAAGGTTATACCGACAAAGAGTTTTTAATTAGGTAGACGTACGATCAATATCGAATTAATCTTCCAAGATTCATAATAATTTGGCTAGTGTTAACTGGCTGGACATATGACATAAAAAAACAAAGCATGAATATCCTCTATGACCAAAAGCTCACAAGACCATCCGCTCAAAAATAAAAACAAAAAAACATAAAAGATTGTTTTTTCCGAACAAACCCTAAACAATCATTTTTTTATTCAATGATTTTTTTTGAACGATTAATCATACAACTAAACCCCAAAACTATATTATTTGGTCTCTGAAAAAAATAAAGAATACCATGATACAAACAAGAGATAACAATATCCAATTTTATCTCACAAGCCACGGTCTAGCCACACAAAAACTGTTAGACATAGTTTTCAACTATTTTTTTTACTTTGACCGCAAAACTAAATGGTATGAATAACATGTAAAGTTAATTAATAGTGATTAACAATATCAATTAAATATGATTTTTAATTAAAATAAAATATTTTTATTTTATAAATTAGAATAAAAAAATTAAAACTTTAAAAATATATATTAAGGGATTCATATTTTTTTTAACTTTAGTTCTAAAAACATATCAGAACTACATATAATCCAAAACTATATTTAAAAATTTAAAATAAAAACTCATATTATATTTAATATTATTACTTGCTATTTATTGTTTTATTGGTATTTTCTTTTTATAAACTTTAATCTTAAAAGGGTTTGTATATTTAGCCGAACGAAATCATATGTTAATATTATATTTTAATAATTTGTTGTAATTTAAAAATAAAATGTTAAAAGTTTTAATTTATTAACTTAATTTCTTTATATTTATTTTTCACGATTTACCGTTAGTTAATGTATAAATCAATTACTAAGATTCAATCGTCAAATATTAAAATTTGTTAAATTTACTGAAAAACATGTAAAGGAAAAACTATGCCAACGTTAGATGTTGGTCCCGTAAAAATACATACGTCATTTTGTATTGTGTGATTAACGTGGATAAGCACCGGAAATAAAATAAAAAAATCGATTGATCCATGACAATATCCTTTTTTCACATTGATAAAAAGAAAAAAAATTAGACCGCATCATGGCACGTTGAGCTCTATATAGAGTTCAGAGTCTATTACGTTTTAATTTCCATAACTTTGATCGATTTTAAAGTTTTGTTATGAAGGTATAAAAATATGTTTTTAACATTCTATAGAGTGGTAAATATATAAACGTGATTAAAATTTTGTATCATATAAGAAAAAAAATATTATTATCGAGTTCACCCTATTTTACCTATTTTTTCTAAAACACTCTCCATTAGCCAATGTACATACATTGGAGAGTGCTCAACTAAAAATTCACCCCAGTATTCAAATAGAGTAACACTAAAAATTCATAAATGTGTAATATCTATAAAGTTATGAGACAAAAACTTCAATTAAACACTAAATAAATTTTAAAAAATAAAAAAAATATATATAAAAGACTATTTGAGAGTAATCATATTTTTGTATATAAAACATTATATGATTACCATTAAGATTTTCACATTTACTTATACTAGTTACAAGAGAGCGCCACATTTATCTTCGTCCGTTACATGTTTGATGTAATAACTGCAAAGAGGATGTTTTATTAGTAGCTTACAGCATATTATGTGTAATTAAATATAAATATATTTTATGTGTTTTATTATTATTGAGATATTATGTACGGATGTAGCCTTAACAAGAGTTAAATGTTAAAATTTGCTAAAAAAGATTTAAAGGAAAAACTATGCAATCATTATTTATTATCTTTTTTTATTGGACCTTTTTTGGTTGTGTGATTGTCGTGGATAAGCACCAAAAATAAAATAAAGTAAAATCGATTGATCAGTGTCAATACGCCTTTCTCCAATTAATAAAACACAAAGAACGAAAATTAGGCCGCACCATCGCCCGTGGAGCTCAATATAGAGTTTAGAGTCTATTACGTTTTAATTTCCATAGCTTTGATCGATTTCAAAGATTTGTTATGAAGATATAAAAATATGTGTTTTAACATTCCATTGAGCGGTAAATATATAAACGTGATTAAAATTTTGTATCATTGTTGTCAGATATGGATTAAAAAGAAACAGAAACAGATGTACTTGATAAATATTATCAAATAGTAATAATAGATAATTGAATATTTAAGAAACATAAACAATTGAATTTTTATGACGGCAGAAATGAATTAAATCTAGGCGTAAAAATGTGAGCGCCGCCTAAGGAAAATTAAAAGTGAGCGCCGCCTAAGGAAACAAATATTATTATCGAGTTCACCCTGTTTTACCTATTTTTTCCAAAACACTCTCGAGTAGCCAATGTACATATATTGGAGAGTGCTCAACTGGAAATTCATCCCAATATTCAAATCGAGTAACACTACAAGTTCGTAAATGTGTAATATCTATAAAGTTATAAGATGAAAACTTCAATTAAACACTAAATAAAATTAAAAAAAGAAAAAAATATATATAAAAGACTATTTGAGAGTAATCATATATTTGTACATAAAACATTATATGATTACCATTAAGATTTTCACATTCACTTATACTAGTTACAAATGAGCGTCGCATTTATCTTCGTCCGTTACATGTTTGACGTAATAACGGCGAAATGATGTTTTATTAGTAGCTTACATCATATTATGTGTAATTAAATATAAATATATTTTATGTGTTTTATTATTATTCACATATTATGTATGGATGTAGCCTTAACAAGAGTTACATGTTAAAATTTGTTAAATTTGCTAAAAAAAGATTTAAAGAAAAAACTATGCCATCGTCACTTGTTATCTTTTTTTATTGGACCTTTTTTGGTTGTGTGATTGTCGTCGATAAGCACCGAAAATAAAATAAAGTAAAATCGATTGATCTGTGTCAATATCCCTTTCTCCAATTGATCAAAACATGAAGAAATAAAATTAGGGTGCCCCATGGCACGTGCAGCTCTATATAGAGTTTAGAGTCTATTACGTTTTAATTTTCACAACTTTGATTGATTTCAAAGCTTTGTTATGAAGATATAAAAATATGTGTTTTAACATTCCATTGAGTGGTAAATATATAAACGTGTAAAATGATTAAAATCTATTACTATTAGATGTAAAACTTTTCACTCAAATTTAAAAATGAGTTTTTTCTAAAGAATTTTTATTATTATTATTAAGTTCACCCTATTGTAGATAAGTTTTTCAAAGCACTCCCCATTAGCCAATGTACATACATTAGAGAGTGTTCGACTAAAAATTTTCCCTAGTGTTGAAATAGAATAACACTAAAAATTCATAAATGTGTAATCTCTATAAAGTGATGAGACAAAAACTTAAATCAAGCACTAAAAAATTTATAAAAAAGAAAATAAAAGACTATTTGAGAGTAATTGTATTTTTGTATATAAAAAATGATATAACTACGATTAGGATTTTCACCTTTACTCATACTAGTTACAAATGAGCTCAATATTTATCTTCGTGCATTACATGTTTGACGTAATAAATGCGAAATAATGTTTTATTAGTAATTTACAACATATTACGTGTAATTAAATATAAATATATTTTCATGTGTTTTATTAGTATACTGATATTATGTATGGAATATAGCCTTAACATGAGTCAATTGTTAAAATTTATTAAAGTTATTGAGAATAATTTCAAGAAAAACTATGCAATTGTTGGCTCCATAGAAATACACACGTTATTTTTTGAATTTGTGATTGACGCGGATAAGAACCGAAAATAAAATAAAGTAAAGTTAGTTGATCCATGTCAATATCCATTCCTCTAATTAATCAAAACATGAAGAAAGAAAATTAGGCAGTATCATGGCACGTGAAGCTCTATGTAGGGTCTAGAATCTATTACATTTTAATTTCCCTAATTTTGATCGATTTCAAAGCTTTTGTTACGAAGGTATATAAATATGTGTTTCAACATTCCATATAACAGTAAATATATAAATGTGATTAAAATTTTGTATCATAATTATGAGATATGGATTAAAAATGAACGGAAATGAATGTACTTGATAATTATTATAAAATATTAATAATAGATAGTCAAATATTTAAAAAAGATAAACGGTTGAATTTTTATGACGGTGGGTATTAAAATTTAGGTGTAAAAATGTTCACTCAAATTTAAAAAAGAGCGCCTGTCTAAGGAAAAAAATATTATTATCGATTTCACCATATTGAACATTTTATTTTCAAAACAATCTCCATTAGCCAATGTACATACATTGTAGAGTGCTCAACTAAAAATTCACCCTAGTGTTGAAATAGAATTACATTAAAAATTCATAAATGTGTAATATCTATAAAGTGATGAGACAAAAACTTCAATTAAACACTAAAAACTTTAGAAAAAAAGAAAAAAAAATATAAAAGACTATTTGAGAGTAATCGTATTTTTGTATATAAAACATTTTATGATTACCACTAGGATTTTTACCTTTAATTATACTAGTTACAAATGAGCTCCGTATTTATCTTCGTTTGTTACATGTTTGACGTAATAAATGCGACATAATATTTTATTAGTACTAATAAGTCTTAGAATATTTAGGGTGGATTATCAGATAGTGTGTATGGTAGAGGGGTGTCAGATGAGTAAGTATAAAGTTTTAGAGAGGGAAAGTAGTCAAAATAAAGTACCAATGATTAGAAAGTACCATTTTCCCAAAAATTGATCTTTCTTTATATAGTGCGAGTGGTGGGCTCCACTGTCACATGCTATATTTATCCTAATTACATGGTGGTCCCCGTATTTACACTTATTTGTTACATTTCCTATCATTACAAATAGGCCCCTATATATCTTTACATTATCAATTGAGCCCCTTAATAATCTTGGCATTTTATGCCCTTATTAGTAGCCCCCTAGTTTTGCGGAGAGTCGAGTAAGAACTACTTGACTGCTGAACTTTCTAATCAAAATTTTGCGTTAGCCTTTTCGTCGACCCACTCAATAACGATGTTGCCTTTTGCGCGTTATTTGTCGATCCTTCATTTCCGGGTCGGGAGGTTTGCCCTCCAAGGTTGGTCTGCTAAAGGCCGACCTATTGGTCTGTTATAATCTGGCGCATCGGATCTAACTAGGACTGAATTTGACCTCTTTGGCCCATCTGTTACAGGCCTTCGGTTAAGCTATTTTTTCCAAGGCCCATTACATTTTCTTATTAAACCGGTTCACTGATTTGCCCACGTGCTACTCTTTCTTTTCCCACGTGTCACTCGTCAATGCATCTTTTGTATGCGTAGTTCTTCACCTGCTGAGCTGCCTCACGCGTGCATCGCAAGTCTAGCCCCCTAGGTCTGTTGTAGTCGTCAAAGTAGACACGTGGCACGTGATAACTGGATTATATTTTAACTAGCATTTTTGTTAATCGACTCTTGATATTCCCGGCGCTCTTTTTGATTGCGCTTCTCCATGGAGAAAATATTTGCCACGCTTACTTGCTTATACATAGCTTTACTTCTCTATTCTCACATTTCATCCAAGTTCTAGAGAGATAAACACCCGCTACTCCCCATTTCCAAGAGAGATAAACTTTGATTTTGTTTATTAGAAAACCTCCCTCTCGTAAGAAACCTAAGAAGAAAACCGATCCTCCCGAGAAGCCAGTTTTTAGTCTCATCGACTACCTCAGCATCACCGACAGAGCAGAAGAATACTGAGTCGGTGGGTTAATTCACAAAGGTCCCGTATCACCGTTGAGTTTGGAACCGTAGATTTTTCCAAAACCTAGAAATCCGGACCATTTACGCCTTCTCTTAGCGCAAAATCTCCAACTATCCCAAAGACCTCTTTGCCAAAATAGCCCGACGTTGCTGCTCGTTATACTCCTTTAACAACCATAAAAGTCGATGCTAAAAATCGCTCTGCTCCTTCAAAGCTTCGGGATACCATCGACCGACCCAAAACTCATTTCCTGACTATGGGTGTTTCTAGCTTTTCTTCCACCCTCCCAAATATGTCCAGCTGACTCCAACTATTGTAGGAGTTCGAACCACCCATAACACCACGATCACTCCTAAATGGGTGGTCCAGCAAGATGAGGAGAGAAGAAAATACGAAGAGGCTTCATCTTAAAAGGCTGGGGTCCCCACGCATGGTCATACTCGAGTTAGTAGCAGTTCAAGCGTAGTTTTTGCTACCCATTCCAAAGAATTGACATTTGCTGATAAGCCCTTGCCCCAGAGAGTTCAAAATGTCGAGGCTGAGAAGCCAGCTCTTAAACCTTCCAAAGCATGTGCGTTGATAAGTGTCAAAGATAAACCCACCAAAAAGGTGACTCATAAACCTTCATCCAAGGTGTCCACGTCGACAAGAGTCGAGGACAAAGCTGCTGAAAAAATCACTCGTAAGCCTTCAAAAAAGGCTTCTGTGTTGACAAAGGTTGAAGATAAAAATACTGAGAAATCTACCTAGAAACCCGCCAACAAAGCACCTGCATCAGCAAAAGTCGAAAATACATTTACCATGGCACTTGCGCCGGCAATAGTTGGGGACAAAAATGTCGAGCTAGATGTTCCAAAAAACCTAGAAACTCAAGATACTCCCGCAGGTAGCGAGGCTGAATGAGAGCCTTTATATCATGGAGTTGTCGACATCGTGAAAAGCTACCATATTCTCTTTCCCAATGATCATATTATGTCTCTTTTTAATGAGAAGTACCTATATTATTCTCCCGATGAGGAAGCCGGCTTGAAGAAAATCTGGGGGATTCCTGGTTGCGTCAACGTTTGTTTTCCAAAGCCTGGTGAGACTCTCTTGTCTGTTCAAGCTCGAGAGATAGTGTTTTTCACCAAGCTTTTCAACTGGGGTCTCGACTTCCTCTTAATCTCGAAATCGTCAGATACTTTGAGATCCTCGAGATTCGCCCGACCCAATTAACTCATAACGCTTGGTATAATTTAATGTCTACCATTATGGTTTCTCGACTGGCTGGGATCCCGATCTCCATAGAGGAAGACATAGGTATATCCAGGTTGTCAAAGTCTCCGGAGCTTCCCTTCTTCTACTCTTCTCTTGCTAACCCGAAAAAGATAGTAAACAACTTGCTGGAGGCTGGCCGATCTTGGAATTACCGATTTGTCTTTATCCGCGGTGCTTGGGAAAACGGCCGACCCTAAGGAGGTTTTGCCCAGTGATTCGATGTGAATAGTTCGAACTTATGGGGGCTCTAGTATATTAGGATGCGGTGTTGGAGTTCAATTGATTGCCCCATCTGGAGTAATAATGTTCCAATCCATTAAATTTGGATTTCGTGCATTAAATAATGAAGTTAAATACGAAGCCACTTTGGTTGGTTTAAGATTGTTAAAGATTCGTGGGGCGATTTCGGTCTGTTTGAAAACTGGTTCTCAGTTGGTGGTAAAGCATGTGTCTGGCGTTTCCAAAGCCAAAAAAGATCATTTATACTATATCTTCAAGTTCTTCGAAATTTAATTTTTCAGTTTAATCACGTTATCGTCGAGCATATTAACCGAGGAGACAATACTATTGCGGATTATCTAGCAACCATATCTTACATAGGAGAAAATCCTTGGGTTTTATTACAAGAAGGTCCTTCGATTTTAACCCGATCAGAGCAGTGTCAATATGCAGAGGAAGGTTTTCTCACACCAGATGTAACTAGAAGCGATTGGGGAACCGATATTTTAAATTTCTTGGTTAGAGGAATGCTTCACCAAGTTAAAAGGAAAAACAGGTGGTTATATAGGGTTAGACAGGATTTTTTACAAGAAGGCATTGAGTAGATTGTTGTTGTGTTGCTTGAATAAGCAGAAGTCACAAGAAATTCTGTCAGAATTGCATGATCAAGAGAGTTCAGCACATTGTGGGTTCAAAGCATTGACACATTAAGTCTTGTTGGCAGGGTATTATTGGTCGTCGATTATGAACAATGCTAAGAATTTAGTTCGAAGTTGTGATACTTGTTAACGATTTGCCAATTCCATTCATAAACCCGTTGTCCAACTCATGTTCATTTACGAAGCCGTCCTTTTTGACAGATGGAGTATAAATTTGGTGGGACTATTGCCAGTGGCTTCTAGAGGATGCCAAATGATTATTGTAGCGGTGTACTATTTTACAAAGTGGGCAGAGCCTGAACCATTTTATGGAACAAAGGAAAAGGATGTGATTAAGTTCATTGTAAACGATATTTGTTGTCGTTTTGGGGTCCCTCGTAGAATTACCATGGATAATGGTCATCAGTTCAACAATAAGGAAATGACCTCTTTTTGTGTTCCTAAGGGAAATAAAACAATGTTTTTTACGCCTTTTTATCCTCAAGCTAATGGTCAAGTTGAGGTAATGATTGATCTATCTTAGAAGGGCTAAAGAAGAATTTGAATGGGGCTGCAGGGAAGTGGCCTACTTATTTAGAAGAGGTTTTATGGGCCTATTGAACAACCCCTAGAGAAGCTACTAAAGAGTCATTTTACATTGGCATATGGGATGGATGATATAATTCGTGTAAAATCTATGTTACATTCTCATAGAGTAGCTCAATATTCCGAGGACCTGAATGATAAAGCAAGAAGCGTAGATTTGGATTTAATTGAGGAAAGTAGAATTAGAGCTCATCTGAATATGATTCATTATTAGACTCTTATGAAGAGTAAATATAATTCGATGGTAAAAATGAGACATTTTATGGTTGGAGCTAAAGTTATAAAGAAGGTATTCGTCCTTACTAAGGAAAAAAGCCTTGGTAAGATGGCTCCAAATCGAGAGGGTCTCTATATGGTAGTGGAGAAAATAAATATAGGTTCTTACCATATTTATGATGAGGAGGGTAGGATGCTTCAACATCCTTGAAATATACATCATCTTTAATTGTACTGGGAGTAAATGTCGTTTTTTGAAATTTTTCTTCGATGTTTTGCACACTCTTTCCTACCCTGTTGGCCCAACGAGGTTTGAACGAGGTGTCATGCACATATACAAAATAATTAATAAAGTCTTTTTAGCTAATTATTGTTTATAGTATAAGTCTTCGAATTATTTTGGTAACTCATCAAAGACTGATCAACTTTGAAGTTGACCAATATTAATTTTTTAAGGTGTTACACGTTCACTTTTAACACGTTTTGAAGAAACAACCATATTGAAAGTGCTACGTTCTTTAAACGCACTATGATAATCAAAACACAACATTTTTTAAACGCATTATGATATTTAAGTGCTATGCTCTTTAGGCGCACTATTTTATTCGAAGTATTACGTTCAACATGTCATATGTTTTTTGTGTGGAAGCACATATGACTTGGTAATATAATAAATATTGATTCAATATGAGGAAAACAAAATAATTTTGCATAAAATAAAATCTGTTGGTTAGAAAAGTAATATGAATGCAAGGTGGGTACCCATTCATCAAAATTAGTTCTCACTAAACAAAAAGAAACTGTAAAATAAGTTCAGGACAAGCATTGTAAAAATTCATTCTTCCTCGGATTCCTCCTCTGATGACTCCCCTTGTTCGGATATACTCTCTTCTTCTTCAGATGTTTCGTTGGGCATTACATCAAACGCTTCACTAGGATAATTCTTAACAGTTTTCTGTTCCAATAAGCTGGATAAGTTGACATTTGGGAAAAAGGCATGCACTTCTCGAAGCACGCTAATATATTTTTCCTCTTCTGCTTCCTTAATAGTAGCAAGCATCACACGTCCACATTTTTTTTCAGCGGCTTCAACTGTAGCTTTTTTTATCCTCATCGAATTTAGTTTTTAGCTCTGCTATCTCCTTCACCAAATTCGTTTTTTCTTCTTTAATATTTGTAAGAGAATCTTGGAGAGTGGAATATTTTTTCTTCTCCTCGGATAACTCCAATGTATGTTTGGCTTGACTGGACACCTTGGTGTGATGGGAAGTATTGAGAGCTTTCTTATCTTTGTCGTGCATAATTCAAAGGTAATTTTTCACATGAATGATGCCTCTAATAAATTCTTATTTGCTAGTTTGAAAACGATAGAACTGATATTGGATATATCTCCAAATATATTTCTCATTTTCTTCTCTGCAGCAGCATCGTTCTTGTAACGTACCATATCTTTTACCATAGTCTCTAAGTAGTTTTTGGAAAATTCCGCTTCTTTGCACAATTGTTGTGTTGCAGCTCTTAGATTGGCAAAAGGCTGAAGAACAAGAGTCACATCTTCAGATTGTGGTTGTTCCTCGGGGATATACCTTGGAATGTTATAAGGTATGATAGCAGCAGGTAAAGGTGATAGTGCCATTGACGAGGTTTGTACTTCAGAAAGAAGAGGGTTAATCACCTGAGTGCCGAGGTGAATAAGTTGTTCTTTAATATTTTGGATTACTGGATCAACATCTTGGTCGAGGCCTTGGGTTTCTTCTTGGTCGTTGAGGAACATGTTAGTATCGAAGTGATCATTCCTTAGCCCCTATTCTTCCACAACCTCAACAGTTTTCTTTTTATTTTTATTCACAAGTTGTGTCTTTGGTGTGCTTCTTCTTTTTCAAAGCAGACACTTTTGATCTTTTGACAGTGGGCTTAATTTCTTCACCCTCCTCGATGCTAGGAAGACTGGGTTCTGCAACTTTTATTTTTCCCTTTATATGTGCATCAGACATCGGATGAGGGGCTAGCACCAAATGTACTAGCTTCATTTTTATTCTTTTTCTTCTTACGAGGGATGTGGCTTTCTGATCTACTTCAAATGGGTAGGTATACTTTGTAGTCAGGGGCTACAAGCATTTTGACAAATTGTAAATGATTGGGTGGCTCCATTAGATACTATGGAAGGACAGCTCCGACATCGATTCTCCATAGATGACTGTTGAGAAAGTTGATGGGTTGGAAGGCTGAGAAAAATATGTTTCCTCATTCTTTTTCAGCCCATGCTGCAAGCTTCTAACGCCTCAAAATATCTGAACATAACACATCACTTCGTAAGAAATCAGAGGACCAATTAGAAATATGATTTGAATAAAAAATTGAATACTTACGATTGCTCATCCAGACGATGTTCAGTTTTGATGGGCTAGCTTTAGAAATCTCCTTGCTGTTTTCCCAAGCTCCTGAGACGAAGACAAATTCCTGTTTCCAAAATTTATCTACCTCTAGCAGATCATCAATGATCTCCAAGTCATCCTCCAATGTTAGATGACAAAATAGAAGCACTAGACCTTTTGATAACTTGGTGAAGGAGATGAAGTCTTCGATGCACAGAGGGACTTTAGCCAAACTCGAAGCCATGATTATAGATAATAAGGTGAACCACTGGTTAGGTGTCACTTGAGTTGGGCATAGATTTAATATTTTGAAGTAGTCCACTATCATGAGATCTAGTGGAAACCGAACACCTTGGTTGATTATCTCTAGATAGACCACCAACTCACCTTATTTGCAGCTCAAAGAGGTTTTTTCTTCTTAGGGGAGCTGAAGCGTAATATTATCTCTCATACCCTATTGTTTTTTAGCTCATCAGCTTGGCTCTCTTAGTACTAGGTATAAGTTACATTTTTTCGCGCCAAAATATAATGTACATCGAGCGGCTTCAGATTTTTACCAACAATGGCAGCTACCTCTCGGGCAGTTCGACGAGAGGCTTCTTTTTTCTTTTTCTTCCTTTGTTGAAAATTGGTTTTGAAGTATTTTGTTCCTTTTCAGTCTCACTGACTTTGGAAGATTCTTCTTCAGCATCGCATCAACGTCACTTTCAGCCTCGGTATTAGACCGAGTGGCTTCTAAATCAGTTTTCTCATCGGAAACTTCATCCCGAAGTTGAGATGGGTTTTTTTGTTTAAGAGGTTTCCCTTTCTAAGGTTTTATGTTGAGCCAATTGAGTATTTGTCTCAACAGATTCCCTTGGAGGAGGAGAGGTGGATGGATCTGAGGTATGATCGATGTCATCTCTCATGGCTATGAAAGTTTTCTTTTTTGAAGTGTGAGGAGGTTTACTTTTTGTTTTAAACGAAAGGGTCTCTTTGCGTTATGGACGAGGGGGCTCAACGTTAATTGGAGAAGGGTTTTCCTCTGATTCTGTTGAGAAAATTTTGTTTTGGGTTACCTTGCGGTTGGTTCAAGGATTAGAACTTGGAGAAGAAATTTGAGGTGATAATATACTTGGGGAAGGTAAAATTCAAGGTGATAATCTACTTTGGGGAAGGTGAAATTTGAGGTGTATTTGGTGTTTGAGTTTTGGATGATTGATTTTCTTCTATAAAAAAAAGGAGTTGGAAAAAGAAGAGAAGTTCGAATATGATCAAAATTACCGTAATGTATGGTTTCGGTGGAGAAATAAGGAGTGTTGCTTATTAGACCAACGGTTCTATACTCTTCAGCCCCTTTGGTGATACAAAAATAGTCGTAGGTACCAAAGACTTTGTTGTCTGATTTTGAAGAATTGGGTTTTTTTGGGGATTTTAGTTTTGGATCTTTTGATTTTTGGGTACTTTCTCATAAACAGGTTGATGAATGAACGGAAAGTTTGAATTTTTCGGTGAAGGCAGTTTAAAATTTAAAGATTCTGGTGAAGGTAACAAGTGGACTCTTTCTCTTTCTCTCTTTAGAAATAGTTCTGAAGCAAAGGAAAGAGTGGGGAAGTATTTATAGGGAAATTTGCGAGAAAGATAAGTGGAAGAGGTGGAGAAGATGGTTGGGCAAAATCCCAAACGGTTGAGTGAAAAAAGGCTCGACACCTGTCATATGATAGGCCTAGTGACAAACCTAGTGCCTAGGATATCGTCATCTAGAAAATTTAGCTTTGAATGATTATGACTGTAGGAAAGGAATGATCCCATATGAAAAAATTCGAATTGCTGAGAAGACAATTATTAGATTCGAGGACAAGACTTTACTGAAGAATATGGAGACAACAATTATAAAGACGTTTGAATTTTGAGTAGAGAGTTTTTATTCTACTAATAAAGAATTCTGAAGCTAGTTAGTTCTTATTCATTGAATTTTATAAGAACTAATGAGGCTACTGATAAGGAAATAGAAGATTAAAGACTAAAGTGTGATAAATAAAACCTTAAATGTGTATTTATAAAAGTTTAGGGCAGATTCTAGATTGCAGAAATAGACAAGGGCCACAATGTAATTAACCCATCTTTGTAACCGATTCTATTACTCTGATTTTCTAAGCCCATTTGCCTATAAATAATGGTAAATGAGTCTATAATATGGATCGAAGATTATTCAATAATAAAGCTTATATTTTACTTTCTTTCTCTAAATTCTCTCGGTCCACTTTCTACGAATTACACTCACCATTCCTGATATTTGATCCTTTGATCTCTTTCTAGAATTCCATGAATTTTATTCTTTTTTATTTTGTTTTTTAATAAAATTATGAAAATATTTTGTGTTTTTATCCCCTTTCTTTCATCCAGTTAATACCACTTCCCAATATATTTATTTTATGGTCAATACTTGTAGATGTATTTTTGAGCTTTTGAGTACTTGATCTTGTCCTCCACACTTTAATTTCTCTCACAGAAATTTCATAGATGTTTAACTTGATCTTCAGATTAAACAATAGCCTAAAAAATGTTTCCGAAAGTGACCATATTTCATGATTTCAAGATTTATTTAAGCCTTTTAAGTTTATTTAAAAACATAAGTATAATGGCTTAATATATTTCTTCACTACAGCTTTGCTCTACTACCTTTAGAAAATAATGATGCAAAATTTATATTTTTGGAATTTGAATGATGATCTTATGTAGTTTTTGTCAACTGAAATGTTTATACACAAAAGAGAGTATTTCGATCCTGTAGGTGCCTTACTTTAGTGGTTTCAAAGTAATTTATCCATGTTGTGTTGTACAATATCCTATCTAACAATTTCCATTTTCTATTGTTTGACCAAGTAAATTTTGAACCCAAATAGCCAGCATTTTTAAGGTAACAAACTTGTATGGCATTATTAAATTTATTCATACATCTTATGCATAAGATGGAACAAACAAGTTGTTCTTGAGAGTTAGATATAACATTGAAATTCTATAACAATCTAAGGTTTAATATGGTCTGCAATATCTCTTAAACCTTCCTAAAAAACAATTGGTTGATCTTTTATTCTTTTGGCTTACACAATTGTAATTAGGAATTCGTTATCAATAGATAAATGGGATAGTTTGAAATGAAGATATTAATCATGGTTTATAATAATTTATGCTTTAAATTCATCTTTCCAAAATAACCAAATTTTGTTACTTAAATTTGATGAGCTAGAATGAAATCTGATCTTCCTTGTTATTTTTCCAATCTTTTAAACTAATATCATTAGCTCTTGAATTGCAATAAAGTAAATTTTTTCTATTATTTTAACAAATTAGAGTCTTCTAATTGTAGTTTTATTCCCGACTCCTCTCACATTCCAATTAAGGATTGTGAGTGTCATTTAAAAATGACTAAGAAATGGCATTGTTGACCATTTAGCATTTGAATTCTTATTGTCAGCTATGCATTTGCCTTAGCTTTTTTCCTTTTTTCAAAATAACATTTTTGAATTCTTTGTATTGCTTTATATTTACCATAATATGTGACTTTGGAAGACTACCTACTGTTTCTTACTGTGGAGATTATGTCTCAATATCAAATTTTTCACCACCATCGGAAAGTGTGAAATGTATTTTTGAATCAATATGTTCCAATGCACTTATTACTTCATTATCTTTCTAAATTTTATATAGCATAATGATCTTATTATTCTTCTTATTAAGTTCTGCTTTTGATTTTTTTTATATTCATTTTTCTTGAGTTTAAGTTTGTGTTTGGATACCGTTAATGATTATAGATTTAAGCTTTGGAACCCAAATTTCAGCTAGCTGAGGATATATCTTATTTTGTGACTCTAGTAGCGTAGATTGTTACTATTTTTTCTTTCGTTGCATTTTTTCCTTAATAGCTAGGGATTTTTTACATGCCATAAAATCGTGACCTAAATCCTGATCGTCTAAGAAATAATATAGCATGCCATCATATACGATTTCCTGTCAGAAACCAAATTTCCTATATTCTCTTCATGACTACCAAAACTTATACCCAAGCCTTGTAGACATTGTAACCCACTCTATATTGTTTTTCCAGGAATCCAAACTTTCAAAGGTTTACCTATAACATTGGCAATGACATATATTACTTCCTCATTATACATAAATCATGTATATTTTCATAGATATATTTTGAAATTGCATTGACTACTGCTCCATATGTTATGCTTAACATATTTTCGGTTGCCTTGTGGAACAGGCTAATGTTTTATTTCAAGGTATGATTCTCCTGAAACATATGCTAAGGTGTTCTTGTTGATCTCTCGCTCTTTTAATTCTTATTTACTACTATAATAATTTGATCGTATTTCCTTATTAATGTTTTCAGTGGATCTTGGTAAGGCTAAATTTGTTTTATGTATTCAGTGAGTATAATAATTTCAATGAGGAATGTTGGCCTGACTGAGAGTGTGGATAGCCTTGATCTGGATGACGAACGGATGCCCTAGTTAAAAGGGGAATAAAGTGCAAAATGCTACCTTGCTGACTTTTGCACAATGGTGAAGTCGGTGGCTCAACTCGAAACAATATGGCTCTAGAGTTAAAGAAGACTCCAAAATATCTTCAGAGTAAAATACTATTTCACAATCCAATATTTTATTTGAAATTAAAATTCATATGGTTGTAAGATTAACACATAAAGCAATATGTTTGTTTATAATTATTTTCTAAATCCAATACTCATATGTTTTAAAAATTAGTAGTTTAACTTATGTTTGTATCAAAATATTTTAAGTTCATTTAATTTTTTAATTTATAAACAAGTTTGGTTTTTGAAAATATTTTTTTATTTAATAAATTAATTGTTTTTATATTTATTAGTGTGGTTTTATATGTATACTTTAATGAAAATTCTAAAATCAACTAACAATATTGTTATATATATATATATATATATAACATTATATTGTAAAATATAATTATCTAACACAAATGTATAGAATATTTTTTGATTTTTTTTAATACTAATAAAATATCATGAGACATATAGCTACAAAAGGTGTTCAATGTTAGTAACACAAATTGATGCAAGTATATGTAAAAAGAATAAAAAAACATAAAATATTGCAGTTATGCGAGACGTGAGGTCTGGTGTATTTTTTTTATTATTTTTATGGTTCATGTGCTCCGCGAGTACAACAACAAAAGAAAAATAATCGCACTTGAAACTCAAAAATATCTAGCGGATATCCGTGAGTGGACGGTGAGTTATTGCCGATGATAGAGTGGTCGACGGTTGAAACACTTTAGTATTTCAACCAGTTCATATGTGGTAGACCACAGTGCATAAACAAGTACGAAAAATATGACCAGGGTCATGCTTGATGAGATTCTAAGCGTTGGTCAATAAAAATCAATGACACCAATCTGAATTGGCAAATGAAAACTCGAACTTGCAAATGGAGGCTTCCATAGACCGCGGGAGAATATACAATCAAATATGAGGTGATTAGTAATTTTTATAGCGTTATTACAAAAGAAACAATCAATAAAATTATTTATGCCATAACTAACTAAGCAATTTGACCTTAATAGATAGCTTACCAGTTTAGGGGTTGAGTGACGAATGAAGGGATATGTACCTTAGATGGTGAATTTGTTTTGACCACTTATTGTTATTGGAATAAATTGGAGGATATTGGAGGTCACGTATGCAGTTCGTTCCCTATAATTTGGAGGTTTTTTTGGTAAGAAAAATGGACAGATCTAATTTGAAAAGGTCATGACCAATAACCATTGTAAAAAATGTTAGATATTAAAATTTTATAATTGAGTTACGATAATCTAATTATATAAGTTTTATATTTTTCGGTGATAGATGTAGGATAAAGCCTAGAATCAAACCCGAGTGAGGTGTTTTCTTCGTTGCAAATATTAACTTTATATAGATTGAGAGTTATAGGTCTGGAACATAGAATTTTCCTACACATCCAATAAGTAAAGAATTTAATATAGTGCAATCACACCAGATGGATGAGGATTCACCACTTATAATTCACCATATGTGTTTAAATGCGACCGATTAATTCCATATCGTTAGGTCTAGAATGTCAAGACCACCCTCGTATGAGGAAAAATTTGCCGTAGACCAAATAACCTTATACTTTAGAATTTTATTTTATTACTAGACTAAAGAAATCAACACAAGTATTGGGTTAGGTCTTTCAAAATTTAGACATCAAGAATCAATATGGATGACCAATAGACTTGACCCCCTAAAAGTATGGATTTGATGAGTTGGAACCTCCCGACATACGAGGGATGCTTAAAGGTCCATCACTCAGTACGAGAGATAAATTTATATAAGAATAGTTTAAAGTTATAAGAAGATAGACGATCAGTGATAAGGGGAGTGATTAACTATATAATGAGGATATTTTCTAATTCGTAACAAAACATGTTACAAGAGTGTTTTGAAGGCGGGGTATGATTCCAAGTAGAAGAATTTAGTTTTTATGAGGGTTGACTTGTAGTTCTGAGAGGTGATAAAATTCAGTTAATCCATAATTGATAAAACTGAGGGATTTGATAGTGACACGACAAATGATCATTCAGTCATTTATGAAGCAGAGTTTGATGTTTTTTTGTTTTTTGATATTTCCAATGGAATTTAAAATTACTATGAGTAATTTTATCTATAGTGATACTAGAGATAACTTAGATTATAAGTACGAATATGAATGTGATGTAGCCCAGAAAATCCAAACAAAAGCCTCTTTAATTTTATTTTATTTTATTTTATTCAAATATCTTATGTATTTAAATCAAATCTAATTATATTAAGATTTTATTTTATTTTATTTTAAAATATTTATTTTATTTCCTTGTATTATAATTTAGGGTTTTGAGAAGCTATTATATAAAGCCTCATATGCCTTAAGTTATTTTAAGTTTTTTGGAATAATATATTTTTTATCTCTGAAAATTTCAGTCTTTGTTACCCTTAGATTAGGGTTGCATCATGTTACCCTACCCTTAGATTAGGGTTGCATCATGTTACCCTTGAATTAGGGTTTCATCTATCGTTGCTTCTTCTTCAATTTCTGTCGCGTCATCAGTTTGGTATCAGAGCTTCATTTCCTGCTACGGGGCAAGCATGTTTCTGAATCTTGATTTCATCTGATTCAAGGTCTAAAGGAGAGAACAACATACGACAATGAAGATCTCAAAGATCGTTTGGTATGCGGGAGACACAGTAGATGTTTCAATGACAATCATATTGACCGGTTACTGAAGGAGTTTAAATTGGCTATCAATTGTCGAATCAAGGTAAAAATTACTTATCGAGATGAGATGCTGTCTCAAGCTATGAAGAGGTTTTTAAAACCATTTTTTTCATCAACTGGACATGGGGATGTTGTCTTCAGACTATGAAAAGGTTTTCGAAACTATTTTTTTCCTTTAACTAGATGGCTTCAATGTGACTTCGAATAAGGAACACTCGAGAAGAATTATCTTCGATAAGGTCAACAATTATATCTAATTATATTAAGATTTTATTTTAAATAATTTTATTTTATTTTAAAATATTTATTTTATTTCCTTGTATTATAATTTAGGGTTTTGAGAAGCTATTATATAAAGCCTCATATGCCTTAAGTTATTTAAAGTTTTCTCGAATAATATATTTTTAACTCTGAAAAATTCAGTCTTTGTTACCCTTAGATTAGGGTTGCATCATGTTACCCTTACCCTTGAATTTGGGTTTTATCTATCGTTGTCTCTTCTTCAATTTCCGCTGCGTCATCAGAATGATGAAAGCGGGTCACTATGTCCAACTACTTGCGGTATTGGAAGAAGTCGTATGAATCTTCATTTATTTGAGACTAAAAAAAGAGTGGTAATGCAATGAGTAGTACACATGATCATTTTTCCGAAAAGTAAATTATAACTACAACATTGAGATGAGATTCCATCGAATATTATCAAAGTCTTTCTTTAGATCTATTTTAAAGTGGGCGGTTGGTCTGGTAGCTCTTTAAAAGTTCTTGAGAAAGAATGATGTTATGTGTGATACTACGGTCTGGAAAATAGGCGGACTAAGATTAATCTATTAGGGAGGGAGTGAATTTTTTATCCTATTGGCCATGAGTTTGGAGATGATTTTGTATTTGTAAATGTTGACGATTGTCATAAAGTCAATTTGAAAAGATGAAATTTTAATTTTGGAGACGAAGGAAATTTAAGTTTTGTTTATGATATTTCCAATGGAATTAAACAAAATCATAGAGTGATGGACATTTCCAATGGCTAAAAACATCTACTTCAAAATTTTATTTTATTGTAATTCAAATTTCATATAACATAATCATATCATTTTCAAACTATGTAAAAATAAATGACATTATTTAAATTAATATAATAAAACATTATCAATAAAAGAATCACCAATTTAGTTATGTTGGTTAATTTTTTCATAGTTTTCCAAAATAATAGTTATGCCCCTAATGTATCCTTTGTTTTGATATTAATTTAGATGAAGTATGTCAATATTAGAATCTTTACCAAGTCCGTGGACAACCCTCAGATGTTGAGTGATGTAGGACTAATATTAAAAAAATGAAAAGAAATAAGCTAAACCCTAATTTGAAAATAAAAAAAAAAATTATGTAACCTTAATCCAAAGGAAATAACAGTGAAAATTAAATAAAAAATATTTATTTAAATAAAAGTTATTTTCAACCTTACTCATTCTGAATAAATAAAATAAAATATTAAACGAAATTCAATGGAATCTAAATGCAATAAGATTCGACTGCTTAAATAAAATAATTTACTAATATATTAAAAATATATATTAAATAATATTAAAATAATGGAATTTAAAGATTGGACATTCTCTCCAATATCATCATCAAGAATTCGGCAGGGAATTGGTCAATCTTTTTCCTTTCAAACACAGTTTCGTCTAATAAACCCTTAGAAGTGTTGAACGGTAACAAATTGTTGGAATTGCTAAAACCACTATCAGCTTAGAAAGCAACACAATATAAGCTATCACAATGGTCAGATCAGGTGCATGAGTTGAATCTCTTAAACATTTTATGGTATGATGTGTGGTTGAAGAATTAAACCCATTGGATATGTCACCGTGAAAAGCACTCGAGCCGGACCAATTATTAGTTCCCATGTGGTGAGCCACTTGTTCTGGCCTCCAGAGTCTCTGACTATAGCCTCTGCTAGAGGTCGTGTATCGGAGAAAAGCTCCCATGAATCTCTTAAATATTTTATGGTGAGACTTCAAAATTTCTTTCTTTGAACTTTATTGGAGAAAAGCTCCCATGAATCGGTTTCTTCAAAAACTCAGCTCTGGGCAAGTGATGAGCATTCATGGCACTACACATGTCCACTGATCATGTAGTAAATATCACACTGCATTTATTATCAGTGTCATTTGGCCAATGTTTCAAGTTTCTAAGCTTTTGCAGCTGGACGCACCTTGATATAAGCACCCAAACAGCATCATCTTGAACACTTTGGAAACCCTCGTCACAGTCTGACTTGAACATAGCAACTGAAGCAAACCATGCCTCATCAACTCTTGCTGCCCTTTCAGACTCGTTTAACATGTAAAAGTAGCCACGAGAAACAATGGATAAGAGATCACATAAGAAGTAACAGCTAAGAAACTTCAAGCCATAGTTACGAGTGTTGTTCTGGAGTCTCCAAAATGGTCGAAGTTGAAGACTACTCGCCTCCTCCGACTCAAGCTAGCTCTTTCTAAAACACTAATTAAGGCAGGACCCTGAAATTCAGTTAAATTATGTTGTAGCAATGACTTGCAGGAGTGCTGCCTCTTGTCAAATATCGAGTGCAGCTTGTCAGCATTACAGCAATCGGAATTAGACATCGGATGCGGAAATAGAAGAATTATTTGTCTGGATGTTGCTTTTGCATAACGGTTCCTCAAAATACTCTTGATAAAACCCTTGTACTTCTCTAGAGAAACTAATTCTACAACACGAGAACCACTGTCTTATCACAATCTCAAGTATGATTTTGACCTTCTTTCTGCAAGGATGTCTGGATAGTGAGGACCATGGGAGAATTCCACCAATAATATCCGAAAGATGATTATGCAGATCTTCACTCTACAAGGATGACACCAAGACTGGTAAAACCTAATACAACTTTTAAAACTTCAAGAGCATTGTGTTGCAGCAATGATAATATGAAAGTAACATGATCATGCATTAAAAGACAGATGTCATGATGTTTATAGACCAGTCCAGACAGTGCATAGACTGCTCCAAACTCTATTTGTGGAGATGAACCAGAGAAATATCCTGTTATCATGCCAATCATCTTCTCCAAAGGTGAATTAGTGCCAGTAGAGGATAAGCTTCTCAAATTGGTGCTTATCAGAAGACAAGTGTCATATGCCACCTTTTAGTTGGAGTATGATCTCATTAAGAATTTGAAAATCCTTTTCATTCTTTTCATCAGTGCTCATTTTACCTGCATGAACCATAAAAATATGCAAACAAGTAAAACGGCATCTAAGCGGCTCAATTTTAACGGGAGATTCAATGCTAAGTAGCAAATCGATCAGCTTCACAAGATACGAAGAAAAAAACCACGAGTGTACCTCTAGAACTCTGCTAAAAGTTTGATAGATTTCACGTGGACCAAACTCTTCAATAGACTGCAAAGTTTGCCGAATAAAGTATAGATCAAGTCAACAAGATCTGTGTCATCTCCTTCAACAAAAGAATATGCAAGATCCATTACACCAAACCTCTCTGACTTGGTGTTTGAAGTATTTTTCCTTTCTTTTTCCATTCTAGCCAAGTCTGATGTCGGATCTTTAATTGGTATTACAGCCTCCACTTGTTTAGTGAAGACAACTCTGCCATCTAGGGAAGGAGGCTTTGTATAGTGTACCAGCACACTAACCTTCCGCTCATCTTCTTTATTAAACTCCAGCAAGGCTTTCCCTATCATGTTTGCTTTTCCGTACTGCGATAACAAAATCGACGAAGGCTTGATATTAATCTCACACAAATTCTCCTCCATTTCCTTCACTAGTTTCTCCAACAGCTCGAATTCTCTTGCTTCCCACCCCGGCTATGTATAACATAGTATTGTAAGTCGCAGACGTGTGGGAAAACCTATCTCTCTGTGTCAACCAATCGGAGAACCTTAAATCCATATGTAAAACTGTTAAACATCTAGTCAGTACTTCTCGACAACCTCCGGTTTAAGCACAAAACCTGATTTCTCTAACCTAGTCTCTACGAACACATACTATAATCCGCTGGAAAAAGGTGTGTGATAGCAGGAACGACCAAACTAACATCCTCTAACAGGTTATCTTCCTTATGGCCAGGCTTGGCATTTCCGCAAACAGTTTATGTACAAGGAACAAATTCTAACGAGAAACAATTCTTACTGTATAATATATTATTGATTTTTACTGGAAAAGTTCTTCCTGGTATGTCGAAACTAGGTACACTTCCAAAACACTTAGAGAGCTGTTGGGCATTTAGAGTTGCAGATGTAATAATGAGCTGGGAATGACGAATTACCTTCAACAACTCGTCCTTGACAGAAAATATAGGCAAGTACTGCCTTTGTTCAGACATGGTTTTAGATTATGCAAACTCACTCACAGCCTCATTATAAAATTGGTTAGGTTGATAAGAACGCGGAGGTGGATAAGAGCAAAAAGATGGTGGTTGAGGAAGCAGCGGTGGCACCAACCACGGTATGCACCGCGGCGGCGGAAAGGGTGAAGGTGGTGAAAGAGGAGTTAGGGGGTCGTCCGATTGAAGATCGTGGTAAGACCAGTACGAATGCGAAAGCAAACGCCCTCTGCCACTCTTGTTGACAGTAACCCCAGTCTCTTGGGTGTTGTGTTTGGTCTTCACTATGCTCGAGTTTGTGCTTTTGTTTGAAACTATCTCTTTCACTTGTCACGACTCACTTGGAAGTCGGGGAACCATAGTCTTAGTCTTTATGTTTCTTGCGCTATCAAGTTAAATATTGTTTGGAATTCTTCTTTCTTTTTATTGGTTACCAAAAATATTTGACATGCTAATTTTTTTTCAACATGGCAATTAGTTTTATCTTTAATCTTATCGATAACTTGAATCTCTATTTATTAGAGATTCTCTTCAACAATAGTAGTTAATGTTTGGATGGTTTGTATGAGTTTTAGCTTTATTTTTCTTATTTTTATCTTCTCGACTCTAGTTATTAGCAACGGAGGCAGTGTTCTTACGTTTACCCCTAAGATTTTTGGGATGCATTATTATTGTATCTACGTAGCAGGAATTCAAGCTTTGATACCGACTACAGCGGGACTAGTAACAAATAAGTAAAGAAAATTATCTAAACCATAATACAATATAAATAGATAGATGTAACCCTAACCTAAGTGAAACAAAACTAAAAAAATATTTATTTCAATGAAAGTTATCTTAACATTAGGGTATACGATGTTATATATAAAAGACATCCAAAAATCGTAATCAAATATTCTAAAATGAAAATATAGGCAGAGTTATTATTTAGGACCTACCACAAACGATGCTATATATAAAAGACATCTAAAAATCATAATCAAATATTCTAAAATGAAAATATAGGCAGAGTTATTATTTAGGACCTACCACAAAAACCTATTACGGATAAATGCCCAACAAAATTAACAAACTTTGTAACAAAAATACCTTTCTATATAAAATCATCAAACACATCTAAACATTTTCTTTCCTTTATTTTTTTAAATTCATAAATTTTAAAGATTCGTATCTTTTAACCGTAACTCGAAAAAAAAAATCCTACTGTTGGTTTTGTTTTTGTAACATGAACAAAATTAGACTTATTTATGATATGTTTTGATTTTTTTTTAAATATATATTTTACACTAGTTTCTCATTATATGGTTTTGCATCTATCATGTGGCTTGGTTTCGCATATCGCATCTAGCATCTAACATCTAAAATCTATCATAGTTGGCATGGTTTAACATCTATCATAGTTGGTGTGTCGCATCTATCGTAGTTAGTCTGGTTTCAAATTTAGCATCTATTATAGTTGGTCTGATTTCGCATCTAGCATATATCATAGTTTACCGAGTTTTGCATCTATCATAGTTAGTATGGTTTTGCATCTAATAGTACATAAATTAAATATGATGACTCAACTTAATAAACAAATTGTTGGATATTTTAGTGTAATTGGATTGACTAGTCGACCAATGTAGTCATAATATATTGTCGAGCAAGTCGGAAAATGAAGAGTGCATGTTTGTTATAATATATTATGATTAGTGGGTCCAATGAGCAAAGCCTGACTGTGGTTAAATTTTATTTTGAATGATAAGGCTATTCTAAAAATTTGTTGAAATTTCGAATTTGAATTTTTTTTGCTTGTTTTATCGTTTGTGTTAAAAACAAAGAGAGAAGTAGCCGCAGGAAGCGGCTAGAGTTTTGTGTTTATTAGAAAATGTTCATTTTGTATTGAACTGTTTTTTATAAATGCAAACCCAAGTAAGGCTCTCAATATATAGAGAACTTAGAGGCCCATACAAGGAAACTTAATACACTGAATATTCTAACACAAAATGTTTTTTCTCCTTGCAAAAGTGTGTGTCCTAGTTGCTCCATCAGCTATGTATTCTAACACTCCCCCTCAAGTTGTGTAGTGGGATCACCAATACCCAACTTGGATAAAACTGATTCGAATGTTCTTGCAGCAACCATTTTTGTCAGGATGTCTGCCAGTTAGTTTTCGGATCTAACAAACGGAAGTTCGATTGTCCCATCTTCAATCTTTTCTTTTATGAAGTGCCTATCTATTTCAACGTGCTTTGTTCTATCGTGCTGTACCGGGTTCTCTGAAATCTTAATCGCAGCTTTATTATCGCACATTAACTGAGTTGGACACTTCAGAGGGGATCCGATTTCTTTCATTATCTTCTTTAACCAAAGTATCTCGGTAATCCCCTTAACGATTCCTCTAAATTCTGATTCAGCACTTGACAGTGATATACTTTCTGTTTCTTACTCCTCCAAGTCACCAAGTTACCTCCAAGAAATAGCCAGCAGTTGATCGCTTGTCGTTAGGATTCCCACCCCAACCAGCATCTGTGAATACTTCAACATCAAGGTGTCCATTTTTCTTAAAAATTATGCCTCTTCCTAGTGTGTCTTTGAGATATCGAATAATCCTCATTACTGCCTCCATATGGTGTTCCTGAGGATGATGAATGAACTGGCTAACTACTCCCACCGCGTATGCAATGTCGGGTCGAGTGTGAGCCAGGTAAATCAATTTTCCTACCAACCTTTGGTACCTTTCTTTACTCGCTGGTCTGGCCCCTTCAATTATCTTTAGTTTGTGATTCACAACCATAGGAGTGTCATTTGGTTTGCAATCCACCATGCCAACTTCAGCTAATAAATCCGATATATATTTCCGTTAGCAGATATAAATCCCTCCTCTTGACCTAAGAACCTCGATTCCTAGGAAATACTTCAATCCCCTAAGGTCTTTCATTTTGAACTCCTTGAAGAGGTTTTTCCTAAGAGAGCTAATTTCTTCTTCGGCATTCCCCGTTATAATCATATCGTCGACATATATTATAAGACAAGTGACTAATTCTCCTTTCTTTTTGTAAAACAAGGTATGATCCCCATTACTCTGTTTGTAGTTATACTGCTTCATTGCTATTTTAAATCTCCCAAACCAAGCACGAGGAGACTGTTTGAGCCCATATAATGCTTTTTTCAGTTTACATACCTTATTTTCTTGAAAACCATCAGAGAACCCTGGTGGGGGTTCCATATATACCTCTTATTCCAAGTCTCCATGTAAGAAAGCATTATTTACATCACATTAATGAAGAGGTTAATCTTTATTCGCGGATATTGAAAGTAAAACTCTCATAGTGTCAATCTTTGCAACCGGAGAGAACGTTTCAGAGTAGTTTATACCATATGTTTGTGTATATCCTTTGGCAACCAATCTTTCCTTATGCCGTTCAATGGTGCCATCAGATTTATATTTTATATTAAATACCCATCTACACCCGACTGCTTTCTTCCCTTGTGGTAACAAACAATTCTCCCATGTACCATTCCTTTTTAGAGCTTCCATTTCGGTATTCATTGTCTCATGCCATTCAATCATCTTCTTAGCTTCTTGAGTTGTTTTAGGGATTTGTTCAGAGAGAATAGTAGCTAAAAACACCCTTGCAATCTTCGTTATTCCTTTCCTGCCCGTTTTTAACGGATATATAGAAGCACGGGGAACGTGTTCCGGTGAATACCGGTCAAGAGGAACCCTTTTATTTTTTCTTGGGGGAAGAACTAGAGTTTGAGTTTCAACAAATGAACTTCCTGAAATGTCATAGTCAGTAGAATTTTGTGAATTATGACATTGTAAATTGTTTACCTCTTGATGGACATTTTCTTTGGCTGATTCGCTGGTAGTATCCATGGTATTTATTTCTTATTGGACATTGTATTCTAGAGAATCATTGGTGGTAAGAACTGCCTCGTTAGTCTCATTTATGTTGGAAGAGGCGTTTTCGGTGGCGCCGTCTACCGACTCTGTCGGCACATCCTCAAAGTAACTTTCATATAGCAAACAGTCGAGTGATTCACTTACTTTCCCCCCCCCCCCCTCTGAGCACGAGATTGGTGGTAAAAAAATAATTGGATTCTAAGAAGTCACAGTCCATGGTGACATGGATTCGACGAGTAACCGGATTGTAACACCGATAACCCATTTGATGGACACCGTACCCAACGAATACACACTTTTCAGCACACAGATTAAGTTTGTTTCGACTAGTTTTAGGGATATGAACAAACACCGAACAACCAAAGACACGAGGTAGTAAGGTCATAACATATGAAATTGTAACTTGGGTGACAAGCACTTGTAATGGAGTTTTATTTCCTAGACATCGGGTTGGTAGACGATTTTCAAGATACGTGGCTGTAACAAGAGCTTCTGGCCAAAGAGATGAGGAACTCTAGATTCAATCATAATAGCACGAGTTTTTTCAAGTAAAGTACGATTTTTTTGTTATGAAGTACCGTTTTGTTGAGGTGTGTTTGGACAAGTGGTTTGATGGATAAGACCATTTGTTTTGAAAAAATTATGCATTGTTTGGTTAACAAACTTTGTTCCATTATCAAAATGGAGAATCTGTATTTTTTTTCACATTGAGTCAAAATCATTTTGTAAAAACAAACAAATATTTTTGGTACTTCCGATTTATGTTTCATGAAGTATATCCAAGTCATTCTTGAGAAATCATCCACAAATAAAATAAAGTATCTGATTTGATTGTTAGTGGAATTTGGTGCTGGACCCCAAACATCAGAATGGATTAGCGAAAAAGCATAATCAACTCTAGTATTACTTTGATTAAATGAGACCCTACGATTTTTTGCAAGAATGCAGGTTTCATATTTCTCATGAATGGAATTATTCAAAAAAAGACTAGGAAACAAACTTTTAAGATAGCTAAAAGCAGGATGACCAAGTCGTCGGTGCCATAACCAAAGTTGCCTTTCGGTTGTTCTATGAGCAAGCATGGCATGTCCCTTATGAACTACATCATCAACATAATAGAGACCTCCTTGTTCGGTACCACACCCAATGATCTTCTTTGTACGAATGTCCTGTAAAATGAAAAAAAATGGATACATAGAAACCATATAGTTGAGTTGTTTTGTCACTTGACTAACAAATAATAACTTTAAGGATAGTGAAGGAATGTAGAGGCAGTTTTTAATTTTCATTTTTTCCGAAAAAATAATTGAACCTCCCCCTTTGACTTCACAAATTTCTCCACTAGCAGTCTCAATATGGGATTTCTTTGGAGATGATATGTCACCAAAGTCTTTAGGATCATAAGACATGGTGTTCGTAGTGTAGCAATCAAAGATCCAATTCATTGATCTCTCAAACCCTTTACCTCCAAGTTTTTCATAGGAGTTCGCCGCCATTCCTCCAAAACCAGTGCCACTTCCTTGCTCATTTTTAGTCGAATCTTCACCGTCACTTGTAGATGAAGCCTGTTTGAAATTAGATCTGAAACGCTGGTTATTTTTCTCCTTATGACCGTCCTCCCACCATTCTGGATAGCCAACCAGCTGGAAACGTGTCTCTTTAGTGTGTTTCTTCATCCCACAATGAGTGCAATACAAGTTGGATTTATCTTCTTTATCTTTGGATCAGAATTTAAACCTCTGTGTAGAATCTTTAGCAGGAAAACCCATTCCAATTTCAATCGAGTCACTATCAGAAGAACTTAATTTTAATATATTAAGTCTGGCTACTTCCCTTCGTATTGTAGCATATGCTGTTTCCACGGAAGGAAGTGGATCCTTTTTCAGGATATCTCTCTTGACTGGTTCCAACTTGTCATTAATCGCCATTAGCAATTGATAGAGTCTTTATTCTTAAGTCTTCTTATCGTAGATTTTAATGACTTCTGGGTCTTTCATAGGGTTTGGATCTCGCCTATCGATAGACATCCAGATGTTCTGAAGTTTATTCCACAAGTCTTCTAGTGTATCAGACCCTTGCCTTAATGAATTAGCCCTCTTATGAAGGTCAAACACCTGTAACGAATCTGTACTAGAATCGTATATGGTGGCTAACCCATCCCAAAGGGCTTTTGCAGTGGGTTATTGCCAGACATTATTCACCAAGTTGGAATTAAGATTCTGGATAATCCATGTGAAAACACATTGATCATCTTGTTCCCACCTTATTTATAAATATATAAAGACGAGACGAGATGTGAGCTGCATATTTCTTCAGAGAGAGAAACTACGTCTTTTGAGAGATATATAACTTGAGAAATAAACACTAAAGATAGGATTCCATGAATCACGAGTGATTGAGTTCTTTTTGTTTGAGAGTTTTTCTATAACCTACTTATTTATAAAATGAGTTTCTATTGTCCATGGATATAGGATTTCTTCACGATCCGAACATATGAATCTATCATATAATCTCTATTTAATTAATAGGTAAGTAGCATAAAAATGAGTGTCTATTTAGTTATATGCTACTTACATATTAATTAACTATTTAGTTTGGCGAGTACCCAGTTTGTTATCTTCACGATCAAAACATATTATATAATCTCTATTTAGTTATATGCTACTTACCTATTAATTAACAATTTTAATATTATAATAATCTTGATAGAAAAAAATCTCTTTTACCTCATAATTAACTTTATTTATTTTTTATTTCTCTCAAACCCTAGACCTTGTAGTCTACTTTTCCAGTAGTCTTCTTTTGGTGTCATCTCCTCGCGTTCGTCTTTTTCTCGATTCCATTTTATTATGTTCGTTATTGAGAAACATGTTTTATATGAAATCTCTTGGTTCCATCATTTTTTCATTTCTATACTTTCACCTAATAAGGATAACAAATGCAAAGTCAGGCTGAATGGTTGTAAATGGTTATTGTATTCATAAGATTATTCTCATAAGTGCAGTAACATTCACTGATTGGAGTACTTTTATTGATTGATTGATTGATTATATTTAGAAAAAATTTGATAGGTCCACTATTGTATTGTATTAGTTTTATAGTATGGCTAGATGATCTTCAATTTAATATTATAAACTTATTTACTTCATACTAGTTCCGTACAAATAATGTTATCCATTTTAAAAGAAAGCTTATTTATGATTATGATTATATTTATATATGTTAAAAGAAAGCTTATTTATGATTATGATTATATTTATTATAGGTAGAGAACACCACTGGTCGTTCCTTTATTTCAATTAACATTGTTAAATTTTCTCATTTTTATGCTTTAAAATGATATAACTAAATAGAGATAACATATGCATCTATATGCCAATTTTCCACTTTAACTATTGTTTAATTTTCTTGTTGAATCGTTTAACATTTTGATACATCTTTTAATTTTTAGTTCTATTACCTAATATCTTGACACACACTTCCTGAATTTTAATAGTTTTTTTTTTATCATTTTTTGTAGATAAGTTTGTGGTTATTTCATACAATATACTTAGAGTTACAAATAGATCTAAACATCTGAACTTGTATTTTAAGTCTCATCCACTTTTGTAAGCTATCTAAGAACGTGATTACCTCCAGCTGAGTTGAAGGTTTAAAATCTTTGTAATCAATCTTCATTTTACATTTTAGGGTCCAACAAGCTAGCCAACCAGCAACAATATTTTTTTCACTAAAAGTAAAATATCAGTTTACTTGTAATTAACGATCTTATACAATTTATTACTGATTCTAGATAATTTGGGACTTTTGCAGATGAAATAAGTGAGATGAGAATTTCAGAATCTGATTCAATGTTTACTTTCCCGATTCCTGTAATTCTGCATATTTGAAGACCATCGTGTATTGCCCGAGCTTCTGCTTTAAGAGGTGTAAGCTTTCCATGAGTGTTTCCACATCCACTGATGATGTTTCCCTTGTTGTCGCAAATAATTATTGCACCACTTGACTCTCCAGATGTTAGGCATCAAGCGTTAGAGTTTAGTTTGTATCTTCCTGGTAAATGAGGTGTCCAGTTTAGGTAAGAGACTTCTGTTTAGACTTAATGTGATTAACACATCAAAGAGTTGACGCCTCAGTTTCAATATGTTTCTAGTGCTTTCTCATTAAAAGTTTTGAATGATCTAGATGGATTAGCATATTAGAGATATAGTTTATTGCTGACTTGGCTGAGAAACCATCACCCTTGATTTTTTCCTTATTCTTTTGTTTCCAAATTGCCCAGCTGATTAGTGTAGGAATGATTGTTTTATGTGTATTTTTCCAAGAGATGGCCAGAACCATGTTCTGAAAAAATGCATTGTGGCCATATGTCTCTTGATATAAACCTTTAAGATTCCTGCAAAGTGAGACCATAGATATTTATCTATCCACAAGTCCACTTTACCTTCACCTAGTTTCCATTTGATTTATCTTCTGTAAAGTCTTTTATATTAGACAGTCTCATCCACGTTTGGGAGCTTTTTTTGAGAAGTTTATCTGTAAAGGGTGGCTTCCTTTGCGATAAATACTATGAATGAGGTTGCCCAGAGTTCGTAGTTTTCTCTGAATTTCATCCATAGCTTGCATGAGAAAGCCATTTATATATCTTGTAAACTCCTTACATTCAGATCACCCTCACCATATGTTTTGCATATTTTTTGCTAGGAAGACCAGTGGATTTTGTTGTCCTCGTTGATTGATCCCCACAAGAACTTGTTCACCATTCTTTCATTTTTTGTGATAATTGATTTGGGGAGCCAACAACTCTGTAAGCAGTATAGAGTAATGGGCATAAGTACTGAAATTATTAACGTAAATCTTCTTCCAAATGATAGTATTTTGTCTTTCCAGCTTTCTATATTTGCCTTAATCTTTTCCAGCATAGGTATATAGTTGATTTCTTTATTGGGAGGACTTAATATTATGCCTAGGTAAGTTGTTGGAAGGTTTCTTAGACTGAAGTTAGTCTGAATAGCTAGAGATCTTTTTTCTATTCTGAGAGAGACTGACAATTGTTATTATATTTGTTATCTCTTTATTTAGAGACTAGCCTGAAATGTTCTAATATCCGTGCAAAAAATCTTCAATTTCTCCATAGAAGATGACAATTTATTAGTAAATATGAGCAAATCATCAGCAAATGAAATACTAGGGATGATTATTTTACTTCTGTTAGAAAAATATTAAGGATTTTTCATTAGTAAACATTACATTTAAACCTCTTAAAAGGATCTCTTTAGCTAATATAAAGATACTAGGGAATAGAAGATTCCCTTGTCTAACTCCTCTTTTGATTTTAAAAAAGCCTACAAATTCTCCATTTATAAGAATATATACATAGACATATTTAATAATGTTACCCACTAGTGATATTACTCTGTTGTTGAAGCCATAGCAGTGTAAAACTTTCAAGATGAAGCTATGAGATAGGTTATCAAATGCCTCAGACATGTTCACCTTAATGATTATATTCCCAGCTTGTGTCTTTCTACCAATATCATGCACCAGCTCCTTGGCAATTTGTATATTTTCATGGATCACCTGCACTTCAGAAATCATTTTAGGGAATAGAGAGGATAGTTTATTGTTTAACAGTTTAGACATAATTCCGTTTAACATTGAACAAAGACTAATTGGCCTATATTGGTTCCAGTAATAAGTATTTTCTACTTTAGTTATTAAGCAGATTCCAGTGGCTAAGATGCCCTTTGGAATGTCTTGGCCTTTGATAAATGATATTATAGCACTGCATAGATCTTGCTTGATAATATTCCAGCATGTTGTAAAGAAATATTTGTTGAAACTATCCACCTCAGCTGCTCATTCTGAGTTAATGCTTTGTATTGTACTCCATACTTCTTGTACAATAGGCTCAGCAAACATAAAACTGTTATCAGATTCATCAATTAATTTTGGAATGACATTAAATATATCATTATTCAAGTAATCATCTTGCAGATTCTAATTAGGATATGGGGGTGTAGATAGAATATCTTTGAAGTATTCAACTGCTGATGATTTGATGGTTTCATCATCAAAAAACCATTTGTTATTGAGCTTTATTCTTGCAATTCTTGATTTCTTTTTTTTTTTACATAATTGTGATATGTCTTTGTGTTTCTATCTCCACATGGAATACATTTTGAATAACATTTTTGTCTCCAATACTCTTCTTCCATAGAAAAGGTCAGAAGATGTTCAGCAGTTGTTCTGCCAAGGGAGATTTTGTCTTCTTGACAGTTAGAATTTATGAAACTCACTTCTCTTGCCTTGACATTTTCTTTTGTATGAATAATTTTGTCAAAAATATTTCTAAAGTATGTTTTGCTCTAGGTCTTTAAAACTTCTTTTAATCTCTTCAACTTGTTCCAGAATATAGATAGAGGGTATCCATTCATAGGTTCATTCCAGCTTGACTCTACAATTTTAAGAAATTGTTGTCCAATGTCCAAGCATTTATAATTTGAAGCTCTTTATGTGATTGAGATTTATAATAAATTGACTCTACAATTTTAAGAAATTGTTGTCCAATGTCCAAGAAATTATTCTTTTTGGATAAACATAATTGAGATTTATAATAAATTGTTTTTTCTCAAATTCATGGTACGAAATAAGTTTTGAAACGATATGTTAAATCTATTTTAGAGTAAATGATATGTTTCGACTCACCAATAGTTTTTAATGAGAAATGTATTGATGATTCTGTAAATGTGAGGTTAAGAATTTTTTTTAATGGTAATAGATAAGAACGTAAAATATTATTAAGAAAAAACTACATATTCACGAATATATTTTGGTAACAATTTGTAACTTGTGTTTAGAGATAAGGACTTAGATCTCTTATAATTAAACTCAAGTTACAAATTGTTACCAAAATATTAATAAAAATATTTGAATTAAAAAAACATATATCATCAACTATCGTGATTTAACTTATGTATTAATAAGTTTTAAATTTTTATTTATATTGAGAGACGATCTGCCTCCAGACCAGGGAACAAAAGAAAATCTCCAACAAAAGATAAATGGAATAACAATCTTACACTAAAGATGAAAAAGACAAATATGCAATGTTTCGGCAGATCTTCAAGGAGGTCAAAAGTTTCACAAGGACTGAAGTTGTTGATGTATCTACTCAAGTTACAGAACTGTTCAAAGGGCATGATCATTTGATTCGCTGGTTTAACAACTTTGTGCCTATACAAATTAGCTGTCTCAGCGACAATCTGACTCCAGACTGGGGAACCAAAAGACAATCTCTAACAAAACATAAATTGGATGATGCATGTGCTTTTGTAGATGTTGTAAATGATATTGTTAAAGATGAAAAAAAGAAAAATTTGAAATGTTTTTGGGGATCTTGAAGGAGGTCAAAAGGAATAATTCTGCTGATGTGTCTACTCAAGTTATAGAATTGTTGAAAGGGCATGACCAGTTGATTCGTTGGTTTCACAACCTTGTGCTTGTACAAATGGAGAGAGATTGAGACGAAGCGCATAGGGACTCAGCAAACGAAAACCCTCATAGCCCAACACCAAGAGCAGAGGCCAAAGGCGAAACAGGCCCAAGGCAACGACCAGCCTCATATACATATGAGAAGTTGCAATAAACTGGATGATGGGTGTGCCTTTGTAGTTGGTGTAAAGGATATTTTTAAAGATGAAAAAGGAAAATTGAGAATGTTTTTGCAGATCTTGAAGGAGTTCCAAATGACTGGTTCCAAAGTTGTAGAACTGTTAAAAAGGGCACGACCATTTGATTCCATGATGTTGAAAGTAAAAGTTTAAGATCTCGAGTAAATTTGAATGTTGGCTGATTACATTTCCCGACGACAGAACCAAAATGGTACAAAAAAATCACCTAAATTAATAACACTTTGATACTTTGAACAAATACTAATCAATAGTAAAAGATTGGATGAACTTAAAACGATTATGTGGAGAACGCTTGTATAATATTTTTGATATGGATTACAAGACAACATCTCTTTTTGTTCCTACTACTTTATCTAACTTCAACCTACTTCACAAATACAACATTATTTTCTGTTAGGGTGACGACCAAAGTCCCACATCCCACATCGGTTAAACATGGGAAGGATCGGCGGTATATAAGTAAGAACATACCTCAACTAGTATGAGGCCTTTTGGTAGTGGACCAAATGCAAAGCCGTGAGGGCCTTCGGGTGCCAAAGCGGACAATATCATACTAATATTAAGATCGGTTGTGTTCTTACTTATATACGGAGGCGGAATATGCGGACCGGACCCCCATATTCCTAACACGCGGTATTAGAGTGTTAGGCCCAGACGGAACGGGATGGTGGTAATATTCTCATAGGTCAAACATGATGAACCAATAGTCATGCTCAAGGTGAATGATCTACTCTATACATCCTAGTTTGGAGCGTTCATGGCTCATCAAGCGGTAGTACTTGATTGGAGTGGATAGTGGAGCTAGAGCGTCTATGACTCATCAAGCGGTAGTACTTGATTGGAGTGGATAGTGGAGCTAGAGCTTCCATGAATCATCAAGTGGTGGTACTTGATTGGAGTGGATAGTGGAGCTAAGAAACAAGCGCAGGATGGTCGAGTGAGTAGATAGATCCGCTGTAAAAAGCTCTATTGCTCAGATGGAGCAATCTCTGGTTAGAGTGAGCGGATGAATAGTCAATTGAGAGAAGGCTAAGTGGTACTTTGTTCGAGAGGAGGATTTTTTAGGCGGACTACCAAAGTCCCACATCCCACATCGTTTAAACATGTGAAGGATTAGCGGTATATAAGTAAGAACATACCTCAACTAGTATGAGGCCTTTTGATAGTGGACCAAATGCAAAGCCGTGAGGGCCTTCGGGTGCTAAAGCGGACAGTATCATACTAGTGTTGACATCGGTTGTGTTCTTACTTATATACTGAGACGAAATATGCGGCCCAGACCCCCATATTCCCAACAATTTCCTATATAGTGGCCTTGATTGGAAGGGTCTTAAGTTGACGCCTCCTCATTGGTGCAGTCTTTTTGGCCTTCTGGACGCTTTTCAAGATAGAGCTACGTCCTTGGAGACTACTTTATCATACAATGTTAGGTTAGGCTTCCGTACATTGTTAGAAATGATTTTTGTACACTCCGACGACACTTGGGAGAGGAAGAACGAACGAAGGCTAAATGTTTGTTGACTAATAGTTATGGGGGCATGAAGCACATGCTCGTTTAAAGCTTATTGCACGGATTCACGAGCCGCTTGTATTTGGATCGCACTGAATGACCAAATGAGGACTGGCTAAGTTAGTTAGGCTTAAGAAGGATGATTTTTCCAAATTGGCCAAATTGGCAAGCTATGCCTTAAACGACCAGCTTAAGGTCATGCGACCAGCATGCTTAGTCACGTCTCACAATGAGATCGATTTTTTTGAGTTTGGGTTCAGTTAATCCAATGCTTATAGTTAAGTCTATCAGACACATGAATGCCTTTAATAATACTGGAGACAAGATCAATAGAAGTTTTAATGTTAGGCAGCTTATCCTTATATTTGAAACTATTTCTGGTCTTCCATATAACCCAATAGATAATCTGAGGAACAATGTGGGTTATATGAGACTTCCTATTGGAAAACCATAACCAACACCTAAGAATGTGAGAGACAGACATGAATCGGCCTATCTTAACTTTAATTAAACAAGCAAAATGGTTCCACAACTGCCAAGCAAAGTTACAACTAACAAAAAGGTGGTTCTTGTCCTCCCAGTTTCTACAAAACTGACATTTTGAGACAATACTAAAATGTATCCTAATTAATATCGAGTCAATCGAAATGTAATTTCCAGGTTAAGAAAGAGAACTTCCTGGGGGTATAAGAGCTCCAGATTTTCTTGAAGATAGATGACTGATTATGCTTTGTTCGAAGATGGTTCCAAGTGTCTTTCATATTAAAGTTGCTGGTATTAGAAGGAGACCATATTATAGTATCATCATTTTCACTATCAAGCTTTAACTTGCAAATGACAACAATTCTTTCATTAGACAAGATGTCCTTCATAGCATTGTAGTCCCAACCACCATTCTTTCAAAAGGTTTGGACCTTAACAGGAAGAAACCAATCTCTATTGATGGCTATTGGAGGCATGCCATGCCAGGCATCCATCCAAAAATCAACTTCCTCTTTTCCTAAGGTCCATTGAGTGCTCTTCTCTGCTTGGCACCTGATACTTATCAATCTTTTCTAAACAAGAGACCCATTATTGCTAACAACATTTAAGGGATGAGCTATTTTACAGTAAATATTCTGCATTAAGTTAGACCAAAGACAGTTATTTTTCCTTAAGGTGAAACAAAGCTTTTGGGAGAAGGATTGCTGAATATTATCAAGTTTTCTGACATTCAGCCCTCATTCTCCAAAAGGCTTGCAAATAGAAGACCAAGCAGACCAATGCATAGCCTTTTGATTAAACTTAGACCTCCACAAAAATCTATTGAAAATAGCTTCAAGGTTCTTAGTAATATGCTTTGGAATTAAGCAACTCTGCATCCAATAATGGGCTATAGGTATTAAGACATTTGTTATTAATGCTAGCCTACCACCATAAGAGAGGGATTTGTTCTCCCACTCAACAATTTTATCATTAACTTTATTAAGAATGGCATTATAGACCTTCCTTTTGTTGCTATTTGATAAGGTGATACCTAGATGAATAGTGGGAAGAATCTCCACTCCATAACCAGTAGCTTTCAGATTTTGAATGTTAATTTTCTGAGCTTTTGCAGACATAATGATCTTTGTCTTCTGCTTGTTTATTGATTGACCAGATACCCTTTGATAGCAATCCAGAAACCTGCTCAATATCTCAATGGTGTTTGGCAAGCTATTTGTGAAAATCAAAATGTCATCAGCGAAAACCATGCAAGGAATTATGTAACTTTTTCTAGCATTGTATTTCATGTTTTTATTGTTGCTAAACAACTTATACATCCCTCTTACAAGCACCTCTTCACTAAGAATAAAAAGGTTAGGGGACAAAGGATCCCCCTGCCTTAAGCCCCTCTTCATATGAAAGTAATAAAAAACCTCACCATTTATAAGCATTGAAACATGAGCATTAGTTATCATTCATTTAATAAGAGTTATGAAAGCAGTAGAGAAACCAAATAACAGAAGAACTTTAAGAATGAATTCATGAGAAACCCTGTCAAAAGCCTTGGACATATCAAGCTGGATCATTATATTTCCAGTATTAGGCTTTCTATTGATGTCATGCAATAACTCCTTAGCAATTAGAATGTTATCCTGAATCAACTTGTCCTTCACAAAAGCAGTCTGTAAGTTTGAAACAATTTTTGGAAGAATAATAGATAACACCTGTGATTGATCAGACTAGCCACAATTCTATTGATCATAGTACACAAACTGATTGGCCTGTAGCTATTCCAATCAGTAGGATTGTTACTCTTATGGATCAAACAAATCCCAGTAGCAAAGATACCCGTAGGGATATTAATGCCACTAAGAATAGCATTAATCATGTTGCACATATCAAGCTTTATGATGTTCCAATAACTTTTAAAGAAATAAAGATTAAAGCCATCAATTCCTGGAGCACTGTCAGACTTCATATTGCTAACAATCTTCCACACCTCCTCATCATTAGCTCTTTTAAGAAGAGAATCATTCTCTTCTTTGGAGACAAGAGCAGGGATACACTCAAAGATATCATCATGAAGCCAGTTAAGATCTTCACTATAAGAAGAAGACAGAATACTCTTGAAATATCTAACAGCAGAATTACTAATATCATGATGACCGGTCAGCCATCTATCACCATCTTTGATACTCTTGATCTCATTCTTCCTTTTTTTAGAAACATAAGCATACTAGAGCTTAGTAAAACCATCCCCATCTTTTAACCAACTATTAAAACATTTTTGCTTCCAGAAAACTTCTTCATTTCTGAGAGCATTAATGTGGAGACTATTAGCCCTAGAAAGATTAGACTTGGATTCCTGATTGCTGTTATTAAAGTAAAGTAACTCATTCTCTTAACACTTTCTTCTGTAGCCTTAACATTATCAAACACATTTCCAAAAGAGTTGGAATTCCAATCTTTCAGACAAAGTTTTAATCTTCTGAGCTTGTACCAGAAAATATGACTAAGATTTCCCTGAATAGGCTTAGACCAATCCTGCTCAACAATACTCATAAACATATCATCATTAGTCCATGCATTTTGAAATCTAAAATGTTTTATTTTATGAGTTAAACAATTAGAATTTGAGTGATCAATAGTTATTAAAAGGGGAGCATGGTCAGAACAAGTTCTGACCATGTGAAAAACCTATGTTTTGTTGAAGAGCTTCAACCAGATATCATTGATAAGAACCCGGTCTAGGCTCTTCCACTTGTTGCTTCTGGACCAAGTATACTTAGACCCTCCATAACCCGCATCCACTAGGTCACAATCTTTAATAGTCTCATTGAAGTTATACATGTTTGTCTGACAATTCGAAATACAGCCAATCTACTCATCATAAGAGGATATAGTGTTGTAATCACCAGCACACATCCAGGCTTTGTTTGAGTTTTTGAAAGACAACAGGTTATCCCAAAGACTGATTCTTTGAATACGCTGACACTTAGCATAGATAGAGGTAAGAAGAAAGCTATCATTTATACCAGGATAAGTAACCTCCATATGGAGACACTGATCCAAGTTTTGAATGACATTAATATTGATATCCTCCATCCAAAAGTTCCAGATCTTGTTTGAGATATTAGAATTGTGAAAACTGAAACCAAGAGATTTTGAAATCTCCTCAATCTTTTCAATCTTAGACATTGGCTCCTGAACAGTAAGAATCTTAATGTGCTCATTCTTAACAATAAAGGCCAACCTCCTCCTGATAGGCTTATTGTTGAGACCCCTTGCATTCCAACTAAGCATTCTGATCATTATCAGAATGATATGTTTGCAGTTTGTCCCCCAAGTTTAGGGACTTTATTTTCAGTTTGCTTTCAGATCTATTCCTTCTTTTAGCAGTCTTTAACTTACTCTCTATAATCTCATTAAATGTTTGGCCAGTTGAAGAGGTTGGCGAAGCAGATAGCTTCCAATATTTTCTGGGTCAGGAGACGAATTATCCATATTAGAATTTCTTTGGTGAATGCACTCATTTTCAAGTCTTTTCAGGGCGTCAATATACTCAGAACTATCTTTAGTAAGAGAATTCCTACTAGTTGATTGATGATATGTCCCCATATTTGCTTGTTGAAGTTTCCCTTGAACTTGTTCATGAAAAGACTGTTGTTGATTACTTTCTTTTGCAGTTTGGTTGTTACTTTCTTCTTGCGAGTCCTGATCTTTCTGTCTTACAATAGATTTGATTTTCCTTGTGTAAACTTTAATAATGTTGTTTCTTGAATCATGATTGAATGTTTCCATGTTCTTTTCAGATTTTGTTTCCAAATCATTTCCCAAATCATTATCCTGAGCAACACTGATTTCCTTGTTCTCGATTATTTCAGTCTTCTCTTTTCTTTCCTCAACATTCTTTAACGGTTTTTTGCAATCAACCCGATTGTGACCAATGTGAAAACAATAACCAAAATATAAAGGAAGATTCTTATAACTAATAGAAATCCGATGCTCATCATTGTTACCAAACCCGATCCACATTTTCCTCTTCAGATGTTTGGAAATATCAATAACAATCTGAGCGTAGAAAGCATTCCCATGAGCTCTGTTTTCTCCAGGAACAACTATTCTATATGGTGTGCCTAAAGATTTTGCAAGGCCAGTCATCATTTCCTCATTGTAAAGAAATTCTGGCAAATTTTCAAATCTTACCCAGGATAAGACAGTTGGGTTTTCACGGTTTTTGCTGAAATCAGGATTCCATCGAAGGATCCTCATTATAAAATCATCAAACCTCCAAACATTCTTCGACCAGATACGACATACATCCTCTTTCAAAGTAAATTCCAAGAAAATATGATGTGAATCCCAAACTTTATAACTGTAACCACCTCTAAACTTCAACGGGTTCAAAAAACTGTCGATCTTGATCTTCTTTGGTATACCATTACTAAATTTTCCAATCAAAGTTGTTTTTTATTGTTCTAGCAAATGTGTTTTAATCTCCTCAGAAAATTGTATCGAGAAATGATCTTCAGACTCCTTGATCCACTTTGGATTCAATGAAACAGAGTTATTTTTTGGTTTAAAAAGTTCAGCAAAACTTTTCGTATTCTCTTTCTCCCAGATTTGTTTTTGAAGAACAGAGAATTCTTCATTATATTTTTGCTTACTTTGAGTTTCCATGAGAAGGAAACACAGAGACTAGATGAAGGAGATGATCTCCTCAAGAAACAAAGAGTTGTTTTCTTGAAGCGTTTTCATTTCCCAAATTTCTACAATTAACTTCGATTTTAAACAACTTTTAAAATATATATATTACACTAATGGAACCATACAAATATTTAAAATTAAATGGACATTAAAATATTTTAAATAAACATAATTAGATTACTTTACCAAACGTGTCCCGATTGCAGGAATCATATACATAAATACATTATTTGCAACTAGATCAATATATAAACTTAAAATTGAAAGAATATATATTAAATTGGTATTTTTAAATAAAGGTCTCAAAAAAGAAAATAGAATTTAAAAAAAAAAACACAAAGAGTTTGTGTCTTAAAAATTATATAAATGTACATGTGTTTGCTAAATAATGATAAAATTTAAAACAAATATTTAAACAAATAATATATGATAAATTTATACAGTTTTCTTGATCGAGTTATTATATCTCAAGAATTTATTATAACAATGTGTAGAAGTATTTATCCAAAAAAAATATGTGATAAGAAAATACACCATATGATAAAAATACACCATATGTTAAAAAATAAAAATTTATTTACAAATTTTAAAAAACAAATACACCATATGTTAAATTTAAAAAAAAACGAATCAATAGTATGATAAAAATTCGAAATTTTCACGACATTATATAGTGAATATATCATTTTTAATTAATAAATTTATAATAAATAAACAAAAAATTAATAATTGAATGATTGAAAATATCTTTTTATTTTTATTTTAAAAAGTGACCATACAAATATAATATCTTAATCAAACAATATTACATAAAACCTATAACTATGGTCAAAGCTATTTCCTCCATGAAAATTATTATTTCTTCCATAATTTGAAAAAACCTCCATGATGTTATTTCCTCCCTAAAGGAAGTTACAAATTTGTCTTTTTAACCATTTTTTCTTGACAAAACCATTACCCTAAGATACCATTACCCATTCAGTACAACAAAACCCATTCTTCACCATTATCACTACCTTACAAAGAAGAAATCCCATTTTTCACCGTTATCACTACCTTACAAAACAAATTCGAAGAGAGAAACCTTGGAGAAGAAAACTCATTCTTCATTTTTCGATTAGGGTTTGAAGTTAAATATCTTTGTTAGATTCGATTAGGGTTTCGATTGTTGTTAAATTTCTTTGTTAGATTCGATTAGGGTTTCGATTGTTGTTAGATTTCTATGTTAGATTCGATTAGGGTGACGATTGGGGTTTGATTTATTTGTTAGAATCGATTAGGGTTTCGACTTGGGTTCGCCTTGGGATAAATCAGTGTTATGGAAAAAATATTATGCACTGAGGATGTGATTCCGAGTGCATAATATATCTTAAAAAATCTAGCGAAACGATCCAATAAATAAAGCGTTTGGACAAAATAACACGACCGAAATATGGATTATAAAACATTGACACAAGTGTAATTACACAGAAAAGACAGGATTTATGGGGAGAGAAACTCTGTCCTCTTTCTACAAACCCTAATCTCGTTCTTTTCTTTTAACACGCCGCTTTCTTTTTCTTTCGAGCTATTTTATATTAGCTATTTTTATATTTTGTATCCGGTTGTTCTTCGTTGCCCTCCGATCGCTCCTCTTAAAGGGTTCAGTGGTTTTTCTTTGCCTCCCAATTGCTTTTCTCAGGCGGGACAGTCTCTTCGTCTTTCTCGATCCCGCTAGTACCTGTTTTCATTAGCGATGGTTTCTCTTGGATTTTTCTCTTTCCTTTCTTCGATTTTTTCTGGTCTGATTCGGTAAGATCTTGCTGATGTGAAGTAGTCTTGATGGTTTCAACCGAGTTGATTTGGAGATTTGGACCCTCTTTCGGGGGCTCTCGTCGTCTGTTTCGCTAATTGTTCTCAGACACTCGGGTTTCGCTTTAAATTTGGGAGGTGTTGCCTCAGTCTTATGGATTTCAGTCTTCTGTTCCGACGTCTAAACATGTTCTGTTTTGCAGTCACGCATCTGTAAGTATTTAATACATCGACCTATTGTATATGGAGTATTTTGCTGGTCACTGATGGTTTTGGATGGCTCCGAAGCCGATGAATATGCCCGAATCACCGGAGTTTACCCTAATTTATCCTGGTGTTTTGTTGATTTTTGTAAGTGTGTCTGTGTCCAAGTCCTTGGTTTGGAACTTTATTGATGAGCTCGTCAAGAATTTTGGTGATTCTTTCGAATCTGTGTTAGTTAAGTTGGATTTATGGGTTCTTAACAACTTCACCATGTTCTGACATGATTGCTATGTATTTCAATTAATTTCTAGTAGCTGGTGTTTGGGTGTAGTCTCTGTATATGTTTGAAGCTGTAATATTCCGTAGTTTTAAATGTATTTGTGTAATTGCAATTTATAATTTTTACACTAATCCTCTTGTATATTCAGTAGTTTTAAATGTATCCACTGATCCTCTTGTATATTTTTACAATTTATTTAATAGTTTTTCAAAACAAAAAAAAGTGTAATTGCACGTTTATAAAAGAGCCCACTAATTTAAAACTTACATATGACTAATACAACGAGAGCTTGGGAACCAATCAGAGCTATCTACTCCTAATTTTTAAATATATAAAAAGTGTAAGGGCAAGAGCTTAAAACTTTGGTTAGCGGCAAAGTAGAAGACAGGACATGTCTTGTAATTATAAAATATTTTGTCTTGTAGAACAAAAGTACAAATAGCGACTTGCTTTCTTCTGTATGTACTCTACATATTATGTTATATACTACCACTTAATAAAAAGTTTTAAAGGTAATATGTCATCTTCATTTGTGCCTAGAAAATGGAAAGAGATGAGACGAAGTGCCTTGAGACGGGTAGACCCTCCTGGCCCAGCACCTGACCGTGGATGATGCCGCAGCTTATATTACGAAAGTCAGGATACTTTTCAAAATGAAAAACAGAAATTTAACTACGATGATAGGGTTGATGTTAACACATTAATATAACATTATCTTCAACCAGTACATAATACATTCGCACTAATTAGAAATTAGAAAGACATAGTCATAAGTCATAACAATATGCTAATAATAAATACATTAAACAAAGATACATTCACTTGCGGCCAACATATTTCCATTTTGCGGTCCACTTACGATGAATTTGCATTTTTTTTAAATCTTCGGGTGTACTGCCAAAACAGATTGATTCTCCATTTGATTTTTTCTCAGATGTTCACTTCAAACTCTGAATTGGCAGTGGGGAAAAAAATAACAGCGGTCGCGGATAATGGCTGTGTATTGCCACAAGCGTGTCATTGACCTATTCAGCTCACCTGCTGTGGTTAAGCAGATCACTTCGATTACAATTGAACCTGGTGTCGAGGTTGAAGTCACTATTGCTGATTCGTAGAGATTAGTAGCTTTTTGTCTTGAGATGTTTCTGCAGTTGTTTTTGGTTTTGTACTAATTTTGATGTTGAAATACTTATTTTGGATTAGGATTTTGTTTTCCTTCCATATCATTTTACATAATCTTTTTGAAAACAAAAAAAAAAGATCTCAATGAATTTTCACCGGTAAGAAGAAGCCACTCTTCTTTGTCTTCGCCTTGTAAATGTAAGCCAAACGCTTTCCTTGATACCACCCGACCTCTTCTGTCGTGTTCACTCCCTCGATCTGTACCAGTGACGTGTTTGTATACTCGTTAGATTTCGACCTTTTATAGCCGAGAATCGTTCCTCGAACGTAGAGCCTGACACGCTATCCCTGACGATATTTAACTATAGTACTAAATGTGAATATTTGTTAGAGTTTATTTAAAGAATAAGTATTATTAAAATTAATTTCCTGTTTAGGTAATGTATAAATTAATGTGTTATAGTATTTTCATGTTCCGTGCAAATTTAGCACAAATTGTCCTATGTTTCGGGCAAATTAAGCACAAACTTTCATAAATTTAGTGTAAATGAAAATCGTAGCTGAACCAGTAGTTCTTTTGAGGTACGGCCCAAGAGAAAGAAAACCTTAGCAGAACCCGTAGTTCTTTTGAGGAGTCGCTGAAAAGCTACGAGGATAGGCCGATTTTAGGAACATTAACGAACAAATATCTCAATGAATTTTCACCGGTAAGAAGAAGCCATTCTTCTTTGTCTTCGCCTTGTAAATGTAAGCCAAACGCTTTCCTTGATACCACCCGACCTCTTCTGTCGTGTTCACTCCCTCGATCTGTACCAGTGACGTGTTTGGGTACTGGTTAGATTTCGACCTTTTATAGCCGAGAATCGTTCCTCGAACGTAGAGCCTGACACGCTATCCCTGACGACATTTAACTATAGTACTAAATGTGAATATTTGTTAGAGTTTATTTAAAGAATAAGTATTATTAAAATTAATTTCCTGTTTAGGTAATGTATAAATTAATGTGTTATAGTATTTTCATGTTCCGTGCAAATTTAGCACAAATTGTCCTATGTTTCGGGCAAATTAAGCACAAACTTTCGTAAATTTAGTGTAAATGAAAATCGTAGCAAAACCAGTAGTTCTTTTGAAGTACGGTCCAAGAGAAAGAAAACCTTAGCAGAACCCGTAGTTCTTTTGAGGAGTCGCTGAAAAGCTAAGAGGATAGACCTTTCACCATTTTCGGTGACCGTAGGTTTTTGCCTCTTGTCCATTTTCGATGACATTTCACCGGTAAGAAGAAGCCAGAGAAAGGTTAAAGAGAGAAAGTTTTTTTTATTAATCGCTCTAGCCTCTAGGTATTGTATTTATATAGAGCTGGGCTGCAGGTGGGGTCCCGTGGGTCCTAGAAACCCGACTCCTTAAAATATAATCTCTAGTAATCTTGTGTAACCAACGTCTATGGTTATTTATTTGTTATTCTAGTTATATATTTATATTATTTTATTTTAATTATTTATTAACAGTATTTTAAATATATATAAGCATAATTTATATTATTTTTATTATATATATAATGTAATCTATGTAATTTTTATTATATATACAAATTTGAATATATTTTTTCTAGTAGCTGGTGTTTGGGTGTAGTCTCTGTATATGTTTGAAGCTGTAATATTCAGTAGTTTTAAATGTATTTGTGTAATTTTTTCTCCATTTCAGGGAGAATGCTCTACTGATCCTCTTGTATATTTTTACAATTTATTTAATAGTTTTTTAAAACAAAAAAAAAGTGTAATTGCACGTTTATAAAAGAGCCCCACGAATTTAAAACTTACATATGACTAATACAACGACAGCTTGGGAACCAATCAGAGCTATCTACTCCTAAATTTTTAAATATATAAAAGGTGTAAGGGCAAGAACTTAAAACTTTGGTTAGCGGCAAAGTAGAAGACAAGACATGTCTTGTAATTATAAAATATGTTGTCTTGTAAAACAAAAGTACAAATAGCGACTTGTACTCTACATATTATGTTATATACTACCACTTAATAAAAAAATTTAAAGGAAATATGTCATCTTCATTTGTGCCTTATATTCTTAGAAAATGGAAAGAGATGAGACGAAGTGCCTAGAGACGGGTAGACCCTCCTGACCCAGCACCAAGTGAAATGACCGTGGATGATGCCGCAGCTTATATTAAATGAAAAACATAAATTTAACTACGATGATAGGGCTGATGTTAATACATTAATATAGCATTATCTTTAACCAGTACATAATACATTGGCACTAATTAGAAATTAGAAAGACATAGTCATAAGTCATAACCATAGGCTAATAATAAATACATTAAACAGATATGCATTCACTTGCGGCCAACATATTTCCATTTGGCGGTCCACTTACGATGAATTTGCATTTCTTGTTAAATCTTCGGGTGTACTGCCAAAACAGATTGATCCTCCATTTGATTTTTCCCCAGATGTTCACTTCAAACTCTGAATTGGCAGTGGGGAAAAAAACAACAGCGGCCGCGGATAATGGCTGTGTATTGCCACGCTCGTACAGAAGCGGAAACATGATACTACCAGCAGCTTTCACAAACAAAAGGATAGTAGATGGGTTCGATATTTTAACAATTAGGGACCCATTTAAACTAATGCTGGAGTCGTATTCTATTATGTGGCCATGGTGACGTTTGTTATTATTCGTCCAGCCATATACAACTCTAGACATCATACTAACTCCTACTTCGTCTGTATAGGCCCAGTAGAGTCTAGCATTTTCAATCGCTAGACTCATGTCTTTGGGCTGGTTTTTAACATACCCACAACTAATACATAATACAGCGGTTAAAACCTTAATTTCTGTGGATTCCATGCTCTGAAAATGTCAAATTTTAGTTTCCATTCTGAAAGTTTCGCTTGAACATTGTTGATGTAGTCCATATCCTGGTTTTTTGGAAACTTGATTCAATCAGTTGTACGGCCCAGTTTATCGATTCAGATTCCAGCCAAGAGAAAGAAAATCGTAGCAGAACCAGTAGTTCTTTTGAGGAGTCGCTGAAAAGCTACGAGGATAGGCCGATTTTACGGGCATTAACGAACAAAGATCTCAAGGAATTTTCACCGGTAAGAAGAAGTCAGAGTGAACAAAATTCTGATTGTAGGTACAGTGAGAAGCTAGAAAATCGTAGCAAAACCAATAGAAAGGTTGAGGGACAGAAAGGTTAGAGATCAGTGAGAAACTCTAAATGTTTTTTGATTAATCGCTCTAGGTGCTGTATTTATATAGAAGAAGCCAGAGTGAACAAAATTCTGATTGTAGGTACAGTGGGAAGCTAGAAAATCGTAGCAAAACCAATAGAAAGGTTGAGGGACAGAAAGGTTAGAGATCAGTGAGAAACTCTAAATGTTTTTTGATTAATCGCTCTAGGTGTTGTATTTATATAGAAGAAGCCAGAGTGAACAAAATTCTGATTGTAGGTACAGTGGGAAGCTAGAAAATCGTAGCAAAACCAATAGAAAGGTTGAGGGACAGAAAGATTAGAGATCAGTGAGAAACTCTAAATGTTTTTTGATTAATCGCTATAGGTGTTGTATTTATATAGAAGAAGCAAGAGTGAACAAAATTCTGATTGTAGGTACAGTGGGAAGCTAGAAAATCGTAGCAAAACCAATAGAAAGGTTGAGGGACAGAAAGGTTAGAGATCAGTGAGAAACTCTAAATGTTTTTTGATTAATCGCTCTAGGTGCTGTATTTATATAGAAGAAGCCAGAGTGAACAAAATTCTGATTGTAGGTACAGTGGGAAGCTAGAAAATTGTAGCAAAACCAATAGAAAGGTTGAGGGACAGAAAGGTTAGAGATCAGTGAGAAACTCTAAATGTTTTTTGATTAATCGCTCTAGGTCCTGTATTTATATAGAAGAAGCCAGAGTGAACAAAATTCTGATTGTAGGTACAGTGGGAAGCTAGAAAATCGTAGCAAAACCAATAGAAAGGTTGAGGGACAGAAAGGTTAGAGATCAGTGAGAAACTCTAAATGTTTTTTGATTAATCGCTCTAGGTGCTGTATTTATATAGAAGAAGCCAGAGTGAACAAAATTCTGATTGTAGGTACAGTGGGAAGCTAGAAAATCGTAGCAAAACAAATAGAAAGGTTGAGGGACAGAAAGGTTAGAGATCAGTGAGAAACTCTAAATGTTTTTTGATTAATCGCTCTAGGTGCTGTATTTATATAGAAGAAGCCAGAGTGAACAAAATTCTGATTGTAGGTACAGTGGGAAGCTAGAAAATCGTAGCAAAACCAATAGAAAGGTTGAGGGACAGAAAGGTTAGAGATCAGTGAGAAACTCTAAATGTTTTTTGATTAATCGCTCTAGGTGCTGTATTTATATAGAAGAAGCCAGAGTGAACAAAATTCTGATTGTAGGTACAGTGGGAAGCTAGAAAATCGTAGCAAAACCAATAGAAAGGTTGAGGGACAGAAAGGTTAGAGATCAGTGAGAAACTCTAAATGTTTTTTGATTAATCGCTCTAGGTGCTGTATTTATATAGAAGAAGCCAGAGTGAACAAAATTCTGATTGTAGGTACAGTGGGAAGCTAGAAAATCGTAGCAAAACCAATAGAAAGGTTGAGGGACAGAAAGGTTAGAGATCAGTGAGAAACTCTAAATGTTTTTTGATTAATCGCTCTAGGTGCTGTATTTATATAGAAGAAGCCAGAGTGAACAAAATTCTGATTGTAGGTACAGTGGGAAGCTAGAAAATCGTAGCAAAACCAATAAAAAGGTTGAGGGACAGAAAGGTTAGAGATCAGTGAGAAACTCTAAATGTTTTTTGATTAATCGCTCTAGGTGCTGTATTTATATAGAAGAAGCCAGAGTGAACAAAATTCTGATTGTAGGTACAGTGGGAAGCTAGAAAATCGTAGCAAAACCAATAGAAAGGTTGAGGGACAGAAATGTTAGAGAACAGTGAGAAACTCTAAATGTTTTTGGATTAATCGCTCTAGGTGCTGTATTTATATAGAAGAAGCCAGAGTGAACAAAATTATGATTGTAGGTACAGCGGGAAGCTAGAAAATCGTAGCAAAACCAATAGAAAGGTTGAGGGACCAAGAAAGGTTAGAGATCGGTGAGAAAGTCTAAATGTTTTTTGATTGATTGCTCCAGGTGCTGTATTTATATAGAAGAAGCCAGAGTACAAATAGCGACTTGTACTCTACATATTATGTTATATACTACCACTTAATAAAAAGTTTTAAAGGTAATATGTCATCTTCATTTGTGCCTAGAAAATGGAAAGAGATGAGACGAAGTGCCTTGAGACGGGTAGACCCTCCTGGCCCAGCACCTGACAGTGGATGATGCCGCAGCTTATATTACGAAAGTCAGGATACTTTTCAAAATGAAAAACAGAAATTTAACTACGATGATAGGGTTGATGTTAACACATTAATATAACATTATCTTCAACCAGTACATAATACATTCGCACTAATTAGAAATTAGAAAGACATAGTCATAAGTCACAACAATAGGCTAATAATAAATACATTAAACAGATATGCATTCACTTGCGGCCAACATATTTCCATTTTGCGGTCCACTTACGATGAATTTGCATTTTTTTTAAAATCTTCGGGTGTACTGCCAAAACAGATTGATTCTCCATTTGATTTTTTCTCAGATGTTCACTTCAAACTCTCTGAATTGGCAGTGGGGGAAAAAATAACAGCGGTCGCGGATAATGGCTCTGTATTGCCACAAGCGTGTCATTGACCTATTCAGCTCACCTGCTGTGGTTAAGCAGATCACTTCGATTACAATTGAACCTGGTGTCGAGGTTGAAGTCACTATTGCTGATTCGTAGAGATTAGTAGCTTTTTGTCTTGAGATGTTTCTGCAGTTTTTTTTGGTTTTGTACTAATTTTGATGTTGAAATACTTATTTTGGATTAGGATTTTGTTTTCCTTCCATATCATTTTACATAATCTTTTTGAAAACAAAAAAAAAGATCTCAATGAATTTTCACCGGTAAGAAGAAGCCACTCTTCTTTGTCTTCGCCTTGTAAATGTAAGCCAAACGCTTTCCTTGATACCACCCGACCTCTTCTGTCGTGTTCACTCCCTCGATCTGTACCAGTGACGTGTTTGGGTACTCGTTAGATTTCGACCTTTTATAGCCGAGAATCGTTCCTCGAACGTAGAGCCTGACACGCTATCCCTGACGACATTTAACTATAGTACTAAATGTGAATATTTGTTAGAGTTTATTTAAAGAATAAGTATTATTAAAATTAATTTCCTGTTTAGGTAATGTATAAATTAATGTGTTATAGTATTTCCATGTTCCGTGCAAATTTAGCACAAATTGTCCTATGTTTTGGGCAAATTAAGCACAAACTTTCATAAATTTAGTGTAAATGAAAATCGTAGCAGAACCAGTAGTTCTTCTGAAGAGTCGCTGAAAAGCTACGAGGATATGCCGATTTTAGGGGCATTAGCGAACAAAGATCTCAAGAAATTTTCACCGGTAAGAAGAAGCCAGAGTGAACAAAATTCCGATTGTAGGTACAGTGGGAAGCCACTGGAGTTGTAAGGCCCAGTTTATCGATTCAGATTCCAGCAAAGAGAAAGAAAAACTGGAGTTGTACGATCCAGTTTATCGATTCAGATTCAAAAAGAAAATCGTAGCAAAACCAATAGAAAGGTTGAGGGACAGAAAGGTTAGAGATCAGTGAGAAACTCTAAATGTTTTTTATTAATCGCTCTAGGTGCTGTATTTATATAGAAGAAGAAGCCAGAGTGAACAAAATTCTGATTGGACAGAAATGTTAGAGATCAGTGAGAAACTCTACACACAACTAATACATATTACAGCGGTTACAAGTATGGTTAAAATTACTGAAGTCACTACGTAAAACCTTAATTTCTGTGGACAGAAATCTCCAGTAATTGATTTAACATACACACAACTAATACATATTACAGCAGTTACAAGTATGGTTAAAATTACTGAAGTCACTACGTAAAACCTTAATTTCTGTGGGTTCCATGCTCTGAAAATATCAAATTTTAGTTTCCATTCTGAAAGTTTCGCGTGAACATTGTTGATGTAGTCCATATCCTGTTTTTTCGGAAACTTGATTCAATCAGTTGTACGGCCCAAGAGAAAGAAAACAGTAGCAGAACCAGTAGTTCTTTTGAGGTACGGCCCAAGAGAAAGAAAACCTTAGCAGAACCCGTAGTTCTTTTGAGGAGTCACTGAAAAGCTACGAGGATAGGCCGATTTTAGGGGCATTAACGAACAAAGATCTCAATGAATTTTCACCGGTAAAAAGAAGCCATTCTTCTTTGTCTTCGCCTTGTAAATGTAAGCCAAACGCTTTCCTTGATACCACCCGACCTCTTCTGTCGTGTTCACTCCCTCGATCTGTACCAGTGACGTGTTTGGGTACTGGTTAGATTTCGACCTTTTATAGCCGAGAATCGTTCCTCGAACGTAGAGCCTGACACGCTATCCCTGACGACATTTAACTATAGTACTACATGTGAATATTTGTTAGAGTTTATTTAAAGAATAAGTATTATTAAAATTAATTTCCTGTTTAGATAATGTATAAATTAATATGTTATAGTATTTTCATGTTCCGTGCAAATTTAGCACAAATTGTCATATGTTTCGGGCAAATTAAGCACAAACTTTCATAAATTTAGTGTAAATGAAAATCGTAGCAGAACCAGTAGTTCTTCTGAGGAGTCGCTGAAAAGCTACGAGGATATGCCGATTTTAGGGGCATTAACGAACAAAGATCTCAAGAAATTTTCACCGGCAAGAAGAAGCCAGAGTGAACAAAATTCCGATTGTAGGTACAGTGGGAAGCTACTGGAGTTGTAAGGCCCAGTTTATCGATTCAGATTCCAGCAAAGAGAAAGAAAAACTGGAGTTGTACGATCCAGTTTATCGATTCAGATTCCAAAAAGAAAATCGTAGCAAAACCAATAGAATGGTTGAGGGACAGAAAGGTTAGAGATCAGTGAGAAACTCTAAATGTTTTTTGATTAATCGCTCTAGGTGCTGTATTTATATAGAAGAAGAAGCCAGAGTGAACAAAATTCTGATTGGACGGAAAGGTTAGAGATCAGTGAGAAACTCTAAATGTTTTTTTTATTAATCGACATAGGTGCTGTATTTATATAGAGCTGGGCTGCAGGTGGGGTTCCGTGGGTCCCAGGAACCCGACTCCTTAAAATACAATCTTCAGTAATCGTGTGTAACCAACGCCTATCGTTATTTATTTGTTATTCTAGTTATATATTTATATTATTTTATTTTAATTATTTATTAACAGTATTTTAAATATATATAGCATAATTTATATTATATATATAATGTAATCTATGTAATTTTTATTATATATACAAATTTGAATATATTTTTTCATTTATTTTATTATAATATATATATATATAATAAATATAATAAAAATATTTATATTATTTTAATATCTAATTAAAAATATTTATATTATTTTAATATAAATAGATATATTGATTTATAAAATTATATAAAATTTATAGATATTTTAAAACAACTCCTAAATACAAAAAAGAAAATACAAATATCTATAATTTAATTACTGAAGTTAACCGCGGAGAGACAGAAGATTAAAAATTTTGAAATTTTTAGGATTATTGTGATTAAAATTTTGGAAATTTCTAAGATTATTGTGATTAAAAAAATCATAAACTTCTCAATTGGATTAATGAGCTTTTGAAGTTGGCGTTGCTTTTATCCGTAGCAACGAGGAGTGTTGAGCGATGTTTCTCATGTTTGAATTATGTAAAGAATAAATTGAGAAATATAATTAGCGGTCCATAGCTTACCATAGCTTAATGATTGTCTGGTGATATTTGTAAAAAAAAAATATATTTACCATGATTATTAACACAACTTCAACATTTTTAAGCTACGAATAAGAAGAAAGTACAAATAAAATTAACTTAGATTTATTTTTTTATTTTCGTTTTTAATCACATTTTAGTTATTAATGTATATTATATTAAGAGACCATTTTGAAATTATAATATAAACCATATTTGTAACCATTTTTATTATTTATTTTGATAAACAAATATATGTTGATTTGATAACGATCAGAAGATCCGGGACACCATTATGTTTGAGTCATGGCTTCGCCACTCTATTCTTAATAGAGAAATACTTCACCATTAAGAAATAACACTAGTGTAATAATAAATAATTTAACTTTTTAAATATTGTTTTTATTTTTATATATTTTAATAAAATTAACCAAAATTATTATATATTGATTTGTAAGATTAATTTGAAAAATTAATCTTAGTGTACGAATATTGACTATATTGTAAAAATACTTTTTATTCATTCATTGAATTATTTTAGTATTTTAAATATTTTATTGTATTAAAAATATTTAATCATATTTGTACGATTATAGTTTGTCAATTTACATAAAACTAAGATATTTGTTGATTTTAGTTTTATCGATTTACAATGTAACTAATTTTTTGTCGATTCTCCAAATATTATATTATGTAAAGTAAAACTATATTATATAATCGAACTTGGTTTTAAATGACATTAAAAAGAAAAGAATAAAAAATATATAAAAAAAAGGTTTAATAAAAATACATAATTTAATATAAAAAACTGTTTTATATGTTTTATATAGTCAGTAAGGATATTTTAGATATTAAAGAAATAGATGGTAATTAGTAAAGTTAAATCATTTTTTTAAATAAATAATAATAAAATTTTATTTTAAATAATTATTTATATTTTATCTAAAATATAATTATTTACCCTTCGCGAACATAAAATAATTTTTTTTTGTATAATATTAAATTTTAAAAAACTTTTATAATTAAATTTCTTTATTTTAAGTGTTTTGTTTATGACAAATATATTAGTTTTTTTTATTTCATTGACTAAATTTATTTATAAAAACTAGTTTAAAAACATATTTGTAATTCTAATAAATTATTAAAATAAATTAAACAAAAAAAGAAATTATTAAACTAAATCCATCATAATCATATTAAATCAACACTCACATAGCACAAAATCACCTCTAAAGGTGTAGCCCAGTTGGTTAAGTAAGACATGTTTGTGATCAAAGTTCATGAGTTTGAGTCCCTCTACATACGCTTTCTCGGTTGAGCCTATCACCTTATGTGGTTTAGCTTCTAGTGTTGTTTGTAGGCTATCGCGTCAGACTGAAGATTTACCCTGTGCGCACTCATTGCACTCTGAGTAACAGCTGGCTGCGGATTCCCTCCGAAAAAAACAATCTAGCGACAGTTGACGTATAATAATCTTAAAATTTTAACTTTTTAAATATCTCTCCCCTTCATGTAAAATAATGTAGGAAAGGGAGGAATGGTTTAAAAAATTAAAATTAATTTATAAATGATATTTAGAAAAGAAAAAACCAATATGTATTAAATAATCTAGATTTATTAAACTCATCAAATTTTGATAAGTTAACAAATAAAAATAAATTAATTAATTTTAGTGTATTGTAAAATATAGTTAAAAGTTAAGACTTTTATATAATTTATTTTGAATAAAAAGTTATATTTCAAGTTTAAACAAAATATGTTATTAATAAATTTTTATTATTTTTCTTACCAACATTTTAATTCAGGTCGTTGTTGGTCCGGTCGGACCGTTAAACTTATCGTTTAGATCAGACCGAACCGATAAAATTACCATCATAATTTTCGGAACTAAACGGATAAAACTGAATTTGATTGGATCAGTTTTACGTTTCTATTATTTTGTTATTATTGTTCGTTTATAATTTTTTTTAAAAATTGAATCGAATTTAAACATAAAAATAAAACTAAAATTATTTTTTATAAAATAAATTGTAACATATATTTTTACACTTTATTAAAGATTCGACAGGTAAAACATTGTCATGAGTTATTTTTTATGATTAGTTAATATTGTTTAGTGTTTATTTTAGAATTTTAATAATTAAAACTTGTGAAGTGATTTTGAATTATTTTTTTAAGCAAAAGAACAACTGCATTAATAAAATTGGAAGTTTTACAAAGTATAAGGACCAAATTGAAAAGAACAACACAAATTAGGGCAACTGAACAACAGGCCCTAATAAAGACCCATATCGCCTAAAACCCGACTAGGAAACACTAATTGAAACCATACAACCATTCGATCCCAATTCAGAAAGCCCCAATTCTCTAAAACAAAAACCCTGAATCAAATCAGCCACCATCTTTAACCTCTCAACCCCTCAAACCACCAAACCCTGATCAAATTCAAGCCAACCAAGCACACAACTCAAGCACCAGATCTCAAATCAAGCAAAACTACCTTCGAAACAGCCTCCACCAACCAGCCAAACAAGCCTAATTACAAGAAAATCGACCAACGGAAGCAGAAATGCCTACCCAGGGTCGATATACCCTACTCCTAAGCTTTCAAGAACAATGATAGCAAGGAGAGGGTTAGGAATGTCGCGGTTAGTGAAGGAACGATTGACCTTCTCAGCAAGGATCCACTTCGAGATCCAGTCAGCAGCCACATTTTTCGATCTGGAAATATGTCGAACTCGCATAGAAGGGAGAAGCAAGGATCTGCAGATATCATCCCTGGAGTTATTCGAAGCACAACCAGAAGACAAGCTGTTGATAAGAGTCAAGCAGTCCGACTCGAGATCAACATATTTCCAGCCTTTCCTGCGACAAAGAATAAGGGCCTCCATAAAAGCTCTTCTTTCAGCCTGAAGAGGACTTATTTTTCCAAACAAGAAACCAACACCCTCAATAAAGTTCCCCTGATCATCACGAACAATAAGACCACCAGTGGCCTCGCCCGTATAGCTACAAGCACCGTCGGTATTGATTTTCATTCTACCAGAGTCAGACACCTTTCACTTCAGGTATGTTACTTTTCTCTTACTAATGGACATAGCACCAATTTTAGTTCCTGCATCCACAACACCAGCCCAGTGCTTAGGTTTAAGATTAGAGTCTATACCTAGAATGAAACGATTAATTCTGTAAACAGCATTACAGAGACTATCAATAGGCTTATTGAACTTGCAGTGATTTCTGTTAAACCAGATTGTCCACATTATGAGTTGTGGAACAATATGGGTTACATGGAAATTACTGCGAGAAAAGCTAAACCAAGTAAATAACATGTGATGCAGAGTCATGAAACTCTTAACAGGAATCATGAACATGATACCGAAATAGTTCCATAAGTGCCAGGCATAGCTGCAATTGATGAAGAGATGTGTTGTATCTTCACAGTTGCAGCAAAACTGGCACTTAGAAACTAAATAGAAGTGCTTATTGGAGAGAACACTGTCAATCAGAGCAAAATTATTTAGTATCTTCCAGCAGAGAAAAGAGAATTTTGTTGGGATAAAATGATGCCAATTTTTTTTGAAAAAGAATGATTTATTACTTTTTGTTCTGATGCTTTCCCAAGTCATTTTTGTATTAAATTTTTTATCTTTAGAGAGGCTCCATTCTATAACATCTTCCTGATCATGCTTGATATTGACACAGCTTATGTGATGATATCTTTCATGAGAAAGGAACGAAAGAAGATTGGAATCCCATCTATCATCTTTCCAAAAAGAATTTACTTTAGCTGGAAGATACCAAGCACTTTGCTCAGTAATAATGGGAGACATTTTATGCCAGGAGTCTCTCCAAAAATCCATATCCCCACGACCCACACTCCAATGAATAAACTGGTCAGCATTATTCTTGACTGAATGAAGTCTCTTCCAGACAATAGAGTCATTAGCACTACACTTAGCAGTTATAGGATGCACATTCTGGAAATAAGTTTTGGTGATAAGGTCAGACCAAAGAGACTTTCCCTTTCTGAATAAGAACCAAAGCTTATAAGAAAAGGTGAGTTGAATATCAGACAGAAGTTTTATATTCAAACCACCTTCTTCAAAAGGCTTACAAAGGCTTCTCCAACCAGCCCAGTGGATAGCACTTTCATTAAACTTAGGTCTCCAGAGAAATTTATTGAAGCAGAGCTCAATTTTGTTCAAAATATTCATGGGGATTAAGCTATTTTGCATCCAGAAATAGATAATAGGGTGAAGAACATGTCTTATAAGGGACGGTCTGCCACTATAAGACAGATTCTTCAGATCCCACTCATTAATTTTGTTATATATCTTAGCTATAAGAGGAATGTAATGCTTCCCTTTGTTGTTTGCTGCAATTGTGATTCCCAGGTAGCTAAATGGAGCATGCTCAGTCTGGAATCCCATGTTGGAGTTGATTCTAGTAGTATTAACACTGGAACACCTAGAAGAGGTAATGATTTTAGTCTTATCTCTATTAATCAATTGGCCAGATTCTTGCTGATATTTGTCAAGCAGATGGCTCAGGCTTTTGATGGAAGAAGGAGCAATGTTGGAGAAGATAATTATGTCATCTACAAAGGCTAAGTAAGGTAAGATGTATCCAGATTTTAAATAGTATTGCATATTATTGTTAGAATCATAAAGATTGGCTAAGCCTCTTAAAAGAGCTTTCTCAGCAAGGATAAAAAGACAAGGAGACAAAGGATCTCCTTGTCTTAATCCAGTCTTCTGAGGAAAGTAACCTGTACAAGAACCATTGATTAAAACAGAAACCATCACATTGGAGATCAACATGTGAATTAAAGAGGCAATATCATCTGAAAAACCAAAACATTTTAAAGTGTTAATGACAAAGGTGTGAGACATTCTGTCAAACGCCTTTGTCATATCTAACTGCAAGATGATATTGCCTTTAGAAGGATTTCTTCTAATGTTATGGAGCATCTCCTTAATAATTAAAATATTATCATGAATGAACCTCTCCTTAACAAAAGCACTCTGGCCTCTGGAGATGATTCTAAGAAGAATAGGGGAGATTCTCATGTTAATAAGAGCAGAGATTAATCTGTTCATAATTGTGCACATACTTAAAGGTCTGTAATTGTTCCAGGTTATAGGGTTAGCAATTTTTAGGACAAGCACAATCCCAGTAGCAAACACACCATCAGGGATATTTCTACCAGCAAGGTAAGCATTTAAAGCATTACACAGATCATAACTAATAATATTCCAACAATGTTTAAGAAAGAAAGTATTGAAACCATCAGTGCCAGGGGCACTGTCCTTCTTCATATCATTAATAATAGCTCTGACTTCTTCCCTTGATGTAGGCTTAGTGATCTCCTCATTATCCTTGTCCAAAACAATCTTAGGAATGTTGTTTAGAATTGAATCATGAGTATTAACCATGTTACTGCTATTAGGATCACTGGAAAGGATCATTTTGAAGTGAGCAACAGCAGAAGAAGCAATTTCACTTTGATCAGTAAGCCAATTCCCTTTATCTTTAATACCAGCAATATAGTTTTTCTTTCTTTTCTTGGCTATATAATTGTGATAAAGTTTTGTATTCCCATCACAATCATTTAGCCAAGAATTGAAACATTTTTGCTTCCAATAGCATTCTTCATCTTTTAAAGCTAGAATAAGAATGCTATTGGATTTAGAAAGGTTAGATTTCGAAATGTTATTATTAGTATTCAGATGAATGAGCTCACAGTTGTCAACTTCAATAATAGCTTCTTTAACTTTATTAAAAATGTTACCAAATGTAGTGTAGTTCCATCTTTTTTAAATACTTCTTCAACCTTTTAAGCTTATACCAAAAGATGGTATTATCATCACCATTACAATGCTTGGACCAATTCTAATTTACACAATTCATGAAATCAGGATGATTAGTCCAAGCATTAATAAATTTGAAAGAACTTTTCTTAGAATAAGTATTGGTGTTTGAGATTTTGTTAATTGAAATTAAGAGCGGGGCATGGTCAGAACAAGTTCTGACCATGTGACAAACCTGAATGCTCAATTCATTAAGCATATTTTGATTGATTAGAACCCAGTCTAACCTCTTCCAAGCATTGTTGTTGCTCCAGGTATAACGAGAACCACTATGCCCAGGAACATCCAGCTTACAGTGTCTAATAAATTCATTAAAATCATCAGCACTAATACCATCATAGTTCATGCAATTGAGCTGATCATCAGGGCTTCTGGTGGTGTTCAAATCTCCAGCAATGATCCACGGCTTCACATCACAGGTAAGATTACCAAGCTGACTCCAAAGTAACTTTCTCTGCACTCTTTGATTCTTAGCATAGACAGAAGTAAAAAAACAATTGAAAGTAGCATAATTGATTTCAAGATGCAAGAACTGATCATGGTTAATAATGACAGAAACACTAATCTAATTAGGCCAAAAACACCAAACTTTATTAGAAACATTAGCCATATAGTTATCAAAGCCAATCATCCTAGCAATCAACTCTATTTTGTCATATCTAGCCATAGGTTCTTGAATTGTGATCATCTTGACATTCTCATTTTTAATAATAAATTTTAGCCTAGCAATAGTAGGATTATTGTGAATTCCACGAGCATTCCAACTGATAAACTTAAACATTATCAGAAACAGACCTATTTTGAACCTTTTCTCTCTTTCTCAGAGAGTTTATAGATAACCTTTTTGAGTTGCTGTTCTTGTTTGCAGATTTAATCTTACTGAAGATAACAGATTCAAAATCATGATCAGGATCATTGGAGCTAGCCCTTGGATAAGGGTTATAACTACCGATATTTCCACCACGAGGAGAAGGCTGCTGATTATCATTGCCCAAAGAATTATCTTCCTCCTCAAGATTTTGAAGGGCACTAATGAGCTCAGGGTCGTTGTTGGGGACTGCCTTCTCTATAACTGGGCTTGCAAGACTTGTTGAGGGACAAGAAACAGAAGACATGTCCTTAGCTGTTATAATAGATTTTAGTTTCCTTCTGTATACTTGAGTGAAAGTTTGAACCTTTGTAGACTTAGGAGGAGGCTGATCAACTGTAACTGTATCATGTAACTCAGATTGAACAAAATCTTTAGCAATAACATCAGAACTTTGCTGCGCAATCTTGGAATCCTTCTCTAGATTCTTTTTGCAATTCTCCGAACCATACCCTAAATGATGACAAGTCTGGAAATAGCAGGGTGTATTTTTGTAACTAACACCTAACCAGTACCCATCACAATCACCAAATCCAACCCACAGTTTCCTTTTCATCAACCTTGAAACATCAATTTCCACCAATGCAAAACATGCATTAACTTTAGCTCTATTAATATCTGACACCACCACCTGATGCACAAAGCCAGGAGAAGAAGCCAATTCTTGTATAACAGATCTGTTATACAAAAACTCATGTAACTTCTCAAACCTAACCCAGAGCAAGGAAACCGGGCATTCATAATTTCTGTTTCTTTGGGGACACCACTTGATAACTCTCATAACCTTACCTTCCACCTTCCAAAAACTTTTCAACCATAATCTGTCAGCGTCTTCCATCACAAAGAACTCAACAATAATTTGCCTCGAATCAATCGTTTCATACGTAAACATCCCCTTAAACTTGAAAGAATCAAGAAAGGCTTGAAAAGCCGACCGCTTGGGGATGCCATCACTGAATTTGGCCACAAGAGTAGTCCTCGATTGAGTTAACAGATCCGCCTTCGTTTGCGTAGTGAACTGAATCACATTATGATCTTCATAAGACAAAATCCTTTCCGAACGAAACCCTGCATTCTCAGACCTGTTCTTCAAGGCATCAGTGTATAGCCTCCTATCAGCCGACGCACCATTCGAACCTTGAAGAGGAAGGCTCGTCTCAGACTTGTTATTCAAAGGCGGAAACTCTCCAACACTTAGAGAGTTCACAGCCATCACACAGCCCTACCACAGGCACTGCCTGCGAAGAAAATCAGCACCAGCCCAAGCAATCGGAGAAGAACAATGGCACAACAACACTGCAAGGAGAAATCCAAACAGCGGGAAGAAAATGAAGAGAAGGATTCTTAGAGGCCAAGAAACCCACTCAAATCTTGGAGCTTTCTTGGGAGAGAAGCTTCATCCCACCTCGTTTTTCAAGTGATTTTGAATTTAAAAACTAATAATTGTATGTTTATATTTTATTTTGTATAAAATTTATTAATTTTTTTAATAATATCAAATTTTACTTTGAATATGATTTCTTTACATTACAATTAATTAACTCATATAATAAATTATTTTAAAAAAAATAGTTGTCAAATTTATATAAAAAAATATTATTAAATAAGCATAAATTTTTAGTATGAGTTTGGTCTTCTATATTAATTAGATTCACAATTAATGGATTAAGATTTATTATAGCCAACGTATAAATAGAAAAAAGATATAGTTTTACAATTTATGACGAGACGAGATGTGAGCTGCATATTTCTTTAAAGGGAAACTAGCTCTAAGTCTTTCGAGAGATATATAAACACTAAAGAGAGGGTTCCATGAATCACGAGTGATTGAGTCCTTTGTGTTTGAGAGTCTATAATCTAATTTTTTTTATAAAAAGAGGGTTTGTTGCCCGTAGATATAAGATTTCTTCACGATCTGAACTTCTTCACGATCTGAACCACGTAAATCACGTAAATGTTTTGTTGTGCGATTGTTTACTTATGTTCTTTATTGTTAACTTTATTCTTGAAATAAGGTAAGAGCCAAAGCTCGTACTACCTTCTACGACCTCTCTGGTAGGTGTTTGCCAACTGTTCGTTATTGCTTCGGCTGAGATGGCTAAGATTCGGCCTAGCAAGTCTTGTTAGGGTTAGGTTGGATCTTGTTTGGATATCGATGGTTTCCGTAATAAGTGGTGCGGTGAGCGTGTAGATCGGATATCAATATTAGTTGTTGGTGAAAAAGAAAGATAGAGATCGCGGATCTTGGAGTAAAGACAAGCGCATTCATAATAATACATTCCATGATGGAAGTATTAAAAAAACGTCTAGTGTGGGGAATGGATCTGCTGGGATTCGGCTGGAGGTAGTTGAAGGCTTGTCGAAGCATGTGGAAATTCAACCCATGAAGCACTTGAAGATGAGGTAGTTGAAGGCTTGTCGAAGCATGTGGAAATTCAACCCATGAAGCACCTGAAGAGGTTTAGGACTGGCAATGGTGTGGTATAAGGGAACTGACCATTCACTAGCGATTGTTCTAAATTTGGTATGCATAAGTGCAGAATCTTAAAGAGTACGTGGATGCATGGAATAGCTGAGAAGATAAGTCGTAACTTACTTGGTGTAAGAGTTATACTTCTGACAGTTGGACATAACAAAAGATTGAGTGAATGAGCTGTTTTGGACAACTAATATCGTCAAGAGGAGCCCTGATAGGAGCCCTAAACTTTCGGTTCTTCATGAAGATGTGAACCGAGATGCAATAGGTTCCGGAGGTGAAGCTGGAGTTGAGATGGAAGTTACTATAAGCCTAGGTGGAGGATTATTATAGGTAGGTTTAAAGTAACGCGAAGCATAATATTCTTTTCTAAATTAGTCTCATATATTAATTAGAATTCAACATTAATTAGATTTCTATATTAATTATATATTCTATATTAATTAGATTTCCTATATTAATTGGATTTACTATATTAATTGGAAATTATATATTAATTATATTTTATATATCATTTGGATATTCTATATTAGTTAGATTTTCTATATTAATTAAATCTTATATTAATTTAGTCTTCTATATTAATTTGGTTTTCTATTAATTTGATTTGCAATATTAATTAGATTTCATAATTTGGTCTTCTATATTAATTAGATTTCATATTAACTTGGTTTTATATATTAATTAGATTCTTTAATTGATGGATTAAGATTTATCATAGTTGGCCTATAAATATATAAAGACGAGACGAGATGTGAGCTGCATATTTCTTCAGAGAGAGAAACTAGGTCTTTTGAGAGATATATAACTTGAGAAATAAACACTAAAAAGAGGATTCCATGAATCACGAGTGATTGAGTCCATGGATATAAGATTTCTTCACGATCCGAACATATGCATCTATCATATAATCTCTATTTAATTAATAGGTAAGTAGCATAAAAATGAGTGTCTATTTAGTTATATGCTACTTACCTATTAATTAACTATTTAGTTTGGCGAGTACCCAGTTTGTTATCTTCACTATCCAAACATATTATATAATCTCTATTTAGTTATATGCTACTTACCTATTAATTAACAATTTTAATATTATAATAATCTTGATGGAAAAAAATATCTTTTACCTCATAATTAACTTTATTTATTTTTTATTTCTCTCAAACCCTTGTAGTCTACTTTTCCAGTAGTCTTCTTTCGGTGTCATCTCCTCGCGTTCGTCTTTTTCTCGATTCCATTTTATTATGTTCGTTATTGAGAAACGTGTTTTATATGAAATCTCTTGGTTCCATCATTTTTTTCATTTCTATACTTTCACCTAAAAAGGAAAACAAATGCAAAGTCAGGTTGAATGGTTGCAAATGGTTATTGTATTTATAAGATTATTCTCATAAGTGCAGTAGCATTCACTGATTGGAGTACTTTTATTCATTGATTGATTGATTGATTATATTTAGAACAAATTTGATAGGTCCACTATTGTATTGTATTAGTTTTATAGTATGGCTAGATGATCTTCAATTTAATATTATAAACTTATTTACTTCATACAATTTAATATTATAAACTTATTTACTTCATACTAGTTCCGTACAAATAATGTTATCCATTTTAAAAGAAAGCTTATTTATGATTATGATTATATTTATATATGTTAAAAGAAAGCTTATTTATGATTATGATTATATTTATTATAGGTAGAGAACATCACTGGTCGTTCCTTTATTTCAATTAACATTGTTAAATTTTCTCATTTTTATGCTTTAAAATGATATAACTAAATAGATATAACATATGCATCTATATGCCAATTTTCCACTTTAACTATTGTTTAATTTTCTTGTTGAATCGTTTAACATTTTGATACATCTTTTAATTTTTAGTTCTATTACCTAATATCTTGACACACATTTTCTGAATTTTAATAGTTTTTTTTATCATTTTTTGTAGATAAGTTTGTGGTTATTTCATACAATATACTTAGAGTAACAAATAGATCTAAACATCTGAACTTGTATTTTAAGTTTCACCCACTTTTTTGGAATAGAATACACGAAAAATTCGTATACTTAAGGAGATTAGTCACTACAATGCAAGCATTATGTGTTTTCAGGTAAGTTTGATAATCTTGGCACTTGTAATGTGTAAATCTAATGTTATTATGGTGTGTTATTTTTGGCACATCTCAGTATTGGTTATGAGCATATACATATATAATTTGGTCAAAATATTTTCTCTAACGGACTTCATTCATGACTTCAATGATAAAGTTAAATTATATATGGTCATAAGTCTTTTCCGACGAAGGATCTATTTTGGTATATTTAATTTAGGTTATAAATGGAAAGTAATTCATATTGCTCATCTTATGTGATAAACATGTGGTATATCATATATGTAATTTTGGCGTATGCAAGTAGAGGTATATGTGTCAACATCAAAATATTGAGGAGTTTCTAGATGTAGATATTTGAAGTGTTCAAGCTTGGAGAGGCATTTTATGTATTTCTAGATTGAGTTACATTTTTATATCCATTCTTATCGGTGTAAGAGGTTGATCATTTCAAAGATTTAATTTGCATTCTTCATAAAGATGACTTTAAAGGCATTAACAAGGTATATCTATGTAGTCATTTATCTATTTTGATAAGTCTAGCAGCCATGATCACTTTTATTTTATTTTCACAAATGTTTCTTCATTTTTATATCTGTGTAATCATGTAATATATATCAAGGTCTTACATGTGAAGCAGTTGATGGATGCGATATATTTTGTAACAAAAACTTGTAAGTTGTTTTAGATACTTTTCGACATATTATATTGTTATAAGCTATCTTGTTTCATGTATCTTTGGTTGATTTTGAAGTCATATTAGTATATTTTACTTAATGTTCCTTAACTCTTGATGACTCTGTATGGGTATTTTGTTTCTTTGAAAAATTCTTATTTCTTTTTCAATCTTAGCACTACAGGATTTCAACTAAATTTAGTGTTAATAGGTTCTTTATGTATCTTAAAGTCTCTATATCCAACATAAGTGTTGACTCTTGGTCCAGTTAATAATTTTTGTTTTGTTATAATAAGTATAGTGTTCACGATAAGACATATAGTCGTCATGTTTTATGCTCAAGATAAGAATTTTAGTTGTTATGTATACAAGTTTACACTTTTGCATAAAAAATTATAAAATTCAAGATTTGTAGTCTCTTTAACAATTTTGTGCAACTGTGTGTATCAAGATAACAAGGGTAAACTTGTAGTTATTGAACTTTAGTTATTTTTATTGGATTTTATTTTGTTTTATTTTGTTCAACCTAGTGTTTTAAAAAAATTAAACTTCTTATATACAATGAATTTTGTAAACACATATTGTGTGTTAGATTTTAATAGCCTTTATGTTATGACTTCCTTTTATTCAGTAACATAAAATAGGCATTTACATCGCATATTTATTTTTGCATGTTTTAAATTATTTTCCTTTCTTTTTTATTTAACAAATGAAATAGAAGGAAACACCAATTTAATTTGGATTAAAAGTAATTTTATCGAAATTTGTATAAATTATAATTTACATCAACTATATCAGCTGCTTGCGTAGGAAAACACATTCTCGAAGCAGAAGTATGACATTTGGAAATATGCATATACTTTTGGGTAATGTATTATACAGACATGAATAATATTAACATGATTAATAGTAGCAATCATGTTAATTGTTTTTAAGATTTTGTGTTTCGTGTAATATTCTTAAGCATAAAATGGTTGTATATTTCCTATAATAGTTTTGAAATATAATGGTATATGACTTGGTTAGTTATGGTATATTAATGTTATTCATTTTTAACATGAAAAATAGTAATATAATTAACGGTAACAGTCTTGTTAATTGTTTTAAGTTTTTGTGATTCGTGTAATATTTTTTAGTACGAAATGGTTGAATGTTTCTTGTAGTAATTTTAAGATATAATGGTGTATGTCTTGACTTGTTATGGTATGTTAATGTTACTCATATGAACATGAATAATAGTAACGTGATTAATATTAACAACAATAATAGTAAAGTGATTAATAGTAAAATGGATATAGTTATCTTCTTATTTGAGTTTATCAAACCCTTAGATAACCCAATAAACACAATAATATAGTGAAATTCAAAACAGCCATTAAAGTTTCAATTATTGATACAAAAATAGTTATTTAAACTTACACATTATAAATTACGCAGTCAATATTATCAAGTGTGACATAAAAATCGTACAATAAATAAATACTCGAACATTGCTTCGTTGGTTGCACCTATAGTGTGGAGAGTTTTCTTTGTGTTATTAATGTTGTATATTATAACATAAGATTTATTCTCTTGGTTTCTCTTTGGAGTCAATTCCGAAACAACCGAACAAACCTTTCAAGTTCCAGCATTAAAAATAAAGAATATGTTCGAATAAGTACCCCAATATATTCTCATACAAAATTTTAGCACCCAACATAACTAGGTTTGACGTTGATAAAAAGTAATTTTACAGCTACTTTAGTGTTAGCGTATGAATCGATTTGGAAGTCGGGATAGTAAATGAATTTAAGAGTTGACGAGTTTGATTTTTGAATCATTGTGGGAGAGGTTTTAAATTGGGAGAGAGGGGTGAATTCTGAAGAGAGAGAATGGTTGCTTGAAATACCAACAAAATGCTTTTGAATTGAAAAAGAATAGTAAATTATGTCAAAAAATAATAATGAAATTTTGATCCACGAGAGAGTATAAATTATGATAAAAAAACTATATTTTTTTATTAAATTTACTTAATTAGTATCGGTTTAATATAGTTTTACATTATTAACATTTGTTTTTGGTAGTATGGGCGTTCCTTCTATTTTTTTATATAATATAATATTTATTTTTCTAATTATTTTTATATGAGTTACTTATTTTGGATTTTTGGATTGACGAGGTAAGCAAATAAGATTTAGACATGATTGTTTTATAAAATAGACAGAGCGAGTGTCATGTGCTGATACAATCTTAACGAGTGATTTGTATTATATAGAATAAGCTCGTGTTTGGCGAACAATTCGATTTAATAAATTGATTAGACTTCATATTACTTAATATAGATACATGGTATTAGACTCTGACTCCGTTAGAGCTCTTTACGAAATCCAAAATTACATAAAAATCCCAAAGAAACTGTTGTCAGTTTCTGACTTTTTTATATATAGAAAACTAAATTATAAATTCAAAAATGTAGTCTAATCTAATCAATTATGTAGCGAAATTTCAGTTTAAAATAAATTTTATTTAAAATGCTATTTTTTAAAAAATTATATGAATTACACAACTTAATATATATATATATATACAAAAATTGAATATGGTTTTTTATACATCCAATTTTATTATTACAGTTTTAGATGTTTTAGGAAAAGAAAATAACTCAATTGTTAAACACATTCATTTAAAAAAAATCTTCATTTTCAGCTTTAGTGAATAAAAAAACACCCACTAACACAAAATCTAACGTTTTGTTATTTATTTATGTTTTAATTAGTTTCATTGAGTGTTTATTGCTCCGTTTCGTATTTCTTCTAGCTTTACACACTTAAATCTTGACTTTTTGTGTTGTTGACTTTTTAAAATAACTTTAAAAACCTATATATGTTATCGTTGAATGGTTTAAATCAGTTATAATGGTTATTTAACCATTTATATTAAGCTTTTAGCAAGTTATCTCTTTTCAATTAGCATCAAAGTTGATGTTTTCAGTCTTTTGGGTTAGCTTTTTTCATTTACAGGATAATGAATCATGCACCTAATGTCGACCAATTATGTCGATATCATGTGTCGTATTCGACATCCTATATCGACGTCACAAATCGACGGTATGTTCTATTTTTAAGCCTCATATCGACGTAGTATATAGCAATAGCTTCCATAAACCGCATCCAATATCAATCATCTATGTCGATATTGGTTGCTGAATATGGCCACTAAAATTGACCTCCAACGTTGATTTTAGTTGTAGTGTTTCTTGGTATTTATTTATGCATTTTTTTATTTAATATTTGTTATAAATAAGTTCTATAGAAATTAGGAATTTACCTTCATCATGCTTGCACATATCATAACAATATTTCTCGCCACTAAAACATGTGTTAGAATTAGTGTGTTGACCACAAAGTAAAGAAATATTTTGGAGTTTATCCTAATCTTTATATTAACGAATACTTACGAAGCTAACTTGGAATTGGTCAACGACATCATAGGTTGTTATGGTATGTCAAGACTTATATGATTTCATATTTTTGCTATGGTGCTAGTCAAACGTGGGTTGACCTTACTCAATGGCTTGAATTTGCAACAACACACGAGACCAATTAGAGAAGTCTTTGTTTTGTGGAGTTTGTAGAGTTTGATTTGAGACACATATGTATGTGCTCGGATCATTTGAAGAAGTTCATATTGGTCAAGTTGTGCTCTATAATTCTTAAGAATATCACTTTATAATGTATGTGACTCAAGGTTTTATCATTGTAACTAACCAATTTTCAAGACAAAATGATAAAATTATATGTGTGACTGCCCCCTGCTTAGACTATAATACTTTGAAGAAATTATGAGTATCTTATCGAGATTCAGGCATCTAATGTATTATCATTAGAGGTAGATATAAAGTATAATAAGTTTAGTATGATATGTGTGTGTATGTGTTTTTATCCGATTTTAATATTCAAATACAAGAATCATTATAAATTATGATGTTAAAAAAGTTATTGAATAAGCTTTATTATATAAGTAGATCACTGATCACGGTTACGTCTAAGTATGTTTGTAATCCTTGATTTGTTTTGAATACTTTTTGTTAATTTTTTTTTACATAATTATGTTTTCCCCCCATTTTTAACGTTTTATCAACATAGACTCCTATAGTAGTGACTTATTCATTTTTTTAATCAATGTGCGAACCTAACGGTTGAAGTTTATGAGACGTGTATGCGTGGATTGCTTAACATATTACAAATGTCATCTAATATAAATAAATTTCTGATAGATATAAAATTTCATTGACAATTCTCATAATCATCATTTTTTTAATCTTCTTTTTCATAGTGTAAAATCGTAAGGAATACGGATGAATTCAAACCAACGATCACTAACGTTTGCCGCAATTCTTTTAAACTTTGTCGCAATAAGTGAAAATGTGTATTTTCTGAATATATATTGGAAAAAAAATCTCTAAAATAACGCAATTTTTTTTTATAATTAACATAATTCTTTCGAAAAATTCTATATAAATCTTATAAATCATTTAATTAAGTAAAAAATAATAAATAAAATTTATTATTTTTCAAAATATCCTAAAAAGTAGTCTTTTTTTATTTCTCGATTCACCTTGACAAAAGATTATTATAAGTTTATCTCAGATAAAAATGTTATTTTTAAAATAAATTTTATAAAAATATTAAATTAATAATATGATAAAAATATATTTAACGTAGTGCTTCAAATCTTTTAACTATTCTGATAATTATTATCTTTAAACATTTTAAAAAATATTTATAACTTTTATTTTTACTATTCTATTCCGTGGTGGCCATCATATGTCTTAACAGTAACTACCAACAATTTATTAGTCTCTACCCGAGATAAAAAAAGTTATTAGTCTCTCCATTCCTATTCCTAAATAAATAAATGATGTCTTGACCATTTGCAAGGATATTAAAAAAAATTATAATGGTTACTTTGTTTATAAAAATAAAAATGTAAACAAAATTGGTAATTCAGAAATTAAAAGCCACATATAAATTTAAATTGAAATAATTTTTTTTTTCTTTAAAACTACAGATATTGAAGAACAGCGGGAGAGGGAGTGCTTACTAGGGTCATAAAGCAATTATGACTGAAATCATAATATATTATATACGTATGTTGTATTAAAAATTCACCATTAATTGTAGACCCTCGAATCAGTCGTATGATGATATGAACAACTGACATGTTGTAAAGGACATATATGTCAGCTACAAATGCCAAACACCATCGTCTCATGATCTAGGTGTTAAAAGTTGCTTTAGCAACTTTATCTTAACTTTCCAGCGACTCACATCCTAGGTCCAGTATTAAGTTACTATTAAATTAGATTAAACGTGTCAATATTTGATTGCCTAAAATATAAAACATATTATATATTATATATATATATATATATATATATTTTAATAAGAACGATACGGAATTATATTCTTTCATGATAGATTATTATCTCTTCTCACTTTTGTCGTTCTACTATGCTACCGTTTTTTCCTTTCTTGTTTTGCTATATTTTCTCTTCTTTTATATTCATTTTCATCGACACGATTTGTTTTAAAACAATGCCAATTCTTGTGTTGTTTCTTTGGAACACGATTTCAATAACACTTATTTGCTCGATTTCTCTTCGGTCTCTACTGTGTTTGTAGCTGTGAAAAAACTATAGATGTATGAAATTAAGAAACTGAATTGTAGGTTTTTATCATAGAAGAAACGAAACTAGACACGAAACTAGACGAGATTATGGGTTCTCTTGGGCTTACTATACGATTATGATCGGAGACCGATCCGACTCCGTATCAGCCTTGTGAAGAACAACCGTAATTCGCCGAATTAGCTGAGCCAGATGCGTTGAGAATGAGTCTTGAAACGAGTTGTGAAGCAAAATTTGCGAGATTAGAGAAATTCGAATAATATCGTCACTCTGTTTGTAGCTATGAAAAAACTATAGATGTATGAAATTAAGAAACTGAATTGTAGGTTTTATCATAAAAGAAATGAAACTATACGAGATTAGGGGTTCTCTTTGGCTTACTATACGATTATGATCGGAGACCGATTCGACTCCGTATCAGTCTTGTGAAGAACAACCGTAATTCGCCGAATTAACTGAGCCAAACGCGTTGAGAACGAGTCTTGAAACGAGTTGTGAAGCAAATTCGTGAGATTAGGGAAATTCGAATAATATCGTCACTCTGTTTGTAGCTGTGAAAAAACTACAGATGTATGAAATTAAGAAACTGAATTGTAGGTTTTTAGCATAGAAGAAACGAAACTAGACGAGATTAGGGATTCTCTTGGGCTTCCTATACGATTATGATCGGAGACCGATTCGACTCTGTATCAGCTTTGTGAAGAACAACCGTAATTCACTGAATTAACTGAGCCAGACGCGTTGAGAACGAGTTGTGAAGCAAATTCGCGAGATTAGAGAAATTCGAATAATATCGTCACTGTGTTTGTAGCTGTGAAAAAACTACAGATGTATGAAATTAAGAAACTGACTTGTAGGTTTTTAGCATCGAAGAAATGAAACTAGACAAGACAATGGGTTCTTTTGGGCTTACTAGGTTCGACTCCGTATCAGCCTTGTGAAGAACAACCGTAATTCACCGAATTAACTGAGCCATACGCGTTGAGAACGAGTCTTGAAACGAGTTGTGAAGCAAATTCGCGAGATTAGAGAAATTCGAATAATATCGTAGTTGTGAAACTGTGTCTTGTTATATATTTTTATATTGGTCTGGGTCTGGGTCCATCTCATTCATTTAGACGTGTTGAACATTTGATTATAAATAGTTTAGTTTGTAACTGTATTCTGACTGATACTGTATTTCATAGTTAAATAATTATTAATGGTAAAATTTCATAGTTAAATATTTTATATTAAAATAAACGGCAACGCTAAACTGAGACCCGTTTTAGTTATAATGAGACCCTTTTATAATGAGACATTCTTCATCTATAATGAGACCCCAAATTTTACTAAAATATCTTTAATATATAAACTATTTTCAGCCGACTATCTCACCAATCAAAATGAGAAAATTATTTCTCTTCTCAAATTAATCTTTCTCTAGAGAACTCATTTCCTAGTCAAAATCAACAATAGCACCCCAAGCAGAAAAGAATCCGAAAAGAAAGTCGCCGAGAAATATCCCTTGGTCGCCGTAGCAGTTGAGAAGAAACCAAAGGTCAGAAAAAAGCTACCAAAAGAAGCTGTTGCCAGAGCTAATAAAAAGAAGAAACTATCCAAGAAAAGCGTCGAGACTTACACGATCTACATCTTCAAGATCTTGAAGCAGGTTCATCCCGATATCGGTATTTCCAGCAAATCTATGGGAATCATGAACAGTTTCATCAACATATCTTCGAGAAATTGGCTGGTGAGTCTGCGAAGCTTGTGAGGTACAACAAGAAACCGACTATCACTTCAAGGGAAATCCAGACTGCGGTGAGGTTGGTGTTGTCTCGTAAATTGGCTAAACATGTTGTATCTGATGGCTGTTACAAAGTTTACAAGTTCTTAGGTTATTGAATTTGGGGATTTAGGGTTTCTGGTTGTAAATTTAAATCAAACTTAGAAATCCATGTGTTGTTTTTTTATTATGGTTTTGTTATCTGATTGATGTTTCTAATTTCGCTATTAATCAAATATCTTAATTTAAAAAAAAATGCAGCTCGCGTCTTATCTTGCCATCAAGATGAAACAAGATTGTCATTACCATCAGGCTGTGAAATATTTTCAAAGTTATTAGTTTATTTCTTAATAGAAAATTATACAAATTACTCGGTCCATAGATTACTTCATTGTAATATAATTCTGTAAAAAAAAACTGGCTCTTCGACTAGTGTGATTCATTATTTTTACGCTAATGAAAAGTCGGAAAGTTCCACAAAGCGATATTAAAATATAATTAAAAAGTAGAGAGAAGTTTTGTTAAAGAAGAGGAAGAAAATAGTTAGATTTTAATGTAATTCATTCTTTGGGTATTAGATTAGTTTTAGAGAGAAGTTTGGTTGGAGAAGAGGAAGAAAATTGTTTAGATTTTTGGTCGAAAACTTGGTTTTATATGATGGGTAAAATGGTCATTTTACATAAAGTAAAATAAAAAGTTTGATTTAAGGTCTCATTATAACCAAATGGGATCTAGATATAGTCTTGCCCTAAAATAAAATATAAAATTGAATAAATATTAAAAACTACATATGTATCATATTTGAATCTAATTTAAAAATAAAAATAAACTCATTTTTTTATAAATTCAACTATAATGTACATTTTTAGTTTTACTAATGATAAGTTATATAAAATATAATATGGTGTCATGATTTAGTAATCATTATTTATTATTTATTCAAAACTTAATCATGAAGAATGAGTTAATGAGCAATAAACACAACTTTATATCATATAATATCCACCGAAACAAGATTATATTCATTAAATTTTTATTTTTTTCACCGAAATTAGTCATTAACATATACATAATTAAACTACCATCTAAAAATATGATTGTTGACAACAAAGATCATATTTGAACTTATAAAACTTTTGTGATTAATCAAATTTTGAAAGGTTTTTAATTCTAAATCGGAAGAAATTTAAATCTATCTTATTTTAGTTTTGATATATTTATAAAATTTTATAAATAATATAAACACCTTATCAATATTGAGCAAAATGATATGGTTGATCAAATCAAACTAAAATATAATATTTTTGGATTTAATTTTTTTAGTTAATTTTTTAAAAATAATTTTGGTAATATAAATAATCGTTTGTAAAGATTTTATGAGTGCGATCTGTATCGGTTTCACCGGTTTATTAGTTTTTCTGGTTCGGTTCTTTTTTTTATTTCAATTTTTAGAATATAACCACAAACTGAACCGATAGGATTCGGTCTTATTCTGAATCTAATTCTTACCGATATAGTTTTGGTCTGGTTCTGATTATCATGAATCATTAATAGTATGTGTATGTTTAGTAAAATTTGCCAAGTAGGCATTACTAATGCAACGCTGGTCCAAGTATCATTTATATATAATCATGATCTAAATTGGAAAAAAATGTTGTTTAAGATAAGAATATAGAAATTAAGACATCATATTCGAGATCATGAGGTTGAGAATGGAGATAAATTGAATTCATGTTACTATCAAGGTGTACTCAAAGAATGAGGTTGAGAACAAAGATCGTTGAACCCGTGTTACTGTCAAAGATTATTTGATGATGATCGGGTGTCAACTTTTCCTCAACTTCCACAATAAGAAACTCGAAAGGTTGTGACATATTTATCTTGTACCAATGTTCTTTAATCTATTTCTCTACGTTTTAAACTTATTGGGGACTATTAGATTTTAAGTGTAAGATAATGAGAAATTGTTGAATAATCATTAAAAGTTAAAAAATATATGACCATTTAATATTTTTTATTATATATTTTAGGATCTTAACACTTAATTGAAACTTGTGAAGTGATTTTGAGTTTTAAAAAATAAATAATTGTATGTTTATATTTTTATTTGATTAGGTATTTAAATTTTATTAAATTTAATAATATCAAATTTACTTTGGGTATGACTTTTTTACATTAAAATTAACTAACTGTTATAATAATTTTTTTCTAAAAAGTAGTCGTAACATGTATAAAATAAAATCTTATATGGTAAATAAAGAAGTTGTATAAATTATACTAAGTGACTATATCTCCTCCTAACTGGTCGAGATTCGCGTACAAAGAGAAGCGTTTTATGTTGATTATCAAATGTGGTTTGTCTAGTTTTGTAGCCTAATTACTCAGAGTCAATAAATATTTAAGGGCTCTAATCCTTCGAATTTTTGGTTCAAATTACTCAGAAATGACACAAACAAATCTAAGGGGATTATTCGGATATATAAGTATTAATAAATTTAGTGATTTTAAAGTGGTTGAATTGTTGGACACATGTCAATAAGGCATTCGATCCACATCCTTGTACTGGGATAGGCTATGTGTGTCAATAGATAAAGGTTACACTTTCCAAGGGATTATATATGTTGGTGATTCTCCCATTTTCATAGACTCATAAACTGTTGGGCTTTTATAGTTGCCTATATAAATATTTCTCCTTATTTTTTCCCAATAGTAAATTTCGAGAGAGATAAACTTAAACTATATATATATAGAGAGAGAGAGAGAATTTAGATAATCTACAAGTTAATCTTCGGCGATAATCTTTTACTTCCACCGCCAACACCACAACAAATTATATTCTCCAGCGATATTTATTTGTTTGCATGTTCACAACAAAAAAACGTTTCAACCGAAAAGAGTTGGTTGAATCAGTCTAAGCTTGACGAAAAGAAAAATAGAGCTAGGGTTGTTGATGGATTACTCGTCTCCGGAGGCACAATCATTGTTACTCAGAAAATTTATTACGGAGGTATTTTTCCACAGGATAGACACAGTATCCCACTGAAGCCTTCTTTCACTACTCAATCCTTTACTTCGAAGAGCCATTCAACCAGACCATCACATTCCCAATGAACTACCAGTCATAGACGCCCCTTCACTTTCAAATCCATGGGTTCTGCTTGCTCAGACCAGCTAAAACTCATACCAACCCACATTCCGGGGACCAACAACCAGTTAACAAGTTCAACCTTCTTCTAACTCTCCCTCACAATAACTCAACAGGGAGAGACATGATGTTTCTCACTAAACTGATCCCTATGACCATTTGATGGGATTGGAGGATAAAATTGAAAGTCTAAGTGAGGAATTTCCGCAAGAAACAACTAGCTCTTCTGAATATAACGTTGAAATTTTAAAGCCGGCTAAGAAGAAAACTTTGAAGGCCAAAAGTGGTAAAAATAGCAAGGCTAAAGTTATGGTGGCTAAGGAAAAAGAGCTCCCACCATCATTGGTTGGACAGGTTGGGAAATATTTCCAAGAGGTTGATACCAAATATATTTTAGCCCATGATCAAATTTCTTACAATTATTTTCAAGAGAATGAAATGAGTATGATTCGTGAAAAATGGGGGTTTCAAAAGGAGGTGATGATTCAGTTACTATGCAAGGCAAATCTCCAATGAGTTGCGGTCTGAATGAGTTGGTTGTTATGAGGACGTATTGAATTAGGGTCTTTGTTTCTATTTGGATCCTAATATTGTTAATTATTTTGAGTTGGTGGGACTATGTTCGGGTCAGACTAGTCTGAATGCTTGATTTACTTTAATGTATTGTATCATGGCATTTAAACTATCAAAGATGTGAATGTCAATGGAACAATTTGTTGTCATAGTTGGACTGTACCTGAATTCATGCATTTCAATCTACTTCTACAACATGAGCGATAAATATAAAGTAGTAGATGATTTTCTAGAACTGATAAACTGTAGAAGATACAGTTTTTTATTATCAGTGAAATATGGGAAAATGGGAAGAAAATTAATTCAGAAGCTAATCCGAGCAAGCTAACCAGGTCTTGAAAAAATCCTAGTATTTTCTCAAACTAAATTTATTGCCTATCTTTTCTTTATTTTATTATTTACCTTTAAACATTTTTATGTAGCAATATTAAAATCTTGTATGCACAACTTGGAGGATACTAAAGTTATCTTCAAGAAACTACCCCAGTGGGCCAAAGAGCATTGGTCTCTTGCATTTCATAATTGTTCTACTCCTATCAACTTGGTTCAGAGTCATCTTTGAAGGACCAGCTTCGAATGGTATTTATCATGGGAGGAATTAACTATTCTTTCTCGGGCATCGATTCTCCTTAAAAAATTGGGACTACTTATGGAAAAAAAATTCTTCCTAAAAGGACTAAAGCCCCTAGTCATCGAGAAAAAAGGGCAAGGCTATTAAACATGGCTACGAGAAGAAAACTAACAGTGTTGAAACTGTAGATTAATCCTATGAATCTTTGCTTGTGAAAACTGATGAACCTTTTTCATTTGTGGTGCTGCACCATATGGTAAATTAGAATTGGTAATAGTGGAAGGCTTGAGATCGGTTAAGAATGATATATGAGAGACAATATGATCTTTGGTGCCAGTATCCAAAATCCAATGACTTGTACTACTAAAATTAATAGACACAATAGTAGATGAAATCAAACCTACAGCAGATGCATATGCATCACCATTACCAGAATTATTGTGATTCAGTGTACAGATTGCTTGTGCTAATTGTTGTATTTGTTTGGAAGTGAACCTTTGAACGATGCTATCAATGTTGGAACCTTTTGAGGTAATAGTTTGGATCCCTGATTAGAAAGTGTAAGAATCGTCAGCATGAGAATTGTGATATTAAAGATAATTAAGAATTATGCTCTGACACATTCCAGTATTGGTTATGATCATATACTTATATAATTTTGTCAAAATATATTTGTTATAACAGACTTCATTCATGGCTTCAATGATAAAGTTAAATTATACATTTTCGTAAGTTTTTCCCGACAAAAAATCTATTTTGGTATATTTAATATGGGTTAGAGATGGAAAGTATTCATATTGATCATCTTATAGGATAAACAAGTGTATATCATATATGTAATTTTGGCTTATACAAGTAGAGTTATGTCTGTGAACATTAAAAAAAGAGTAGGTGTAAATATTTGAAGTCTTCAACCTTGGGTAGGCATTTTATGTAATTCTAGATTGAGTTACATATATAATATTCACTATTATAGTGTAAAAGGTTGATCACTTCAAATATTTAAATTTTATTCTTTATGAATATGACTTTAAAGATATTTACAAGGTATATATGTGTAGTCATTTATCTATTTTGATGAAGTCTAGCACCCATGGTCACTTTTATTTTATTTTCACAATTGTTTCTTCATTTTTGTATATGTGTAATCATGTAATATATGTCAGGGGCGTACACGTGAAAGAAGTGATGGATGTGATATATTTTGTGATGAAAACTTGTAAGTTGTTTTAGATACTTTTCGACATATTATATTGTTATACGTTATCTTGTTGTATGTATGTTCAGTTGCTTTTGAAGTCATATTAGTATATTATACTTAAAGTTCCTTAACTCCTATTGTCTCTTTTTCTTTTTTTCTTTCTTGAAAACTTCTTATTCCTTTTCGAATCTTAGCACTACAGTCTTTCAACTAAATTTAGTGTTAATAGGTTCTTTTTGTATTTTAAAGTATATATATCCAACATAAATGTTGACTTTTGGTCCATCTAATAATTTTTTATTTGGTTTAATAAGTGTTGTGTTCACGGTAAGACCTTTAGTTAATCATATTTTGTACTCAAGATAAGAATTTTATGTAGTAATTGTTTATACACAGGTTTACACTTTTGCATACAAAAGTTTTAAAATTTGAGAGTTTTGTCTCTTTAACAATGTTGTACAACTGTGTGTATTGAAGGTAACAAAGGTAAACTTGCAATTATTAAACTTTGGTTGTTTTTATTGGGTTTGTTTTGCTCAACCTAGTGTATTTTAAAGCTTTTAAACTTCTTATATACAATAGATTTTATAAACATACATTGTGTGTCAGAGTTTAATAGCCCTTATGCTATCATGTTTCAATTCAATAACGTAAAAATATCATTTAAATCGCATACTTATTTGTGCATAATCCTTTCTTCTCATTTTTGTTTAACAGATGAAATAGAAAGAAACGTCAATGTAATTTGGATTAAAATTAATTTTATTAAAAGTCAATTAAAAACGAAATCGTGACGCAATTGAAAAATAAATCAACCTTAATAAAATATTTAATTTCCCCATAAAAATTCCCTACTTTTAAAAGATTCGTTCTAAACCATTAAACTTTGGTTCTTACCGACTTTAGAGCACATTTTCATTTTCTTCTTTTTCATAAATTATTTACTCTAACCATCATTTTGGATTTATTTATTGTTCCAAAATTATTACGATGCATTTTAGGCCAAAGTTATTAGGCGCTTTTAACTTGGTGACTGTTTGAAGTAGGTTGGCCGGTTACTTTATCTATCCGCCTCCTTTTTTATGATTTGACAACCTACAAAGACTCTTTAAGTTTTCTTAGAGAGTAAGTAATCAAATTTGAAAATAGAATAAGATAAATTCAATTGTGTTTTGATTGGCTTCGAATATACGATATTTAGACTTGTTAAATTGATTTAATAAAAATGTATTTTAAGATTTATTTACTGCAATTAAAATAATCAAAAATTTCAGAATAAAATAAATTTGATGTAAATTCAATTATATTATTTTGGCGTAATTAAATGGTTTTCGAATACTTCCTATTTGTTTGGATTCTTTTTAACAATAAATGCATAACAAAATAAAATAAAAATTGATGGTTGACATTCAATATATTTGAATGATATTATATATATATATATAAATAAATTTTAAATATAAAAAGTTAATATTAAATAATATGGTTAATAAATTCGAGTAAATCTTTCTCAAAACCAATAATGATAATAGTCTTCATATTTTTAGTAAGTTCGTCGAATGAGGACTATTAATGCAGCAAAAATTAGAAGAATAATAAAAGTTAAATTATAGGATATAAGTATTCAAGATTTTTTTATATTAAAAGTCTGAATTTTTATTCTCTAAAAAACCTAATCGTTCAATTAGGATTTGGAAATCTTAAATAAGAATCGTTTGAAATTCGGATACAACATAAAGAAATAAAACAAATTAACTAAAATCAAATCTTATTGAATCATTTGGATTTGTATCACTTATTAAAATATACTCTTAAAGTAAAATAAAATAAAATAAACACTTAAATAGTTGAATTTAAATAGTGGGCTAGATCAAATACAATAAGTTCTCCAAGTTGGATCGGACGCATCAAATGCCTGGCGTGTGTTTTAAGAGTGTTGTTATATTTCACCCGGTTAAACTAAGAAAGTCAAAATAGAGAAAAAAAAGAAAGCCATAAGATTTTAATTGTTTACTCTCACACCTTAGATTCATGCGTGTCGTACCCCATAGTCACATGTTGTTTTATTGATCGCCCAGTCAGTAGGTCCTATGATTAAAACTCCATAGCGCTTGTGTGTTTTGATTTTTTTTTATTCCCTATAGTCTTTCTTTGATCATGGCAATGAGAAAAATGAGACCTTACTTTCAGGGACATTCCATCGCGGTTTGACGGGTAAAAAACACCAGTCATCCTCTACGTTTGCAGCTTGTAACAAGTTAGTCTCTGTCTTTTGAGGCCGTAATAAAGGGGTCCTTGTCGTTGTATTGGGTAGAATAAAACCATCCTTTTCGAGTCCAGCCCAACATTTGTCCCCATAATACCCTTTGACCAGCCACATCAGCGATCCACGTAGGACGCTGATGTGGCAACAGTAAAAAAAAGTAAAATCAGTTTTTACTTTAGCCCACTTCTTTTACCCTTCTTCCAACCCTTAAACCCGACACATTTAGATATTATAACCCGGTTAGCCCTAAGCCCATCTCTAACCCAGCCCAGCCCAACCTCTAACCCTAGATCGACATCAAGATGTCTCCTTCTCATTCCCACCTAAACCCCTTCCATCAACCCTAAATTTCATCTTCACACTTCTCTGACTAGAAATCATCACCCAAAGTTTTCATACCTTTGACCTTGTTTTAGATTTCAAGCTTAATTCTTGAAGGGTCAGAAATCACATAACCAACAGCAAAGTTTATACAGTTGCTTCATCAGACAAGAAACTCTTATTTGGGTTCTGTTGTTGATTGTCTTCTAAAAACATGTACTTCAAGAACTTAGAGGAATTCTGGGTGTTTTATGTCAGCCAGCACTCTAAGCCGACAACAAGAAAGTTACACTTTATGGGTACAGTTGCAGGTGGTGTCTGAACAGACATGGTATTTGATATGGTGTACTAATTTATCTTCAGATAAAACAAGATTAATTTGGTAACGATTTTTTTAAAATAGATTCAAACCCAAAATCAAACAAGAGTAGTTTGGATCGGATTTTTTAACACCCCCTGCTTTACCTGTCACACTTCTGTGCAATCGAAAGCCAAACAGCCATAACACAGAAGATGGTTGTAATTGTAAACAAGGTATAAGAACATTAATGAACCAACACATGAGCAATAATAGAGTCATAATCTCCAAGATATTTCACAATGTCAAACTCAGTTATTAAAAAGAAAGTTAAATATTTGTAAGAAATGAAGATTCAAGCAACTCGACAATCATTATTTGAAAGTATCAAGAAAAATACACCCTAATTCTTCTCTTCCTCTTGATCAGATCTGATCTAAATAATACCGATAAACTAAACTTTTCAGATCTTATTGAGACCTATTCAAGTGAGCCAACTAAATCAAACAGCACACACCAGAAGAGAGAGGCCACGGTAAAAGGCAACGAGGTTTAAGAATGCATTATGATCCTTTGGCTCCATTGCCCGTTTGATACACACCAACAGCAGCGAAGATCTAAGGTATACTAAAATACATCTAATTAACGACGATGTGGTAGTAAAACAGGTGAGATTGAACTTTGATGTTTTACTGAGTGAAAAGAGGGTTTCGATTTGGGGAAGAAATTAGGGTTTCGTTAAGAGAATTGGGAAAAAGAGGAAGGGATTAGGGATTTGGAGTAAAATGAGGGTTTCGATTTGATTTCGGGTTATTAGTTAGGGCTGGGCTGGGTTATTGGGTCAGGGTTGGTTCTTGGGTTAGAAACTGGGCTGGGTTATTAGGTTAGGGTTGGTTGTTGGCCCGGGTTTAAGTTTTAGGCTTGCCACATCAGCGTCCTACGTGGATCGCTGATGTGGCTGGTCAAAGGGTATTATGGGAACAAATGTTGGGCTGGACTCGAAAAGGATGGTTTTATTCTACCCAATACAACGACAAGGACCCCTTTATTACAGCCTCAAAGGACAGGGACTAACTTGTTACAAACTGCAAACGTGGAGGATGACTGGTGTTTTTTACCCCGGTTTGACATATATGCAAGTAAACCATGTCCCAATGGCAGAAAATTCTCTGGTTGATTCTTTGGCAGAAAACTTCTTGAATATATGCAATTAAACCATGTCCTAATGGCAGAAAATTCTCTGGTTGATCCTCTAGCTTTGATAGAATGTTTAGAGACCAAGTCGTTGGTCATTTTATAATAATATCCTTTAATATAGAAAGAGTAAGAACCAAGTTTGGATAAAAAATTTGAGGTATATGTTAATGAGGTCGGAAGCCATAAATTTTAGATTTTCTGAAGAATGACATGTACTTTAGCAACAAGTTTGCAACCCAAAGATTCAATTTTAAGGTGAAAATATTTTCATGTTGGGTGAACTTTATATAGCCAATGATTAAGTTGACGTTTGTTACGATGCCTTATACCTGAATAATATCAAGCGATATTAAGAGAACTTCATTGTGGCACTGGCTTGTCATTTTATGGATTCAAAATGTTTATTCGAATGATTTTGTTAGAAGGATTTCATTGGCCGACTATATTGGCTTATACTAAATAATTTGTAAGAAATGTTATTTATGTCAATCAATTTTTAACTTGATTCATTTTTTAGATGTACCGCTCAGATCCATATATGAGGCATTGCCTTTAAACAGATGAGAAATCAACATGGTCGGACCTTTAGCGCATCACGCGACCGTTAGCACAATATTATTATTGTAAATTATTTTTCAAAATTAGTATAGGCCGAACTGCTCTCCAAGATAATGGATAAACATGTGATCACTTCATTTTACCTGATACTTTCCACATGTTTAGGATGCCAAAGTCGATAACTACTGATAATAATATTCAATTCTAGAACACTAAGACAAATTCTTTTTGTCAAACCATGGGAATAAAATAATATTTCTCAACTTATTTTCATCCATATGCGAATGTCCAAGTAGTGGTTACTAACCAAATCATCTTAGAAGGGTTAAAGAAGAATCATTCTCGAGCATTAAAAAAATTACTGAAGTTTCTCGAAGAGATATTGTAGGCTTACAGAACAACATCTCACACCAACACTAGTGAAACCTCATTTACTCTTGTACGCATTTATCTCAACGAAAACGAAATTGCCATCTTTTAGGGTCTCTAACTTTTTGCAAAAAGGGAAACAATGAAATGAGAATGACCAAACTGGATATTATAGAGGGAAAGACCAAAGACACACTTATAGATCCAAACGTTACCAAACTCGTTTATCAGTGTGTATGCTTCCAAAATATGAATGTGATAATTTAAAATAGGTTATAAGATCCTGAGAAAATAAATTATGGATATCATAAGCTATCTTACACCTGACGTATCTCCCAAAAAACATAAAACAAACAAGAAGTTTTCTCTTTTTATAAATATTCTCTCTCTTTCACGCAACACCAACTTCATTCGTCTATTTCATATTATACAGATGATATGATGTAATGCACAATGCATCAGGCTCATATTAGTACTAAAATCATATTATTTGGTCTAACCAAATAATAAAATAGTTAATGTCACACTAAGACAGGGTAGAACTGTTATGGTTGTGGTACAATTTCCTAAGTCTTTTATCATTGTACCATTTTTATCTTTTCAGTCCGCTTGATATTAATTATTCTTAATCAACGACACATATTCATTATCCATATCAATATATTTCATGCAAGTGATCAATCTTATTACCAAAAGTTCGAAGAATACTAAAAACAAACCAGTAACATGTTTATGCACCTTCGGTTCAAAAGGGGATCAACCTACACTCCGATTCTAACAGAAACATTACATATATCTTAGGTAAAATCAAGCTTATGTTGTAATAGATTTCTATGTACTTAATTCTTCCTTTTGATCTTTAACATTATTTAAAACATCAGCATTACTCTTCGACCCTAATTTTAACAGTCGCTTATTTCAGTCATATTTAATCTACACTTAACAATATCTAAAAGTAAATAATTTTTATTTTTTTTGAAAAAGTTGAACTATAGATATAAAATAATAAAGCGAAAAGTATCCATTAATATCAACTTAAGTATCTCATATCACCTAATACCCAAAAATTGCATACTAGCAATAGGTACATAGACCTAAAAATGAATAAAAATAACTCCATTAATATAAATAAAGTGTATTAGGTTGAAAATATTTTTCCCATTAAAATCAAAACCCCTGAGTACCCATTCCCTCTCAAATGCACTAAATCCAATAAATATAGTAACCTTTCACTAACCCACAAAACATTTTAGTAACCTTTTACTAACCTAGAAAACCTTTAAGTAACCTTTCGTCTGACCTCGATGATGGTTTCAAAGTCCTACGAAATAATTAAGGAATCGATGGTCGTTCTTCATCATCCCGAAATAGCTAGTTGAAGTTTTATTCGACATTGGGACCTCTAGAAACACAATGTAGGTATGTATCGTTACAGTCATAATTTTCCACTGTATTTCGATGGTTAATTTCATATAGCTTCTACATTTCTAGGTATGTACTTACTTAGATTTTATTTTAATATATTCATTACAACTAGGTTGCTTCATAAAATCATATTGTTCTTAAGTATTTCGTTGATCATTTTTTATTTCTGGTTTTGGTAGACATGATGTTTCAAAGTACCTTCTAGGGTTCTTAGGTTTATAGAATGGGTTATATTTGATACTAGGTTGTAATGTATTGTCTCGTTTATAGATTTAATGGTTTCAGACTCTATTTATCCTATCAACATGCATATGAAATTAACCTTAATCTCGTATCTTCTTCATCTTTAATAGATAGACCTCGCATATTCTTTACCTATTTTACAAAGAAAATACATGGTTGTATTTATAGTTATGCATTCTGTTTTAGTATGCCTAAAATCGCATGGTCAGTACACCCAAAAATATCATAGTTTTATTTTTGGTATATACCCATGAATAGCATGGTTAGTATACCAAATAATCTAGCATATTCTTTATATGTGGTACAAATGAAACACATGGTTGTATTTGTGATTGTGCATTCTATGTTGGTATCACTAAACTCACATGGTTTGTATACCAAAAAATAGCATAGTTAGTATATAGAGTACAAAAGAAATGTATTTTTAATATACCCACGAATTGCATGATTAGTATACCTATAAGTCTAACATCTTCTCTATTTGTGGTACACAAGAAATGCATGAATGTATTTATTGTTGTGTATTCTGTGTTAGTATCCATAAAATATCATGGTTAATATAACTAGGATCAGCAAGGGTAGTATACTAGAATCTCATGGTTGTAAGAAGATACATTGGTTATGTCCAGTTTAATCACGTTGTCCCGAATATTATTTTTGCATGAAATATGTATCTTAAAGAAGGCTTATACATATCATTATTCGTTAGCATCATCAATTTGATGAAAGATAAGAGAAATATTATCACTAGGGAACATATCGAAGTTGACAAATAAAACTCATTCTATACAATCTTAAAAGCTTCTTTCGACTTCTCCAATGAGAATATTTTGTTCAAAAAGTATTATCTCCTTATTGATGAGTTTTTAAAGAATTACTCGATCGACGAGGATGCTTTCAAAATTGGTTTGAAACTGGTCAAGCTAACGACCAATGATGTAAATGCTATTTTCAAACTTAAACACAACGACGAGGAAATATTTTTAACCAAAATTTAAGGATTCTTACTTTGCTACGAAGATGGTACGAAACAAAGTCAAGAATCATGCGAACATAATTTATGGATGGAAATTCAAGAAAAATGGGCACAAACAAAACAAAACAAAATTAATATAATTTTTTTTATAAATGTAAGTCTATATTTATAGGCTGTTATAAGTAGGATATTCAGTTGCACTAATCTAGCATAGTCGGTACATTGATGTCGCACGTTTGGTGTAAGTATGATGTTAATTAGCACTAATATCGTACAATATTTTTTAACTATCATGGTAAGTGCACAAAACTCATATCATTGCATATATAGCATGGTAATTAGCACTGAAGTTGCATGGTTTGCGGTGTTTTACATGAAGGAATATATAAAGCCACAAATGCAGACGGGGTGCATGTTGTGAAGGACGTTGTGGTTTTATTGTTCTTGTTTCTTTACTATACCCTGTTGTATTCAGTATTAGAAGATATACTGGGTTGGAGAGCGGTAAATTATGTCGCAGAACTTGAAAAAATAAACAATTTCAATTCATCTGAAGCAATAAATCATAAGCTTATTGGCTCAATTAGTGCATGTTTTGTTGCATGAAAACCCGATAAAGGTTTCGTTTGTGTTGTATTTTTATTCATAAGAATATTGCTGCATAATTAAAAATGCATTTAAAAAATATGTCCCAATGCTAATAAATATTATTACAAAGCCCTTCATCATGGATCATACAACCATTGCACAAGCAAAATCCAAGCCAGAAATGATCCCAGTATCTAGCATCTTCGTGACATATTGAAGAGCTACATGAACAGTTAGCTCAATTACGTCAGAATTTGAACAACGAGAATTCGGAAAAACAATTTCTATATCTTTTTGTTTACCATATATCCTGACATAGTAACATAAACAACACTAGTCGATGAAGAACTCACAATAGAGCCATTAGTCCCCGAAGATGTGCCATTACTACCAATTGAACAAGAAGTAGTAAAAAATGAATCTTCTCTAAATGAGACATATACTTTATTAGTGATACAAGTTCATGAAGATGTAAGTGAATCTTAATCACATTAAGATTCAATTTTGAAATTTTCCTAGTTGAGGATGATCAATCCTCAACAGGTCACTAAATTAATATTAAAAAACAACTAACTAATGTTGGAACCTTTCAAATATTATCAACTAGAGTTGAAACTTTTTAAATGTGACCAACTAGGATTTGAACCTTTTACATGTGGCCAACTACGGTTGGATCCTTTTGAATTTGACCAACTAGTTTTTGATACTTTTACATGTGACTGACAAGTGTTAGAGAATTTTAAATATGATCAACTAGTGTTGGAACCTTTTAAATGTGACTAAATAGTATTGGAACCTTTTAAATTTTGGGGCTGGAAGATTTGGACCAATTGAAAATAAGACACTAATATATAAGTCAAAAATATTTTATAGTAGCCGGCTATGTGGACACCTCGTTAAAATCTTCTCGCGCCACCAGGGTAGGAAATGACATGTTACCGGATATTAAATCATAGAAATAATTGATATACATATATTTTTTTACAATCATTCGAGATACAACCTCAAGTGCTCTATGTTCCAAAGGTGACAAAGTGTCTTGCTTTCTTGATCTTTGAGTCGATAAGTTTTAGGTTTAACCATTTTGGTAATCGAATCAGGTCATTCCCAATTTAGCCTTAACTTCCCCAACTGCATTATCTTTACTTTTCAAGAACACATTTTTAGAAATTTGTCCTCCATCTCAAATTCTCTATGGTGGACTCGAGATGTATACTTGTTTCAGATCTTCGAACTTCATCATTATTTACCTCTGATTAGATTGTTATTCAGAGATGAGAAGATGGATTCAGTTAGAGTTACTACATCCATCCCATAAACCAACATAAAATGTGATTTTTGGGTCGTTCAACAAGGTGTAATTCAATAAACCCACAATACTTCATATAAATAATTTGGCCATTTCACAATGCCCACCTCTAAATTCTTTATCAAGTCATCAAGGATTGATAGTTTTGTTCGTAACCTTCTACTTTCCCATTAACTTGTGTATGAAAGGTGTTGAAAAGCAATATTGAATACCTCAGGAAGAACAAAAAGCTTCAATGTCCTTGTTCTCAAACTGAATACCATTATTTGTTATGACCGTCCTTGGGAACCCAAACCTACTACATGTGTTGGATACAATAAATTTGATAAAATATTTGGATTTAATTCTGTACAAAGGCTCAACTTCCACCCATTTAGAGAAATGATCAACAACTATTATGATGGTTTGCCCCCCCTCCCTCCCCCCTCTTCTATATGAAGGTCATATACAATAGTACGACTAAGTCTAAACCTCATTTGTCAAAAGGCAATGCTTCAAAAATTGACTTGAGTGATATTGCTAGTACATGTATTGCATTCCCAAATTGTTGGCATATATCGCATCCTTTGACCAATTATTTGGCATCAGCCACGATGGAAGGCCAACAATATTCGGCCAATAAAACCCGTATTGTCAAAGTTTTACAGCCATATAGGCTAACCCATTTTCATCATGTAATTTAGATAAAAGTACTTGTGATTCTTTAGCTCGAAGGTATGACAACAGTGGTCGGTGTAAACATTTTTTATACAACCAATCTCAAAAGATCGCAGAACCATGTGCATTGAACCTTAGCCTTTTAACAAAAATTTTATGGACCGAAAAATTCCCTTTGATTATAAAGTTTTAGCTCATACCTCAAATATTTCTCTAGGCTACTTGAAAATTGAAATGCTTATTTGGTGTCTAAATTTTGTTTGGAAACTGGTGGTATCGACAGGTGATCTTATTCAAGTATCAATGAGCAGCCTTTAGTGTAAACAATAGTTTTTAGGGAGTCAACAACAAAAATTTAGGTCCGGCAGACATGTTCATACTTAACGCACTCGAAAAATGTTGTTAATTCCTTCAATATGATTGGATTTTGTCAAATGATGATTCCTTGCTTCGGCTTGGCCTAATGCATAGTTGATAAGAATTTTGATCCACCTGGATCTCATAATCTATCCCTCTCTAGATTCTGAAGACGAGCCTAACATACCAATGATTTTATATGTTTGTATTTGGGTACCTGTCTAGGCTTCCACTATGGTCACTACTAATGATTGCAAAAATATTCTAATAGTAATTATATAACATATATTTAGAATAAAGTCACATAGATGTTTAGAGAGATAAATTCACGTACGAAAACTAGAGAAAGATAGTGTTGGGTAAAAAATGGTTGAGTGTTTTTAAATTTTTTTTTTCTTAAAACGACTTTATATGGTAGTATTATGGGCCTATGAGCGTATATGGTTAATGTGCTTATATGGATAACTCGTAATGGGCTATTCCACTCTATTAATTTATTAACTTTAAACATATTTATTTCTTATTATACAAGATTTCTTTAATATTACTCACATTATATTAGTACTACAAAGTAATTTTTGATCTAATATTCCATAGGTTGGCCACGTGGATCAGATGATTCGGTCCTTATTAAAAATCATTAGTAATCTTCATAGTTATGATAAAACATAGAACGAATACTTTGTTTATATCTTTAGATTTGGGAAACAATTTTAAATATGAGAAATTCATATGTTCTTAGAGTTTGAAAACAATAATTAAGCATTTTCATTTTGGTTTTGTTATTGTGCTTTACTTAAATGTGTTTTTTGTTCATCATAATTACTTGTTGAATTTAATGGGCAATAGTTTAACAATTATTAAGAAATCTTGGTGGTACAAAATTTTATATCTAGTGGTTTTTGTCTTAACCATTTTGGGCATGTCATTCCTACAATCTTGGATGCACCAACCGAGACTAATACTAATAATATAGATTCACCTACTAGGTTTATAAAATTCAATACAATGGATGATTTGTTTTTTTATAAAAAATATTTAGAGCCTAAGGATGATAAATTTAAAGTGAATAAATATATAACTATATATTCCTCTCTAAAACAATCTTAGGCCAAGCCCTCTCATTATAAAACTAAGATTCTTGGAACTATATATACCCGATCAATTGAAGGCCAAGCTAGATTCCAAAGGTAAACAGTAACAACCAACTTTATGCCCAAGTTGTTGATCATCTTATCATCAAGGCTGTTGAGTCGCTAGTGGCCAATTGAAGGTAAAATTTTCCCCTGTAACCATAACAACAACTTCTCATATACAAGTATCTTACTCAAATCCTTCACATGTTAAAATCTTTATTGTTGCTTATTTTTTTCCCATAAATCCAAGTTATTATTTCTAATATTTTTATGCCGACTCTAGTTGTATTTATTATTAATAGAAGGAAAATCCAATAAGAATTCTTTGTATATATGGGCCATTAGTGCATTTAAGGCCCAACCGGGTCACTATTAATATAACTTGTCAGGCTTTGAACAGTGATTCGTCCCTCGACTATCGCGTTTGGTGGCAGATAGTCCCTGGACTTTCAAATGTCCGTTGGCAGTCCCTGGACTATCGCGTTTGGATAAAGTTAGTCCAGAGGATCCTCTGATCCACCAGATGCTGCCACCTGTCCCCATACTCTTCGGTTTTTTGTGTCACCAGTAGTCCCTTGACTTTAGGTACGATTCCCAAACTTAGTCCGCGACATTAAATGACCCAACTACCCCTTCAATTTCCACCTTGGCATTGAAAATTAAATCAGATTATCCATGTGGCATTATTAGCCTACGTGTAATATTTTTCCCCAAAATCATTTATAACTTTATCAATTGGTGCGTTACATTTTATGTTTTAATTGATTTAATTTAATTTATTATAATAATTAAACAAAATCTAACCGTAGATTTTCTACAACCCTGAACACACTTCACTCTTTTCAAATTCGACTTTCTCATCTTCCCTCTCCCTTGTTCTACAGCAAATCCCCAAATCAAACCCTAATCTAAACCCTAAATCTATACCCAAATCGAAACACAAACCCTATTCCGACCTAATTTTTTGAATATGATACAAACAAAGGTAAAGAGGAAGAAAACGGTAAAGTAGATTCCCACTTCACATGTTATGCTAGTGTATATTTGGTTACTGAAAATCATATACAAGTATGTTTGTTTTGTCTTTGGTCCCGTCATTGGTTTGATTCAGGTCCGATCATATAACTTGATGGGATTTTAAGTGTTTTAATAGAGATTAACACAATCGAAAGAATAAGCAATATTTAGAGATTAATGGATGAAATGTTGTGGGGGCCTAGTTCGCTTGTCTGTCGTAAGATGAGAGAGTTCATCAGTGGACTACCAGAGATAGAGGTAGAAACAAACAAACGACAATGGGTCTCTCTATCAGATAAAGAAGAATCAGTCACCAACCTTTATACAGGACATTCATTACATCAAAGGGAATATAATAAAAGTAAGGTTATGTCCCCTAGTGTTTTTACGGTAAATCTGGTGTGAAGGAAACGGATAGTTAGAGAAGGAAGAAAGAATAAAAAGAAAACAAATATGAGAGAGGAGACGAAGATGAAATTAGGAATATATGTATTTATTTATTTATTTTATTTTATTAATCAGAAGTTAGAGTCTCTCGTGTACAAACAACAAAATAAAATTTGAACATTGAATTTTAGAGGACAAACGTTACAGAAATGAACGTCTTTCTTATCTATTACACTCTCCTCCTTTTACTGGTTTCTTTTATCCTATATCTCCTTAGAGTCTCCATTAATGGTGAGCTAACACTAATTTTATCAACCCATCGCATCACATTCGGCGTCTTCAATCCCAATCCCATACCTAGCGTAGCACAAAAAAACAAACAACAACACCCAAATACCCAATCTCTTACTCCAATTTTGAACTTTTGAATACAAACCAGACCAATCAGTACTAAACCCAAAACCATATGAAAGGCATCAATCTTTATCTCTATCCGATACCATAAACACAATCCACACAACCCTAAAAACGCCCAAACCATTACAATCTTCTTCCCTTCCCTTCTCCATTTATCAAATCCTCCACCCAAACCTCTTCCAAACCCTAGCCCTCCTCCATATCCATTGCTAAGCTCACGAATAAAGACATCCAGCGGCTGTGGTAAAAGCTTGAGATTCGACGCGCAGATGTAGAGAAAATTGATTATGAATCGATCGTCGAGACCCAGATCGATTTGGTTTCTTTCTTGCACATAAAACCTCATTTCAGATCTGAGTTTGGCTTGAAACTTTAGGAATATATGTATTTACAATTCGGTATTTTAAATGTATCGGTAGATGCATACATTTAAATTAGGTGATTAAGTGACACATAGGATTTATTTAATAGGTGCCACGTAGGAAAAATTTGCCATCTCACCAACAGGGTTGCCAACAAGGATTTTAGTCAAAGGGCAAAATCGTACCTAAAGTCAAGGGACTACTGGTGACACAAAAAACCGAAGAGTATGGGGACAGGTGGCAGCATCTGGTGGATCAGAGGATCCTCTGGACTAACTTTATCCAAACGCGATAGTCCAGGGACTGCCAACGGACATTTGAAAGTCCAGGGACTATCTGCCACCAAACGCGATAGTCGAGGGACGAATCACTGTTCAAAGCCTAACTTGTCACACTATTTGAAGTTGGTGAACAATCATCATTATATTCTGAAAAATATTTATTATTCTCTCTTTAGCAAAATTCTTTATTATTCTCTCTTTAATAAAATTCTATCTCTTGTTTATTCATAGCTTAGTATGGTGAGCTTGTTCCGAAGTTAGCCAAACCACCCAACCATATTGAAGCATACTCATCCAAACTCGGACTCATTAATGGTAACCACAATGCGAGTTATATTCAGATGGTATCAGAAAGCTTTTTTCAAAACCAGTAAACTCTTACTTTTTGTTGCTCGCATAGCATATTGCGATAGTTGGCCACTCAAAGAGCAACAAATCCATTTATCACCCTGAGGGGTGAGTTCATACTAGAAGGGTTAGGAAATACTATTAGCTCGACACTTTCACCATCTCAACTAGAAGAGTAAAGATGGTTGTTGGTGACCAAATTTGTAATATTTTGGGCCGAGAATGAGGTGTTGGTCGAAGAAACTTTGCGCTTGAAGCTAAGAGAGATGCATTAACTTGAGGCTTTCGTTCGTACGATATGAAGTTCATATATACAATGGAAGAAGACGACTTGATTTCCATATGGCCTTACTCTGAGACATGAATATTGGGTAAAAAGTCGGTATATATCCCATACTTCTAGTGATGAACAACACTCCGACAGTGAAAATTATCGATCTCCACCTAGACGAATAAACCACAGAATGGATTAAAAGTTTCATGGACACATGCAGCATTCGCATTGTATGACAGTCAGATATTATAGGATGAAGTCTGGCATAGACCACGACGTTGAGTAAAGAAATATAACTAATACAATTCAGGTACACCAGTTAACATAGTATGAACCGAGGTCGGTCCAAAAACCTAATAGCATGTATATGACCCTCAAGTCGTACCTCCTCCTGGTATCCAAGAACATACGTTTCCCCCCGTTATCGGGCCACATATTAGTTTTCAGCCTTCATGCCATAATTTTAATGGCTACTAGCAAATGGCTATGGAGGAGGGGCCAGGGTGTAGCTACCACACATGATATGAATAATCCTTCACATAATGAGGGCTACATAAAAAGGTTTTCCTATGTCCCCGAAAATCTTGGCTTTTGAGATTCTGATGAGTTTTGACCTCTTTCAAATGAGAAAGTGACCTCTTTCAAATGAGAAAGTACGATGGAAGTGGTGATCTCGAACACCACATCAAACAATTCAAGAACGTAATTTTGAATTTCTGAGATGACTAACGACTTCTATACCAAGCATTCCTAATGACTTTCAAATGAGAAAATACTTATATTTTAGATTTTTTTGAAGATATGATCTGAAAGATTTGATATTTTTTTTAAACAAAAAACAAAAGAGAACAAAATGATTAAGAAGCACGTTGGTATTTACATAAAATCTAAGTTACTATCGATATTTAAGTTTTAAGACCAAATAAATATTAGTACTTTTTAAAATTTTGAATAGTTGTTGATAAATGATTTTGTTGTATAGATAATAGTTAATCCCGAACACCGCATCACTTAATTATTTATATATATAATTAAATATATCTCAAATTTATTTTATTTTCGAATTTAAATATTTTATTCTAATCGAGTTAAATAAAATTTAATCATTTTTTCTTAAATCAATTTTAACCATTCCTCCTATCCTATCGTGTATTAAAAATTATTCAAAACATAATTGAATTTATTTAGATTTAATTTATTTTTTATGACTATTTTAATTACAATAAATAAATCTTAAAAATATATTTCCTTTAAATAAACTTTATATTAAAATTAAAAGCTAGTATGAAATAAAAAAAGAGAGACGAAAAATTAAAAATAAAAGTGGATCTTTCTTGTACTGACTAGTAGGCCATCCATATTTTCACGTAGGCTGATTCAAAAGTGATACTCCTACTTAAAAGCTTGTGTGACTGTAATACTGACTAGTAGGCCATCCATATTTTCACGAGTTTAGAATCTATAATTTAGTTTTAAAAAATAATATTAAATTTATTAGTTTGTTTTTATATATTCCATATACTTGTTTTCTTTTCTATATTTTATTTTAAAAATTTAGTGATATTAAATAAATAATGTGAAGAGTCACTTATACAGTTATACTAGGGGGAAAGCAATCTGTTTGTTAAATATGTGTGTACTCATCCTCGTCATGGATCATAAATAATTTTCTTAACAATTAAGAAACCGTGTCATTTTCTACTATATCTTTTTCATTAAGGTTGCGGAAAGTTATAAATCTATCAATAGAAATAGTAATTGAGAAAGTATTCGAAGACGTTATAAACATTTAATATATTTTTTTATTTAAATATATTAAATAAAAAACCATAAAATTATACTAAAATTTTTTTAACTAATAAAATATAATCGATATTTTACCATTCAAAATGGACTAAATATAATTCATTTTATAATTTTATTTGCAAATCAAATGAAATATAAATCAACAAAATAATATATTATAATTAAACAAAATATAGTATTAATTATTCAGAAAAATATCAAGTCTAAGTAAACATAAAAACAATTTTAAAAAATAATTAATATTTAATTATTATTTTTAATTTTATATATTTTTCATTTGCATTTTAAATATTTTAACTCTCTTTTTTTATTTTGTAAGTTATTTACTGTTTTTCAATATCTGTAATTTTTAATAAGTTAAAACAATAATTTAATCTGGTGTGATCGGATTAAGACCCAAAGAATAAAAAATAATAATTTACGATTTTTCTTAGGTGCGACCAAAGTCTCACATCCCACATCGGTTAAATATGGGGAGAAAGATTAGTATATAAGTTAAGAATACATCTCCATTAGTTTGAGACCTTTTGGAAGTGGACCAAAAGCAAACTCGTGCGGGCTTTCGGACGCCAAAGCGGATAATATCATACTAGGGATGAGATCGGTTGTTCTTACTTATATACAGAGATGGAATATCCGGTACCCATATTCCCAACAAATGGTATCAGAGCACTAGGGATCACTAGGGGTGAAAATCTCAGATGCTGAACATGATGTATGAGAGACAGGAGTCATCCATACTCAAGGTGAATGATCTGCTGGATAGATGGAGCGCGAGATGGCTCATCAAGCAGGTGGCTTGATCAAGGAGTGGTGCAGTGTCATATAAAGATGAAGTGTCTGATAGCTCATCAAGCAGGTAACTTGATCAAAGAGCGACACAATGACATCTCATAGTGAGCAGATAGATCCGCCTTAAAGCTCTAGAGTTCAGGTTTCTCTCCACCTGACTAGAGTAGGCGGATGAAAGTCAATTGAGACGACGCTACAGTGGTACTGTGTTCAAGAGGAAGATTGTTAGGTGCATCCAGAGTCCCACATCCCATATCGGTTAAACAAAGGGATAAAGATCAGTATATAAGTTAAGAATACATCTCAATTAGTGTGAGGCCTATTGGAAGTTGACCAAAAGCAAAGTCGTGCGGGCCGGTGGGCCCAAAGAGGACAATATCACACTAGTGTGGAGATCGGATTATTATTTATATACAAAAGCGGAATATGCAGACTGGTATCGGAGCACCAGGCCTAGACAGAATTTGATGTGGTGGGTGTGATGTGGCTCAAATTCTCAGATGTTGAACATTTTACCAAAAGCCATGAGCCATACTCAAGGTGAATGATCTGCTGGATAGATGGAGCGCCTGATGGTTCATCAAGCATGTAGCTTGATCAAGGAGCGGTGCAGTATCGTCTATAAATTAAGTGTCTGATGGCTCATCAAGTAGGTGGTTTGATCAAGGAGCAACGCAGTGTCATCTATAGATGGAGTGCATAATGGCTCATCAAGCATGTGGCTTAATCAATGAGCAACACAGTATCGTCTATAGATGGAGTGCCTGATAGCTCATCAAGCAGGTGGCTTGATCAAGGAGCGACACAGTGTCATCTGACAGTGAGCAGATAGATCTGCCCTAAAGCTTTGGAGTTCAGGTGTCTCTCCACCTTACTAGAGTAGAAGGATGGAAGTTAATTGAGAGGAGGCTAAAGTGGTACTTTGTTTGAGAAATGATTTGTTAGGGTGGCGACCAAAGTCCTACATCTCACATTGGTTAGACATGGGAATGATCAGTGGTATATAAGTAAGAACATATCTCATTAGTATGAGACTTTTTGGAAGTGTACCAAAAGCAAAGTCGTGAGGGCCTTTGAGTGCCAAGACGGATAATATCATACAAGTGTTCTTACTTATATACATAGGAGGAATATGTGGACCAGACCCCATATTCCCAACAGCCTTTAGATATATGTTATTCCCTCTCATGAAACTATGATAAAATTTTACTTATTAGTTCTTTGGAAAGTAACTTGTACATGGTGATGATCAATAATGGAGAGAATAAGTCATTCTGGTACGATCTACGACTATATTTTAACTATCTGATAACCATTATGGGTAAATTATAAATCATGACTTAGGGCTTGACAATATCTCAAGATTTCAAACATCATTCAGGATGGTCTTTGTAAGTGGATATCTCAAAATAGATCTTGGAGCGCTAGGAATCATAATAATCTCCAGGAGATCAACAACCTCATTCTCCATCGGCGCCTAATATCAACTTCAACAATGTTCATTGTTGGATTGCCAAAAGATGATACACAAAGTTCACAATAAAATACACTTACATCACCATTTGTACGTTCATCTTCTATGTCGTGTGGGTCAGGTAAATATGTCATAAGTATAATATTTCTCAACACTCTTTTATTTTTATTTTAGTTTTCTATCCATGATAAGATATCTATTTGAGATACACTTCTTAGTTGGGCATTAAATACCCTTCCGAATTGTGTCTTATTCAACTTCAACTCTGTAGCTATCAATCATATCCTATATGATTATAGCTTCATGTAGAACATCAAGGTCTATATCAGCTCTAAGCTCAGGTTCACTTCAAATATCACTGATTGGCTTCCCTCTAGCCCTCATCTCTACGACTATGCACCGTATACTTTATGACCTCCGATTCAGATTTCCTAGTACCAAGATTGACTAGCCAATGTAATTTCCAAACCAAATTCTAACTTACTTTACATTATCATGTTGTTTCCAACCATTTCTCCCCTCGTGGTTGGTTGTGGTCGTTGTTAGCTAAATTTGTTGTTCGACTTGGATATTACTCCTCTGACTACATAAGGATCTTTTGACCTTTTCTTTATGGTCTCTTTTGTTATGGTCTCTTTCGTTTTATGTCTTGCATTTCTGTTTGTCTAAGTTTTAGATCAGTCATCTATCGTAAAACTATTTTTCTTAAGACTTATAAGACATCCAAGTCACATAAACCAAAAATCTATCTATAAATTTTGGAAAATAAAAAATAATGATATAACTTATTATTATTAAAAAAATAATTATTCAAATTGGATTTTTAAAAAATAAAACGTAAAAAAAAGTCAAATTTTTTGTGCTCAAATCATACAAAATAACTCTCTATTTATAGATCTAGAAACATAGAAAATATTAGTATTTTGTTTTTCTTATTAAAAAATTATATTCTAAAATAGTGTTTTTAAATTAAAAAACAGTGAGAACCTTTTATGCATCCACATGGCAGACTATTGTTGGGGTTTTATATTTGAATCATTCATTTACTAGCTGCAATACAAAAACCTCAAAAAATGCCCAAATAATATCGTCTTTTACGTGGTCTTATAATCAATAACTTATGCATTTAGTTAAACATTTTATCTGTGAAAAATTATTAGAATTCTAAAACACGTCACTTAATATGAAACTATTTATTTCTTGTAAAATTATATATATTATCAACAAAAAAGAGTACACAAAATGATCATACGCATATAAAAATATCCAGATGCAAATCTAACGTGAAGATTCGGTCACTCAAAAATATATGATATTTTGGTAAATATGATAGCGATAAATACTAGTGAAAAAAATGAATGCAAGTAAAAGATAAAAATATATGTGAGTGAATCTTTACTTGCCATATTCTGAGCAGTTTAGTTTATCTAAGATATATAATATATCACAAAAATTATACCACTTTTTATATCTAGTTTGGGTTTCATTATTTTATTAATAGTGCGTTTATATCAAACTTATTTCTCTTCGTATAAAAGAATAATAAACTTATCTTCTAGGTGTAGGTTAGAGGTAATTCGAGAACATAAATATCGTTAAAAATATATTTAATCGGAAATAGATAGCAAAAAACTATTCAGAAAAGATTTGTTTGAATCTCTAAGACAAGAACTCGAGCCGAGATTTAGGTGCAAAGACGTTTGCTGGAATCTAAAGACAAGTTTTACCAATGATAATAAGAATCATTAAGCTGGACCAAAGGTGAAAAATGTCATCCGTGACACCGAAGGTGAAAAGATCGAGTACCAAAGGTCTATGGAATATACTTATAAGTTTCAAGAGAAAACTGAAACACTAACGGTCTAAATTACTATTGAATCCCAGTATTTGGTTATAAAGTCGTTGAATTAAGGCATGTTGCATGGAACAATAGTACAGGGAGGCGTTGCATGCCTTATCTTGTACGGATGCTAGTGTCAACTTTGTTTTAGGTGTTGGTCGGTCTGACCAAATGATACAATGTGTTGTTAGGCGCTATTGTGAGCTGAAGAAAGTATTATACATATTTTTAATTCTTTATAAATAGTGAGAGCTAGTTATTAATTCATTATTGCATGAGAAAACACTTGAGTTTAATGTATCCTTCTTGACCACTCTCCCATGCTCAGTCTAAGACCGTCAAAATCATATGTTAGAACCGTCTTCCTTTGAAGATATTTTGAGTTTAATGAACTCTTTAATTTTCCATCATAATGGATTATTTATCATAAATCATGATACCCACAAAGTGCTCATAACCTTTGATCGAGAACTTAGGATGACTCTGCCTTGGTCATCATCATTCGCCTTGACGTCAATTGCATTCATATTAAGAATGATTATATGGAAATCATATAAGTATCTTAAGATCTTTTTACTCTCATATACTAACAATGTCTAAAGTTGTTTCTTAAGATTCAATTTGTTCCCCTTTAAATTCTTCATACAAACCAAATCTGAAAGATTATCCTCAACACCGTAGGCTCATTTTTGTTTAACAGATGAAATAGAAAAAAACGTCAATGTAATTTGGATTAAAATTAATTTTATTAAAAGTCCATTTAAATTTTTATTAACTTAGTTTTAAAAACGAAATCGTGACGCAATTGAAAAATAAATCAACCTTAATAAAATATTTAATTTCCCCATAAAAATTCCCTACTTTTAAAAGATTCGTTCTAAACTATTAAACTTTGTTTCTTACCGACTTTAGAGCACATTTTCATTTTCTTCTTTTCTCATAAATTATTTAATCTAACCATCATTTTAGATTTATTTATTGTTCCAAAATTATTATTACGATGCCTAGATTTTAGGCCAAAGGTATTAGGCGCTTTTAACTTGGTGGCTGTTTGAAGTAGGCTGGCCGGTTACTTTATCTATCCGCCTCCTTTTTTGTGATTTGACAACCTACAAAGACTCCTTAAGTTTTCTTAGACTATCCACAGCAGTGGGGATATTTCATCTCCAAAAAGTGCGCCACATCAGCGCCACATCAGCATACTCTCCAAATAATTCTGCAAAAATTCTCACTCCCCACAGCAGTGCATATTTCATCTTTCAGCATACCCCACCATATTTCTCTCTCTTCCACATCATTCCATCATACAATATCCTACCATATATTTTTATTTATCTTTCTTATTATTTACTATATATTTATATTAAAATTATATATATTAAAATTAATAATTTTTTTAAATTAACATAATATATTTTCTTTACAAATAAAAACTATAAAATTTCAATAATTAAAAATATAATACATAATATATAGTATATTTAAAAATCAAAGTTAAAAATAAAATTGGTCACCTAAATTTATTATTTTCTTTACAAATTTAATAAGATATATTATTGATCACCTAAATTTATTAGTTTAATTTTTATTTACCAAATTATTACTTAAATTATCGATCATTTAATTTTTTTAAATGTAACTATATGAATAACATTATGAATTTTATTTTTTTAAGTTTTGTAATGAATTTAAAACTTTTAAATCCAAATTTATAGCTTATTATGTTATTATCTATTTTTAATACTTTCAAATTACAAAATACTATAATTCATGGTATAATTCTTTTTAAGTTTTTTAACTTACAAAAATGTTCCAAAAATTGTTTCGGAAATACTAAATAAATAAAAAACTCAAAAAATTTCAGTGTTGGAATGAAACGAACCAAGTCTCTACGCGTAGATATCGAAAAATCATAAATAATGGTATACTTTTTTTAATTTTTTAACTTACAAAAATGTTCTGAAAATTGTTTCGGAAAAACTTAATAAAAAAACCATAAAAAATTTCGTTGTCCGAATCTTTCAAACCAAGTCTCTATTTATAGATCTCAAAAAATTATAAATCATGATATAATTTATTTATTTTTTTAACTTACAAAAATATTCCAAAAATCATTTCAAGAATACTAAATAAATAAAAAACTCAAAAAAATTCGGTGTCGGAATGAAACAAACCAAGTCTCTACGCGTAGATATCGAAAAATCATAAATAATGGTATACTTTTTTTAATTTTTTGACGAACCATTTGTTTCAAAAAAACGTTTTTTTAGAAGAAAAAAAAGGAGACTGCAGCATGCCAAATGGCATGCTGCAGTTGGTGGTTGAAAAGATGAATTGGGGTTCATCTTTTGAACCCCAATTCATCTCTAGCTGCCAGCGTGTTTCAATAACACGCTGCTGCTAGAGATGCAGCGCATATTTCGTTTGAAATATGCGCTGCTGTGTATAGCCTTAGAGAAAGTAATCAAATTTGAAAATAGAATAAGATAAATTCAATTGTGTTTTGATTGGCTTTGAATATACGCTATTTAGACTTGTTAAATTGATTTAATAAAAATGTATTTTAAAATTTATTTACTGCAATTAAAATAATCAAAAACTTCAGAATAAAATAAATTTGATGTAAATTTAATTATATTATTTTGGCGTAATTAAATGGTTTTCGAATACTTCCTATTTGCTTGGATTCTTTTTAACAATAAATGCATAACAAAACAAAATAAAAATTGATGGTTGACATTCAATATATTTGAATGATATTATATATATATATATATATATATATAATTTTTAAATATAAAAAGTTAATATTAAATAACATGGTTAATAAATTCGATTAAATCTGTCTCAAAACCAATAATGATAATAGTCTTCATATTTTTAGTAAGTTCGTCGAACGAGGACTACTAATGCAGCAAAAATTAGAAGAATAATAAAAGTTAAATTATAGGATTTAAGTATTCACCATTTTTTTATATTAAAAGTCTGAATTTTTATTCTCTAAAAAACCTAATCGTTCAATTAGGGTTTGGAAATCTTAAATAAGAATTGTTTGAAATTCGGATACAACATAAAGAAATAAAACAAATGAACTAAAATCAAATCTTATTGAATCATTTGGATTTTTATCACTTATTAAAATATACTCTTAAAGTAAAATAAAATAAACGCTTAAATAGTTGAATTTAAATAGTGGGCTAGATCAAATACAATAAGTTCTCCAAGTTGGATCGGACGCACCAAATACCTGGCGTGTGTTCCAAAAGTGTTGTTATATTTCGTCCGGTTAAACTAAAAAAGTCAAAATAGAGGAAAAAAAAGAAAGCCAGAAGATCTTAATTTTTTACTGTCACACTTTAGATTCATGCGTGTCGTACCCCATAGTCACATGTTGTTTTATTGACCGCCCAATCAGTAGGTCCCATTATTAAAACTCCATAGCGCTTGTGTGTTTTGATTTTTTTTATTCCCTATAGTCTGGCTTTGATCATGGCAACGAGAAAAATGAGACCTTACTTTCAGGGACATTCCATCGCAGTTTGACATATATGCAAGTAAACCATGTCCCAATGGCAGAAAATTCTCTGGTTGATTCTTTGGCAGAAAACTTCTCGAATATATGCAATTAAACCATGTCCTAATGGGAGAAAATTCTCTGGTTGATCCTCTGGCTTCAATAGCATGTTTAGAGACCAAGTCGTTGGTCATTTTATAATAATATCCTTTAATATAGAAAGACTAAGAACCAAGCTTGGATAAAAAAATTGAGGTATATGTTAATGAGGTCGGAAGCCATAAATTTTAGATTTTCTGAAGAATGACATGTACTTTAGCAACAAGTTTGCAACCCAAAGATTCAATTTTAAGGTGAAAATATTTTTATGTTGGGTGAACTTTATATAGCCAATGATTAAGTTGACGTTTGTTACGATGCCTTATACCTGAATAATATCAATCGATAGTAAGCGAACTTCATTGTGGCACTGGCTTGGCATTAATAAATAATTTTTATTTTTATGAAAAAATTGAACTATAGATATAAAATAATAAAGCGAAAAGTATCCATTAATATCAACTTAAGTATCTCATATCACCTAATACCCAAAAATTGCATACTAGCAATAGGTACATAGACCTAAAAATGAATAAAAACAACTCCATTAGTATAAATAAAGTGTATTAGGTTGAAAATAATTTTTCCCATTAAAATCAAAACCCCTCAGTACTTATTCCCTCTCAAATGCACTAAATCCAATAAATATAGTAACCTTTCACTAACCCACAAAACCTTTTAGTAACCTTTTACTAACCTAGAAAACCTTTAAGTAACCTTTCGTCTGACCTCGATGATGGTTTCAAAGTCCTACGAAATAATTAAGGAATCGATGGTTGTTCTTCATCATCCCGAAATAGCTAGTTGAAGTTTTATTCGACAGTGGGACCTCTAGAAACACAATATAGGTATGTATCGTTACAGTCATAATTTCCACTGTATTTCGACGGTTAATTTCATATAGCTTCTGCATTTCTAGGTATGTACTTACTTAGATTTTATTTTAATATATTCATTACAACTAGGTTGCTTCATAAAATCATATTGTTCTTAGGTATTTCGTTGATCATTTTTAATTTCTGGTTTTGGTAGACATGATGTTTCAAAGTACCTTCTAGGGTTCTTAGGTTCATAGAATGGGTTATATTTGATACTAGGTTGTAATGTATTGTCTCGTTTATAGATTTAATGGTTTCGGACTCTATTTATCCTATCAACATGCATATGAAATTAACCTTAATCTCGTATCTTCTTCATCTTTAATAGATAGACCTCGCATATTCTTTACCTATTTTACAAAGAAAATACATGGTTGTATTTATAGTTATGCATTCTGTTTTAGTATGCCTAAAATCGTATGGTCAGTACACCCAAAAATATCATAGTTTTATTTTTGGTATATACCCATGAATAGCATGGTTAGTATACCAAATAATCTAGCATATTCTTTATATGTGGTACAAATGAAACACATGGTTGTATTTGTGATTGTGCATTCTATGTTGGTATCACTAAACTCACATGGTTTGTATACAAAAAAATAGCATAGTCAGTATATGTGGTACAAAATAAATGTATTCTTAATGTACCTACGAATTGCATGATTAGTATACCCATAAGTCTAACATCTTCTCTATTTGTGGTACACAAGAAATGCATAATTGTATTTATTGTTGTGTATTCTGTGTTAGTATCCATAAAATATCATGGTTAATATAACTAGGATCAGCATGGGTAGTATACTAGAATCTCATGGTTGTAAGAAGATACATTGGTTATGTCCAGTTTAATCACTTTGTCCCGAATATTATTTTTGCATGAAATATGTATCTTAAAGAAGGCTTATACATATCATTATTCGTTAGCATCCTCAATTTGATGAAAGATAAGAGAAATATTATCACTAGGGAACATATCGAAGTTGACAAAGAAAACCCATTCTATACAATCTTGAAAGCTTCTTTCGACTTCTCTAATGAGAATATTTTGTTCAAAAAGCATTATCTCCTTATTGACGAGTTTTTAAAGACTTACTCGATCGACGAAGATGCTTTCAAAATTGGTTTGAAACTGGTCAAGCTAACGACCAATAATGTAAATGCTATTTTCAAACTTAAACACAACGACGAGGAAATATTTTTAAACAAAATTTAAGGATTCTTACTTTGCTACGAAGATGGTACGAAACAAAGTCAAGAATCATGCGAACATACTTTATGGATGGAAATTCAAGAAAAATGGGCACAAACAAAACTAAATTAATATAATTTTTTTTTTTATAAATGTAAGTCTATATTTATAGGCTGTTATAAGTAGGATGTTCAGTTGCACTAATCTAGCATGGTCGGTACATTGAAGTCGCACGTTTGGTATACGTATGATGTTAATTAGCACTAATATCGTACATTATTTTTTAACTATCATGGTAAGTGCACTGAACTCATATCATTGCATATGTAGCATGGTAATTAGCACTGAAGTTGCATGGTTTGCGGTGTTTTACATGAAGGAATATATAAAGCCACAAATGCAGACGGGGTGCATGTTGTGAAGGACGTTGTGGTTTTATTGTTCTTGTTTCTAACTATACCCTGTTGTATTCAGTATTAGAAGATATACTGGGTTGGAGAGCGGTAAATTATATCGCAAAACTTGAAAGAATAAACAATTACAATTCATCTGAAGCAATAAATCATAAGCTTATTGGCTCAATTAGTGCATGTATTGTTGCATGAAAACCAGATAAAGGTTTCGTTTGTGTTGTATTTTTATTCATAAGAATATTGCTGCATAATTAAAAATACATTTAAAGAATATGTCCCAATGCTAATAAATATTATTACAGAGCCCTTCATCATGGATCATACAACCATTGCGCAAGCAAAATCCAAGCCAGAAATGATCCCACTATCTAGAATCTTCGTGACAAATTGAAGAGCTACATGAACAGTTAGCTCAATTACGTCAGAATTTGAACAACGAGAATTTGGAAATACAATTTCTATATCTTTTTGTTTACCATATATCCTGACATAGTAACATAAACAACACTAGTCGATGAAGAAATCACAACAGAGCCACTAGTCCCCGAAGATGTGCCATTAATATCAACTTAAGTATCTCATATCACCTAATACCCAAAAATTGCATACTAGCAATAGGTACATAGACCTAAAAATGAATAAAAACAACTCCATTAGTATAAATAAAGTGTATTAGGTTGAAAATAATTTTTCCCATTAAAATCAAAACCCCTCAGTACTTATTCCCTCTCAAATGCACTAAATCCAATAAATATAGTAACCTTTCACTAACCCACAAAACCTTTTAGTAACCTTTTACTAACCTAGAAAACCTTTAAGTAACCTTTCGTCTGACCTCGATGATGGTTTCAAAGTCCTACGAAATAATTAAGGAATCGATGGTTGTTCTTCATCATCCCGAAATAGCTAGTTGAAGTTTTATTCGACAGTGGGACCTCTAGAAACACAATATAGGTATGTATCGTTATAGTCATAATTTCCACTGTATTTCGACGGTTAATTTCATATAGCTTCTGCATTTCTAGGTATGTACTTACTTAGATTTTATTTTAATATATTCATTACAACTAGGTTGCTTCATAAAATCATATTGTTCTTAGGTATTTCGTTGATCATTTTTAATTTCTGGTTTTGGTAGACATGATGTTTCAAAGTACCTTCTAGGGTTCTTAGGTTCATAGAATGGGTTATATTTGATACTAGGTTGTAATGTATTGTCTCGTTTATAGATTTAATGGTTTCGGACTCTATTTATCCTATCAACATGCATATGAAATTAACCTTAATCTCGTATCTTCTTCATCTTTAATAGATAGACCTCGCATATTCTTTACCTATTTTACAAAGAAAATACATGGTTGTATTTATAGTTATGCATTCTGTTTTAGTATGCCTAAAATCGTATGGTCAGTACACCCAAAAATATCATAGTTTTATTTTTGGTATATACCCATGAATAGCATGGTTAGTATACCAAATAATCTAGCATATTCTTTATATGTGGTACAAATGAAACACATGGTTGTATTTGTGATTGTGCATTCTATGTTGGTATCACTAAACTCACATGGTTTGTATACAAAAAAATAGCATAGTCAGTATATGTGGTACAAAATAAATGTATTCTTAATGTACCTACGAATTGCATGATTAGTATACCCATAAGTCTAACATCTTCTCTATTTGTGGTACACAAGAAATGCATAATCGTATTTATTGTTGTGTATTCTGTGTTAGTATCCATAAAATATCATGGTTAATATAACTAGGATCAGCATGGGTAGTATACTAGAATCTCATGGTTGTAAGAAGATACATTGGTTATGTCCAGTTTAATCACTTTGTCCCGAATATTATTTTTGCATGAAATATGTATCTTAAAGAAGGCTTATACATATCATTATTCGTTAGCATCCTCAATTTGATGAAAGATAAGAGAAATATTATCACTAGGGAACATATCGAAGTTGACAAAGAAAACCCATTCTATACAATCTTGAAAGCTTCTTTCGACTTCTCTAATGAGAATATTTTGTTCAAAAAGCATTATCTCCTTATTGATGAGTTTTTAAAGACTTACTCGATCGACGAAGATGCTTTCAAAATTGGTTTGAAACTGGTCAAGCTAACGACCAATAATGTAAATGCTATTTTCAAACTTAAACACAACGACGAGGAAATATTTTTAAACAAAATTTAAGGATTCTTACTTTGCTACGAAGATGGTACGAAACAAAGTCAAGAATCATGCGAACATACTTTATGGATGGAAATTCAAGAAAAATGGGCACAAACAAAACTAAATTAATATAATTTTTTTTTTATAAATGTAAGTCTATATTTATAGGCTGTTATAAGTAGGATGTTCAGTTTCACTAATCTAGCATGGTCGGTACATTGAAGTCGCACGTTTGGTATACGTATGATGTTAATTAGCACTAATATCGTACATTATTTTTTAACTATCATGGTAAGTGCACTGAACTCATATCATTGCATATGTAGCATGGTAATTAGCACTGAAGTTGCATGGTTTGCGGTGTTTTACATGAAGGAATATATAAAGCCACAAATGCAGACGGGGTGCATGTTGTGAAGGACGTTGTGGTTTTATTGTTCTTGTTTCTAACTATACCCTGTTGTATTCAGTATTAGAAGATATACTGGGTTGGAGAGCGGTAAATTATATCGCAAAACTTGAAAGAATAAACAATTACAATTCATCTGAAGCAATAAATCATAAGCTTATTGGCTCAATTAGTGCATGTATTGTTGCATGAAAACCCGATAAAGGTTTCGTTTGTGTTGTATTTTTATTCATAAGAATATTGCTGCATAATTAAAAATACATTTAAAGAATATGTCCCAATGCTAATAAATATTATTACAGAGCCCTTCATCATGGATCATACAACCATTGCGCAAGCAAAATCCAAGCCAGAAATGATCCCACTATCTAGAATCTTCGTGACAAATTGAAGAGCTACATGAACAGTTAGCTCAATTACGTTAGAATTTGAACAACGAGAATTTGGAAATACAATTTCTATATCTTTTTGTTTACCATATATCCTGACATAGTAACATAAACAACACTAGTCGATGAAGAAATCACAACAGAGCCACTAGTCCCCGAAGATGTGCCATTAATATCAACTTAAGTATCTCATATCACCTAATACCCAAAAATTGCATACTAGCAATAGGTACATAGACCTAAAAATGAATAAAAACAACTCCATTAGTATAAATAAAGTGTATTAGGTTGAAAATAATTTTTCCCATTAAAATCAAAACCCCTCAGTACTTATTCCCTCTCAAATGCACTAAATTCAATAAATATAGTAACCTTTCACTAACCCACAAAACCTTTTAGTAACCTTTTACTAACCTAGAAAACCTTTAAGTAACCTTTCGTCTGACCTTGATGATGGTTTCAAAGTCCTACGAAATAATTAAGGAATCGATGGTTGTTCTTCATCATCCCGAAATAGCTAGTTGAAGTTTTATTCGACAGTGGGACCTCTAGAAACACAATATAGGTATGTATCGTTATAGTCATAATTTCCACTGTATTTCGACGGTTAATTTCATATAGCTTCTGCATTTCTAGGTATGTACTTACTTAGATTTTATTTTAATATATTCATTACAACTAGGTTGCTTCATAAAATCATATTGTTCTTAGGTATTTCGTTGATCATTTTTAATTTCTGGTTTTGGTAGACATGATGTTTCAAAGTACCTTCTAGGGTTCTTAGTTTCATAGAATGGGTTATATTTGATACTAGGTTGTAATGTATTGTCTCGTTTATAGATTTAATGGTTTCGGACTCTATTTATCCTATCAACATGCATATGAAATTAACCTTAATCTCGTATCTTCTTCATCTTTAATAGATAGACCTCGCATATTCTTTACCTATTTTACAAAGAAAATACATGGTTGTATTTATAGTTATGCATTCTGTTTTAGTATGCCTAAAATCGTATGGTCAGTACACCCAAAAATATCATAGTTTTATTTTTGGTATATACCCATGAATAGCATGGTTAGTATACCAAATAATCTAGCATATTCTTTATATGTGGTACAAATGAAACACATGGTTGTATTTGTGATTGTGCATTCTATGTTGGTATCACTAAACTCACATGGTTTGTATACAAAAAAATAGCATAGTCAGTATATGTGGTACAAAATAAATGTATTCTTAATGTACCTACGAATTGCATGATTAGTATACCCATAAGTCTAACATCTTCTCTATTTGTGGTACACAAGAAATGCATAATTGTATTTATTGTTGTGTATTCTGTGTTAGTATCCATAAAATATCATGGTTAATATAACTAGGATCAGCATGGGTAGTATACTAGAATCTCATGGTTGTAAGAAGATACATTGGTTATGTCCAGTTTAATCACTTTGTCCCGAATATTATTTTTGCATGAAATATGTATCTTAAAGAAGGCTTATACATATCATTATTCGTTAGCATCCTCAATTTGATGAAAGATAAGAGAAATATTATCACTAGGGAACATATCGAAGTTGACAAAGAAAACCCATTCTATACAATCTTGAAAGCTTCTTTCGACTTCTCTAATGAGAATATTTTGTTCAAAAAGCATTATCTCCTTATTGATGAGTTTTTAAAGACTTACTCGATCGACGAAGATGCTTTCAAAATTGGTTTGAAACTGGTCAAGCTAACGACCAATAATGTAAATGCTATTTTCAAACTTAAACACAACGACGAGGAAATATTTTTAAACAAAATTTAAGGATTCTTACTTTGCTACGAAGATGGTACGAAACAAAGTCAAGAATCATGCGAACATACTTTATGGATGGAAATTCAAGAAAAATGGGCACAAACAAAACTAAATTAATATAATTTTTTTTTTATAAATGTAAGTCTATATTTATAGGCTGTTATAAGTAGGATGTTCAGTTGCACTAATCTAGCATGGTCGGTACATTGAAGTCGCACGTTTGGTATACGTATGATGTTAATTAGCACTAATATCGTACATTATTTTTTAACTATCATGGTAAGTGCACTGAACTCATATCATTGCATATGTAGCATGGTAATTAGCACTGAAGTTGCATGGTTTGCGGTGTTTTACATGAAGGAATATATAAAGCCACAAATGCAGACGGGGTGCATGTTGTGAAGGACGTTGTGGTTTTATTGTTCTTGTTTCTAACTATACCCTGTTGTATTCAGTATTAGAAGATATACTGGGTTGGAGAGCGGTAAATTATATCGCAAAACTTGAAAGAATAAACAATTACAATTCATCTGAAGCAATAAATCATAAGCTTATTGGCTCAATTAGTGCATGTATTGTTGCATGAAAACCCGATAAAGGTTTCGTTTGTGTTGTATTTTTATTCATAAGAATATTGCTGCATAATTAAAAATACATTTAAAGAATATGTCCCAATGCTAATAAATATTATTACAGAGCCCTTCATCATGGGTCATACAACCATTGCGCAAGCAAAATCCAAGCCAGAAATGATCCCACTATCTAGAATCTTCGTGACAAATTGAAGAGCTACATGAACAGTTAGCTCAATTACGTCAGAATTTGAACAACGAGAATTTGGAAATACAATTTCTATATCTTTTTGTTTACCATATATCCTGACATAGTAACATAAACAACACTTGTCGATGAAGAAATCACAACAGAGCCACTAGTCCCCGAAGATGTGCCATTACTACCAATTGAACAAGAAGTAGTAAAAAAAATGAATCTTCTCTAAAGGAGACATATACTTTATTAGTGATACAAGTTCATGAAGATGTAAGTGAATCTTAAGCACATTAAGATTCAATTTTGAAATTTTCCTAGTTGAGGATGATCAATCCTCAACAGGTCACTAAATTACTATTAAAAAACAACTAACTAATGTTGGAACCTTTCAAATATTACCAACTAGAGTTGAAACTTTTTAAATGTGGCCAACTAGGATTTGAACATTTTACATGTGGCCAACTACGGTTGGATCCTTTTGAATTTGACCAACTAGTTTTAGATACTTTTACATGTGACTGACTAGTGTTAGAGAATTTTAAATATGATCAACTAGTGTTGGAACCTTTTAAATGTGACTAAATAGTACTGGAACCTTTTAAATTTTAGGGCTGAAAGATTTAGACCAATTGAAAATGAGACACTAATATATAAGTCAAAAATATTTTATAGTAGCCGGCTATGTGGACACCTCGTTAAAATCTTCTCGCGCCACCAAGGTAGGAAATGACATGTTACTGGATATTAAATCATAGAAATAATTTATATACATATAGTTTTTTACAATCATTCCAGATAAAACCTCAAGTGCTCTATGTTCCAAGGGTGACAAAGTGTCTTGCTTTCTTGATCTTTGAGTCGATAAGTTCTAGGTTTAACCATTTTGGTAATCGAATCAGGTCATTCCCAATTTAGCCTTAACTTCCCCAACTGCATTATCTTTACTTTTCAAAACACATTTTTAGAAATTTGTCCTCCATCTCAAATTCTCTCTGGTGGACTCGAGATGTATATTTGTTTCAGATCTTCGAACTTCATCATTATCTACCTCTGATTAGATTGTTATTCAAAGATGAGAAGATGGATTCAGTTAGAGTTACTGCATCCATCCCATAATCCAACATAAAATGTGATTTTTGGGTCGTTCAACAAGGTGTAGTTCAATAAACCGACAATACTTCATATAAATAATTTGGCCATTTCATAATGCCCACCTCTAAATTCTTTATCAAGTCATCAATGATAGTTTTGTTCGTAACCTTCTACTTTCTCATTAACCTGTGTATGGAAGGTGTTGAAAAGCAATGTTGAATACCTCAGGAAGAACAAAAGGCTTCGATGTCCTTGTTCTCAAACTGAATACCATTATTTGTTATGATTGTCCTTCAGAACCCAAACCTACTACATGTGTTGGATACAATAAATTTGATAAAATATTTGGATTTAATTCTGTACAAAAGCTCAACTTCCACCTATTTAGAGAAATGATCAACAACTATTATGATGGTTTGCCCCCTCATCCCCCCCCCCCCCCCCCCCCCCCTCTTCTCTATGAAGGCCATATACAATAGTACGACCTAAGTCTAAACCTCAAATTTATTTTATTTTTGAATTTAAATATTTTATTCTAATCAAATTAAATAAACTTTAATCATTTTTTCTAAAATCAATTTTAACCATTCCTCCTATCCTATCGTGTATTAAAAATTATTCAAAACATAATTGAATTTATTTGGATTAAAAGTTAGTATGAAATAAAAAAAAAGAGACGAAAAATAGGTAGGCCATCCATATTTTCACGTAGGCTGACTCAAAAGTGATACTCCTACTTAAAAGCTTGTGTGACTGTAAAGGATTCAATTTCAATAACGTGTGCACGAATGATACTAAATGCGAGAAGGTTCTTAGTATTCATCAATATTTAATTTTAATACTAACTGCGAAGATCCGGTAAAGTTTATTTACAGAATAAGCATTTTTAAAATTGATTTACTGCAATTAAAATAATTAAATTTGAGCATAAAAATAAATTAAATTAAATTGTGTTTGAATAACTTTGGATAGACAACTCCATCACGTTAAGATATCTTAAATTGATAGAATGAGAATGTATTAAGATTTATCTACTGCCATTAAAATAATCAAACTTGAGAATAAGATAAATTTAATGTAGATTTAATTGTAGTTTGGAAGAACTAAATAGTGTTCAAGTGCGTCTTTATATTTTTATTACGAATAAACGCATAATAAAATACAATAAAAACTAGTTGAAGAAATTTAATATTAAAATATATGATGTTTATTTTATATTTTTAAAATGCCTGATAAATTATATTTTAGTGATAGTTTGGTTATTTTTATATTTATGGTCCATAAATAAAAAAATAAGTTAATATTTGATAACATGGTTAATAAATACGATTAAATCTGTCTCAAAATCGAATAACATTCGTCGATAATTTTCTTATCAATAGAAATACAAATGAATCATTGAATTAGGATTTGAAATCTTTAAAATAAAAATAGTCCAGAACATGGATAGAAAATAAGAAAATAAAATAAAAGAACCAAAATCAAAACCTATAAAAACTAAACATATTCATATTTGATTCACTAATTAAAATATACTCTTAAAATAAAATAAAATAAAATATAAAATACAAATTTAAATACAAATTGATAAGCAAACCTGTGCGGGCTTTCGGGCGCCAAAGCGGATAATATCATACTAGTGCTGAGATCGGTTGTTCTTACTTATATACAGAGACAGAATATCCGGTACCCATATTCCCAACAAATGGTATTAGAGCACTAGGGGGCGAATATCTCAGATGCTGAACATGATGCACGAGAGGCAACAAATAGTATCATATCACTAGGGGGCGAAAATCTCAGATGCTGAACATGATGCACGAGAGGCAACAAATAGTATCAGATCACTAGAGGGTGAAAATCTCAGATGCTGAACATGATGTATGAGAGGCAGGAGTCATCCATACTTAAGGTGAATGATCTGCTGGATAGATGGAGCGCCAGATCGCTCATCAAGCATGTGGCTTGATCAAGGAGTGGTGCAGTGTCATCTAAAGATGAAGTGTCTGATAGCTCATCAAGCAGGTGACTTGATCAAAGAGCGACACATTGACATCTCATAGTGAGCAGATAGATCCGCATTAAAGCTCTAGAGTTCAGGTTTCTCTCCACCTGACTAGAGTAGGCGGATGAAAGTCAATTGAGAGGAGACTACAGTGGTACTGTGTTCAAGAGGAAGATTGTTAGGTGCATCCAGAGTCCCACATCCCATATCGGTTAAACAAAGGGATAAAGATCAGTATATAAGTTAAGAATACATCTCAATTAGTGTGAGGCCTTTTAGAAGTTGATCAAAAGCAAAGTCGTACGGGTCGGTGGGCCCAAAAAGGACAATATCACACTAGTGTGGAGATCAGATTATTATTTATATACAAAAGCGGAATATGCAGACCTCATAGTCCCTACAAATGGTATCAGAGCACCAGGCCTAGACAAAATGTGATGTGGTGGGTGTGATGTGGCTCAAATTCTCAGATGTTGAACATTTTACCAAAAGCCATGAGCCATACTCAAGGTGAATGATCTGCTGGATATATGGAGCGCATGATGGTTCATCAAGCATGTAGCTTGATCAAGGAGCGATGCAGTGTCGTCTATAGATGGAGTGCATGATGGCTCATCAAGTAGGTGGTTTGATCAAGGAGCAACACAGTTTCATCTATAGATGGAGTGCATAATGGCTCATCAAGCAGGTGGCTTAATCAATGAGCAACACAGTATCATCTATATAGGAGTGCCAAGCAGGTGGCTTGATCAAGGAGCGGCACAGTGTCATCTGACAGTGAGCAGATAGATCTGCCCTAAAGCTTTGGAGTTCAGGTGTCTCTCCACCTTACTAGAGTAGAAGGATGGAAGTCAATTGAGAGGAGGCTAAAGTGGTACTTTGTTTGAGAAAAGGATTTGTTAGGGTGGCGACCAAAGTCCCACATCCCACATCGGTTAGACATGGGAATGATCAGTGGTATATAAGTAAGAACATATCTCATTAGTATGAGACATTTTGGAAGTGTACCAAAAGCAAAGTCGTGAGGGCCTTTGAGTGCCAAGACGGATAATATCATACAAGTGTTCTTACTTATATACATAGGAGGAATATGTGGACCAGACCCCATATTCCCAACAGCCTTTAGATATATGTTATTCCCTCTCATGAAACTATAATAAAAGTTTACTTATTAGTTCTTTGGAAAGTAACTTGTACATGGTGATGATCAATAATGGAGAGAATAAGTCATTCTGGTACGATCTACGACTATATTTTAACTATCTGATAACCATTATGGGTAAATTATAAATCATGACAATATCTCAAGATTTCAAACATCATTCAGGATGGTCTTTGGAACTGGACATCTCAAAATAGATCTTAGAGCGCTAGGAATCATAATAATCTCCAGGAGATCAACAACCTCCTTCTCCATCGGCGCCCAACATCAACTTCAACAATGTTCATTGTTGGATTGCCAAAAGATGATACACAAAGTTCACAATAAAAGACACTTACATCACCATTTGTACGTTCATCTTATATGTCGTGTGGGTCAGGTAAATATGTCATAAGTATAATATTTCTCGACACTCTTTTATTTTTTTTAGTTTTCTATCCATGATAAGATATCTATTTGAGATACACTTCTGAGTTGGGTATTAAATACCATTCCGAATTGTGTCTTATTCAACTCCAACTCTGTAACTATCAATCATATCCTATATGATTATAGCTTCATTTAGAACATCAAGGTCCATATGAGCTCTAAGCTCAGATTCACTTCAAATATCACTAATTGGCTTCCCTCTAGCCCTCATCTCTACGACTATGCACTGTATACTTTATGACCTTCGATTTAGATTTCCTAGTACCAAGATTGACTAGCCAATGTAATTTCCAAACCAAATTCTAACTTACTTTACATTATCATGTTGTTTCCAACTATTTCTCCCCTTATGGTTGGTTGTGGTCGTTGTTAGCTAAATTTGTTGTTCGACTTGGATATTACTCCTCTGACTACATAAGGATCTTTTGACCTTTTCTTTATGGTCTCTTTTGTTATGGTCTCTTTCGTTTTATGTCTTGCATTTCTGTTTGTCTAAGTTTTAGATCAGTCATCTATCGTAAAACTATTTTTCTTAAGACTTTCAAGACATCCAAGTCACATAAACCAAATATCTATCTATAAATTTTGGAAAATAAAAAATAATGATATATCTTATTATTATTAAAAAAATAATTATTCAAATTGGATTTTTAAAAAATAAAAGGTAAAAAAAAGTTAAATTTTTTGTGCTCAAATCATACAAAATAACTCTCTATTTATAGATCTTGAAACATAAAAAATATTAATATTTTTTTTTCTTATTAAAAAATTATAGTCTAAAATAGTGTTTTTAAATTAAAAAACAGTGAGAGCCTTTTATGCATCCACGTGGCAGACTATTGTTGGGGTTTTATATTTGAATCATTCATTTACTAGCTGCAATACAAAAAACCTCAAAAAATACCCAAATAATATCGTCTTTTACGTGGTCTTATAATCAATAACTTATGCATTTAGTTAAACATTTTTATCTGTGAAAAATTATTAGAATTCTAAAACACGCCACTTAATATGAAACTATTTATTTCTTGTAAAATGCTATATATTATCAACAAAAAAGAGTACACAAAGTGATCATACGCATATAAAAATATCCAGATGCAAATCTAGCGTGAAGATTCGGTCACTCGAAAAAATATGATATTTTGGTAAATATGATAGCGATAAATACTAGTGAAAAAAAATGAATGCAAGTAAAAGATAAAAATATATGTGAGTGAATCTTTACTTACCATATTCTGAGCAGTTTAGTTTATCTAAGATATATAATATATCACAAAAATTATACCACTTTTTTATATATAGTTTGGGTTTCATTATTTTATTAATAGTGCGTTTATATCAAACTTATTTCTCTTCGTATAAAAGAATAATAAACTTATCTTCTAGGTGTAGGTTAGAGGTAATTCGAGAACATAAATATCGTAAAAAAATATATTATCGGAAATAGACATCAAAAAACTATTGAGAAAAGATTTGTTTGAATCTCTAAGACAAGAACTCGAGGCGAGATTTAGGTGCAAAGACGTTTGCTGGAATCTAAAGACAGGTTTTACCAATGATAATAAGAATCATTAAGCTGGATCAAAGGTAAAAAAATGTCATCCGTGACACCGAAGGTGAAAAGATCGAGTACCAAAGGTCTATGGAATATACCTATAAGTTTCAAGAGAAAACTGAAACACTAACGGTCTAAATTACTATTGAATCCCAGTATTTGGTTATAAAGTCGTTGAATTAAGGCATGTTGCATGGAACAATAGTACAAGGAGGCGTTGCATGCCCTATGTTGTACGGATGCTAGTGTCAACTTTGTTTTAGGTGTTGGTCGGTCTGACAAAATGATACAATATGTTGTTAGGCGCTATTGTGAGATGAAGAAAGTATTATACATATTTTTAATTCTTTATAAATAGTGAGAGCTAGTTATTAATTCATTATTGCATGAGAAAACACTTGAGAGACTTGAGAGGAAAAGTTATGATTTTTTTGTTATAGTTGAGGTTATAGATAAACACTTGAATATACATTTTGAGATTCATAGTTTATTGTTAAGTTTAGAGGGCTTTGTAACAAATACGACTGATTGAGTATTTAATATTTGGGAGATTTTTTTTGTAACCGTATATATATATATAATGTGCATGTTTCACGTGGATGTAGGATTTCTTCACAATCCAAACTACATTAATTATGTTTTTAAGTGCACTTAGGTTTACATTCTTGTTTTTTTACTCCATGATTTGTTGTGTGGTTCATAACTAAGTTTCAAGTGGGAATTGAACTTATGTGGCTCTTTTATTTTTTGTTGTAGATTTAATACTTTCATCAAACATGTTTAGGTTGGAGCGACTGATTTTTGAATAACGTTGGAATTTTATTAAGAGATCTACCTCTTCTTGCTTTAATGTATCCTTCTTGACCACTCTCTCATACTCAGTCTAAGACCGTCAAAATCATATGTTAGAACTGTCTTCCTTTGAAGATATTTTGAGTTTAATGAACTCTTTAATTTTCCATCATAATGGATTATTTATCCTAAATCATGATACCCACAAAGTGCTCATAACCTTTGATCGAGAACTTAGGATGGCTCTGCCTTGGTCGTCATCATTCACCTTGACGTCAATTGCATTCATATTAAGAATGATTATATGGAAATCATATAAGTATCTTAAGATTTTTTTACTCCCATATACTAACAATGTCTAAAGTTGTTTCTTAAGATTCAATTTGTTCGCCTTTAAATTCTTCATACAAACCAAATCTGAAAGATTATCCTCAACACCGTAGGCTCTTCTGACACCTCACGAAGAACTTCGTTCCTCAATCTCAATGGGAGAAGACTATGAGCTTTGGAAAATACTTTAGCATCAATATTATGTATATTTTTCATCAATGGCAGCAATCAATCACTTGTGTACTATGAAAGCTCTAACCTTAATTTTCCATAGGTTTAATGCATATATATATATATATATATATATATATATATATATTCATATATGCATTTTCCTCTGAATATCTATAACAACGTTAAATGCATATATATATATATATATTCATATATTTATTTTCCATAAATATTTTTCTTCTTCCAGCACGAAGATTATTCTTTTAAAAAACTTGAGAACAACATTCAATAATGGTAATACATTTTGACAATTTCGGGTTTGGACGACTATACTTTGGTTCAGTTGGATGGTCAAGGTCTTTTCATTTAAAAACTCAAGTCCCTGGACGATAAGGGCTATTTGCAACATATTAAATCTATCAGTTCATACCATTATAAAGTCTATTTTGAGTTTTAACTGTTCGGACCTTTTGAGATTCTTTTGAGCTTTAACACATCTTACTTTTACAATTCGACACCATGTCAGGTGATCAGACTTAGTTGGGATACTTGATTGGAGCATTAACCTTTTTTAGTATCGTTCTTTGACCAACTAAGGTTGGAAAATTTTACAAACCCTTCAGACCAACCATAATTTATACTTTTTAGAATATTACTTTATGATTCACTCTGGTCAACTTTTTTTTGTTCAAATAAAATTTAAATATTTTTTCAAATATTAGATTTAACCAAAGCACTACTAACTACGCATGATTAAAATGGAAATAATATTTGTTAAACACATCGACTATATAGGCACCACATTATAACTTTCCCGCGCCACCAAGATAGGAAATAGTGTGCTACTAGTCCTTTCAAAAATTTAAAAACTATAAACATATTAATTACACATTTACGCATGATATATATGGAGGTGTTCAATATTCAATTGATGTTGAAGTTTCCTCCTATCTTTGTCCACTTGTTCGTAAGTTTTGGACTTGATCATTTTTGTAACTATATAAGAGCCTTCTTAGTTCGAACCAAGCTTTCCTAGCCTCTAATCTTTGATTTTCACAAAAAAAAATTCTTAGGACTTTATCGCATATTTTTAATTCTCCCCTTTAGACGTTGGTTCTTCCTCTTTGTTGATTGAAGGATATTCCTGCAAAGTGACCCACTATTTAGTTTTCTAACAGGATATTGAAGCCAAGAAATATGCCAAAGAAGTTTTAGCTCTAAAGACATGTTCTAATTGGATACTTTCAAAAGGTTGTGCTTGGTAGTTGTCATTGGATCATATGATATGTCAAAGTCCCCAATTTCTACCAACCACCTAGTCAATCTCCATAAGATATCAGGTTTTATAAAAATGGTCCAAAGTGGAAAAAATATCCAAACCACAATAAAATATCTTTGGAAGTACGATATCATATTTCTCGTCGCCATGATCAAAGCCAAAGCTAGATTTGTCAATTTAAGGTATATTGTTTCTAATGAAAATAAACTTTTGCTCATGTAATAAACAAGCTTCAAATAGTTTCCCTCTTATATTATCAAGAACATGCCTATAAAATAATTAGACTTCAAAATATACATACAATTTCTCTCATGTGACGAGCTTATATAACATCTATGGAGATGAAAGCTGTTTTTTATCCCACTAAATGCTTCGTAACATTTACTGGACTAGTGAAATATGTTAACTTTTCATAAAACCTTAAAAAAATGAGCATTTGTCCGAACAACAAGAAATAAACTTGTTGAGCGCATCGAGTCTACTCTTTAATATCTCTCATGAGGGCTCTTACAAATCATAACATATATAATACTATAAATAACATTCGCATAAGATATCTCTAGCATATAATTCTTATATACTACTTCACTTGGTACTTGAGTGAGACTAAGTTGAATTGGGCACCAATGAGAGTTCCAACATCTTTTGCTCTGGACATGCAGAACTTCTGAATGACCTTATGTATGTATTATTGTTGAGATAAGAATGGATATCCCTCCATTTTGTTCCTCTTGATATCAATACCAAGTATTCTCTTAGCCTCTTATATATCCTTCAACTCAAACTATCATTATAGTTGAGTCTTCATTGTTTCAATTATTTTCCTATTTCTTCCACTTATTAAGATATCATCCACATACAGTAGCAATAAGACTTGTATATCTATAATTATTTCATATTCTAATAGACACCGTTATCATATAAGATTTAAATTTATTTGATGAATATTATCAAAGAATAAAATCCTTTAATTCACTGCCTCGATGATTGTTTCAGGCCATATAGAGGTCTCTTCAACAAATATATGTCTCATTTCTTCTTTTTCAAACCCTTTTGACTGACACATGTATATTATCTCTTCAAAATAACCATGTAGGAAGGCAGTAGTAATATCTATTTGATCTAAATATAGAAAACATCTAGAAATAATTGAAACAGAACTCTAAATGAGTTTTATTTCACAATCGCTGAAAATATCTCATTGAAATTACCAATTTTTTGGGAGTTAACAAACTAACATAATCATCTGATTAGAAAAAGCTTCTCTCCCAAGAAAGCTCCAAGATAGGTCTTGATTTCTTAATCTTTAAGAAATATTTTCTTCTCTATCTTCTTTTGTTTGATCCATTCTTTCTCCTGCCTTTGTTTCTTTCCATTGCTTGGGCTGCTGCTGTTTTCATCGATCGGCAAGGCCGTCGCAAGCTGTGCTTGTGGTTGGTCTGAGTCATGGCTGTTAACTCTCTAGATGCTTGCGAATTTCCTCCCTTGAACAGCAAGCCTGCGCCTCTTATCAGCTCAAATGTGGTTTCGTCGGGTAGGTTATACACTAATGCATTGAAGAATATGATTGAGGTTGCTGAGTTTCGTTCAGAAAAAGTTGTGTTGTGTGAGGATCACAATGTGATTCAGTTCACAATGCAATCTAAGACAGATCTTTTGTCTCAATCAAGAATTACTCTCATTGCTAAATTCAGCGATGGTATCCCCAAGAGGCTGGCCTTTCAACAATTTCTTGATTCCTTCACGTTTAAGGGAATGTTTACCTATGCTTCCATTGATTCAAGGCAAATTTTGGTGGAGTTCTCTGTGTTGGAGGATGCTGATAGATTATGGGTGAAGCGGTTTTGGAGTGTGGAAGGTAAGATTATGCGTGTTATCAAGTGGTGCCCTCAAAGTAGCAGAAATTTTGAGTCCCCTGTGGCTTTACTCTGGGTCAGGATTGAGAAGGTGCCTGAGTATATGTATAACAGATCTGTTATACAAGAGGTGGCTTCTTCTCTTGGATTCGTGCATCAGGTGGTGGTGCCTGAGATAAAGCATGCTAAAGTGAACGCTTGCTTTGCTTTGGTTGAAATTGACGTTTCGAGGTTGCTTAAGAGGAAACTGTGGGTGGGATTTGGTGATTGTGATGGGTGCTGGTTGGGTGTAAGTTACAAGAATGCACCCTGTTATTGCAAGATTTGCCATCATTTGGGGCATGGTTTTGAGAAATGTAAAAAGAACCTTGAAATGGGTTCCAAGAATGAAAAGAATAGTTCTGATATTAATGTTAAAAAGGCTGATCAACCTGAGTTGTTACATCAAAAGGTTTCATCTGTACAAGTTCCTAAATCTACTAAGGTTCAAACCTTCACTCAAGTTTACAGACGGAAACTTAAATCTATCATAACAGCTAAGGATAGGTCTTCTGTTTCTTGCCCTTCAACAAGTATGGCAAGCCCGGTGAAAGAGAAGATTATTTTAAACTATGACACGGTTCTCATTAGCGCTCTTCAGAGTCTTGAGGAAGAAGATAACTCTTTGGGCAAGGATAATCTGCAGGAGTCTCCTTGTGGTGAGAATACTGGAAGCTATAATCCTTCTCCAAGGGCTAGCTGCAATGATCCTGATCAAGGGTTTGAATCCGTTATTTCTGGCAAAATTAAATCTGCAAACAAGAACAGCAATTCAAAAAGGTTATCAATAAACTCTCTAAGAAAGAGAGAAAAGGGTCACAATAGGTCTGTTTCTGATAATGTTTAAGGTTATCAGTTGGAATGCCCGTGGAATTCATAATAATCCTACTATTGCTAGGCTAAAGTTTATTATTAAAAATGAGAATGTTAAGATTATCACTATTCAAGAGCCTATGACTAGACTTGATAAGATTGAATTGATTGCTAGAAGGATTGGATTTGGTAACTATATGGCTAACACTTCTAATAACGTTTGATTTTTTTGGCCTAATGATATTAGTGTGTCTGTTATTTGTGATCATGATCAGTTTTTACATCTTGAAATTACTTATGCATCTTTCAATTGTTATTTTACTTATGTTTACGCTAAGAATCAGAGAATGCAGAGGAAGTTTCTTTGGAGTCAGCTATGTAATCTTACATGTGATTTGAAGCCCTGGGTCATTGTTGGGGACTTCAACTCTACCAGAAGTCCTGATGATCAGCTGAATTGTATGAACTATGATGGTATTAGTACTGAGGAATTCAATGAGTTTCTTAGGCACTGCAAGCTGGATGTGCCTGGGCATAGTGGGTCTCGTTATACCTGGAGCAATAACAATGTTTGGAAGCGGTTAGACTGGGTGCTGGTTAATCAAAAAATGCTAAATGACTTGAGTATTCAGGTTTGCCACATGGTCAGAACTTGTTCTGACCATGCCCCTCTTTTAATCTCAATCAGTAAAGCCTCCAACACCAATAATCATATTAAGAAGAGTTCTTTTAAATTTATTAATGCTTGGGCCAATCATTTTGATTTCATGAATTGTGTAAATCAGAGCTGGTCCAGGCATTGTAATGGTGATGAGAGTACTATCTTTTGGTATAAGCTTAGAAGGCTGAAGAAGCATTTGAAAAACTGGAATTTTACGACTTTTAGAAACATTTTTAGCAAAGTTAAAGATGCTATTATTGATGTTGAGAATTGTGAGATAATTCATCAGAATACTATTGATAACATTTCTAAATCTCAGCATTATAAATCCAATAGCACTCTCATTCTGTCTTTAAAGGATGAATAATGCTATTGGAAGCAGAAGTGCTTCAATTCTTGGCTAAATGATTGTGATGGGAATACTAAGCTTTATCACAATTATGTAGCCAAGAAAAGGAAAAGAAATCACATTGCTGGTATTAAAGATAATGATAAATGGCTTACTGATCAATGTGATATTGCTTCTTCTGCTGTGTCTCACTTTAAGATGATCATTTCCAGTGATCCTGTCAATTGCAATGATGTTAGTACTCAAGATTCTATTCTAAACAATATTCCTAAGCTTGTATTGGACAGGGATAATGAAGAGATTACTAAATCTACAACTATGGAAGAAGTTAGATCTATCATTGATGATATGAAGAAGGACAGTGCCCCTGGCACTGATGGTTTTAACACATTCTTTCTTAAGCACTGTTGGAATATTATTAGCTATGATTTATGTAAGGCTTTAAATGCTTACCTTCCTGGTAGAGCTATCCCAAAAGGTGTGTTTGCCACTGGGATTGTGCTTGTTCCAAAAGTTGCCAACCCTATAACCTGGAACAATTACAGACCTTTAAGTATGTGCACTATAATGAATAGATTGTTCTCTGCCCTCATTAATAGGAGAATCTCTTCTATTCTACCTAGAATTGTCTCTAGAGGGTAGAGTGCTTTTGTCAAGGAGAGATTTATTCATGATAACATTTTAATTGTTAAGGAAATGCTTCATAACATTAGAAGAAAACCTTCTAAAGGCAATATCATTCTGCAGTTAGATATGACTAAGGCGGTCGATAGAATGTCTCACACCTTTGTTATTAAAACTTTGAAATGTTTTGGGTTTTCTGATGATATTGCCTCTCTAGTTTACAATCTGATCTTAAATGTTATGATTTCAGTGTTAATTAATGGTACATGTTCTGGTTATTTCCCTCAAAAGATTGGTTTAAGACAAGGAGATCCATTATCTCCTTGCCTTTTTATCCTGGCTGAGGAAGCCCTATTGAGAGGCTTGAATAACCTCTATGTGATTAATAATGATATGCAGTACTATCTAAAATCTGGATACATTTTACCTTGCTTAGCCTTTGCAGATGATATAATCATCTTCTCCAACAGTGCCTCCTCTTCAATCAAAAAGCTGAGCCACCTGCTTGACAAATATCAACATGAATCTGGTCAATTAATAAACAGAGACAAGACTAAGATATTTACCTCTTCTAGAAGTTCAAATGTCAATACTGCTAGAATTAACTCCACTTTGGGATTTCAGACTGAGCATGCTCCATTCAGTTACCTGGGTGTCACAATTGCAGCAAACAATAAAGGGAAGCACTATACTCCTCTTTTAGCTAAAATCTATAATAAGATCAATGAGTGGGATCTGAAGAATTTGTCTTATAGTGGCAGACTGTCCCTCATAAGACATGTTCTTCACCCCATAATCTATTTTTGGATGCAAAATAGCCTAATCCCTAAAAATATTTTGAACAAATTGGAGCTTTGCTTTAATAAATTTCTTTGGAGGCCTAAGTTTAATGAGAATGCTATTCATTGGGCTGGTTGGACTAACCTTTGTAAGCCCTTTGATGAAGGTGGATTGAATATCAAGTTGATGTCTGATATTCAACTCACCTTCTCCTATAAATTGTGGTACTTATTTAGGAAGGGAAAGTCTCTTTGGTCTGACCTTATTTCTAGTTCTTACTGCAAGAATAGGCATCCTCTTACAGCTAAGTGCAGTGTTAATGACTCTATTGTGTGGAAGAGACTCTATTCTGTTAAAGATAGTGCTGATCAGTATGTTCACTGGAAGGTTGGGCGTGGGGATATTGATTTTTGGAGAGATTCATGGCATAAAATGATTCCCATTATTACTGAGCAAAATTCTTGGTATCTTCCAGCTAAAATCAATACTTTTTGGGAAAATGGTAGATGGGATTCCACTCTTGTTTCTTTCCTTTCCCATGAAAGATATCAACACATAAGCTGTGTAAATATCAATCATGATCAGGATGATACTATAGAATGGAACCTATCAAAAGATAAAAAGTTTAACACAAAAATGACTTGGGAAAGCATTAGATTAAAAAGTAACAAATCTTTCTTTTTCAAAAAAATTTGGCATAACTTTATTCCTACAAAATTTTCTTTTCTCAGCTGGAAGATACTAAACAATTTTGTCCCTATTGATAGTGTTCTCTCCAAAAATCATTTCTATTTAGTCTCTAAGTGCCAGTTTTGCTGCAATTGTGAAGATACTACTCATCTATTCATCAATTGCAGCTACGCCTGGCCCTTATGGAATTATTATGGACTCATGTTCAAAATTCCAGTGAAGCGATTTATGGGTCTTCGTCACATGTTCTTTACTTGGTTCAGGTTTACTTGCAGTAATTTTCATGTTACCCACATTGTTCCTCAACTGATTGTTTGGACAATCTGGTTTAACAGAAATCACTGCAAGTTTGATAAGCCTGTGGACAATTTCTATAATGCTATTAGCAGGATTAATCGTTTCATTCTAGCTATTGACTCTAATCTTAAACCTAAGCATTGGGTTTGTGCTACTGATGCAGGAGCTAAGATCGGTGCTATGTCTATTAGTAAGAGGAAAGTTGCTTACCTGAAGTGGAAAGTGCCTGGTCCTGGAAGAATCAAAATTAACTTCGATGGTGCTTGTAGCTACACTGGTGAGGCCTCTGGTGGATTAATTGCGCGTGATGATCAAGGGAACTGCATTGAGGGTGCAGGCTTCTTGTTTGGCAAGATAACTCCTCTTCAAGCAGAAAGAAGAGCTCTGAAGGAAGCCCTCATTCTTTGTCACAGGAGAGGCTGGAGAAATGTCGACCTTGAATCGGACTGTTTGACTCTTGTAAACAGTCTGAATGGCCCGGATGATGATAACATTAGAGATTTGCTTCTCCCTTCGATGAGAATTAGCCATATTCCAGATCGGAAAATGTGGCGGCTGACTGGATTTCGAAGTGGGTTCTTGCTGAAAGGAAGAACCGCTCCTTCACGATTCATGAAATTACCAACCCTCTCCTTGCTATCATCGTGCTCGAGAGCTTAGGGGTTGGATATATTGATCCTGGGTAGGTTCTCTGCTTCTGATAGTCGTGCATGTGTGGTTTGAAGCTCATTGGATCGCTGTCTTGTTGGATGGGAGTGATGCTGAAGGGTTTCAATGGTGGTTCCATTTATCAGATCGGGAGATTAGTAGGTCTGAGTGTTAGGGTTTGTGAGAGAGGGAGAAGGTTTGGTAGAGTGAATGAGTTAGGGTTTCTAATCTAGGGCTGTGATTACGATTTAGGGTTGATTCTTGTATACTGGCTTTGTATTTGAGCCCTGAACTTTGTGATGGCTTCTAATTAAGCCCTCTTTCTTTGTAAAGTTCGATTTAGTAATATAGTGATACTTTGCCAAAAACAAATTACCAATTTTTTGTGTGTAAAGCCCTTAGCCACTAGCTTAGGCTTGTTTCCAGATAACTCAACACCAATAATACTTAGATGTATGTGGCGTTATTTACCCCATATAGAGTTCTCTTCAACAATCTATTTTTCCATTAACGTTGAATCATATTGATTTCACTTTCCTTTACCACCAATAGAATAACTTGACATTATAAAATAAATTGTTGATTGAATAATTTGTCATTGGTTATTTCGACTACAAAATTGTTTAACCAAATGGAATAGCATATTTTCCTTGAGCTTTAAATCATACAACCTTCTCAAAATCAGTTGCCACCAAAATATATGTGGGCTTCAATGTTTCCCAGTTAATGATACATTTTTTAACAATATCCAAACTCCACTTAATTGAAGCATACAATAGAAAATTAGCATTTTACACAACCAATACACCAAAAAATTACCATTGCAACAAGACATTTTATTTAAGTTAACCCGATATCCAATGGTAACTACTAATTGTTTAGTTTTTTCCTCAGCAACAAGCCTGATTTATAACTTAGGTAGCAAAAGAGACTGAATTTCAACAATCCACATAAATCTATACTGGCCACAAAGGGAGATTTGTGACATACCAATATCGGTTTTATATCACTCCAAATAAAAAGTGCACATAAGTTAGTAAATGTGTGTGTAATTGTGCATCATCTTACTGATACAACCCACTACTACCTAAAGAACTCACTAGCTTTATTTTGTAAGCTTGATGAATTACATTGATAATTATCTTCTCTATATGCTGTTGAAAATACCAATATTTTTCTACCTACAAAATTAATTCTCAGACCTGGATATAGCAACTATATTCTAGCAAATAGTACGGTTATATTTGGAACGTGTAAGAAGATTGGAATTGTCATTGAGAACACTCACTCATTTTGTTAAGGAAATTTATTTGGCGAAAACATTCACTGATGAATCAATTTGATAACGATAATTCATCAAATATTTGACCATCATACTTCCAAATATTAAATATCTTACCATTCTATGTTTTGTGCTCTTTCCAGCGTTAGTCTAATCAAATTTAGATACTTGGTAACATTAGCAATATCAATTTGTGATTCCTATGTTTCCATATAAATAAAAATATCTAATAACAGTTACCTCCATAGATTATATTGTATCAGTGTAGATAGGTAGATGCAATCGTCTATTAACTTCAACTTAACCTTTTTGGGCACTGTAAAATTCATTTTCACTAATTCAATTCCCCAAAAAAAATCTTTATCTTAATCAAATATAATTCCATAATATAATTTTTAGTTTAACTTACTATACCATACAGTATGAAACTTAACAAACATAAATTCCTTTTTATTTACTCCATAACCCAAACATGGTTTAAAGCTTATGAACTAGCTTTCGTTGATCTTTCAAATCAATAGAATATTAAAAAAATGCATAAACTAAACCATGTAGAGTATATAGTTTAAAACGTAATCTATATATTTAAGTGAACTGAAACATGTTCACTATGAAATAGATATCACTAGAATAGAACACATTACATATGAATCATTCATAATATGTTCATAACAATTTGAATGTATTAAACAAATCAATAATTATCTAAGTGATGTATGATGCATTTGATCTTATTATTCAATCAATTTAAATGAATTGAGTAGTGATTAATAATGAATTAAGGTCTTACAATTTTAATATGCAAATCAAAAAATTCTTTAAGTATATTAAAATCAATTGTAGAAAATTACATGACATATCTGCAAGCTATACTTATTGCACCTTTCATTGTCTCAATCATTATATTAACAACGTTAATAGATATAATTTAGATTACTCGTATATTTTTTTCAAGAAAACCACATAAAAAAAATTAACCAATTATTATTAAGAAACTTAACTACATGCACATCACATATATATCCATTCAATTAAACATCATCTAACTAGAGCATAATGGGCACATCACATAACTACACAAATTTAGAAATTTACAAGATTATTCAACACATGTACTATTGTCGTATACATGTAATCACAATAAAATTATATTTAACATGGAAAATAATATGAAGGTATATTTAACTCATAAACATCAAATTAAATGTCTTATATTATTAACAAATTATGTCGTACCAAATGATAAAACAAATTTTCCTTCTCATTATTTTGTTATCGGTTTAGCAAATGTTTTACATTGAGAAAAATAATAAATAATAATTAAGAAATAATATACTTGCGGTAACAAATACCCATAATATAACATGTTATCGATGAATATATATTTTACCAAAGTATAGGAATTTCAACTACCAGAACTTTAACAACATTATCACACCTTCTCTGGTTATCAAATCCATATTCAAAGACATGAACGAAATTGAATATATTCACATTAAAACTTATCAATATGTTTCATAATAAATGAAATAATTCATCATCTTTAAAAAAGACAAGGAAATATAAAGAAATATGAAATATATAGAATTCTTTTTCTCTAGTATGAACATAATGGAATATAACTATGCAAAACGATTTTAATTTTGTGTCAACCATGTATTGTTTACTTTTCTTTGACCTCTCAAATTATAAATAAATGTTAAACTTAAACTTACAAGAACTTGCTTAACGCAACGTTGTATTCGATGGAATATGTCATACTAAAACATAAGCCATGATTTAGAATATTATTTACAGTTTTCCAGTGCAAGCATGAATGGCATATGTTTCTTACCTTAATTAACATTTATAAACTCACACACACACGCACACGCACACGCACACACACACATGCACAGACACGCACACGCACACACACACGCACAACACACACACACACACACACAGAAAACACACACACACACACACACGCACACACACAACACACACACACAACAAGACACACACACACACACACACTATCAAATAGTTTTAAAAACTCGTAATTATCAACCGAAAGAATCAAGAATTAATGCAATCTAACCTCATATCTAAATGACTCAAAACTGAATTTGTTTTCATCAATTAATTTTATGATACTTGCTTCAGACTTACTTTGATTCCTAGTATTTCCTCCTTGTTCTTAGTCAAAAAATTATTTTTCTTCATTAATCCTTGATTTACTATGTAGACCTGGGATACAAAATGAGAAACTAATTCGATTTTGTGCATTAAATCCTTCATGTTTTCTTAAATTAATGAACGAAAACTTGAAAGCCTTCAATAATGATACAAAAATCATTGAAAACACATAACTTAGGTTTCGTATCAGAGAAGAACAGTAAAACAATTATGCAAAAACTCTGATAAAACGACAACCAAACTCTTTTGTTGGAAAATGCTACAATCTATATACATCTATGACAACAACGCTTAAAGAACATAGATTAGGTTATTAGTTCATTCGATCCACTATACTGAAATTAGTCCAAGAATCGACTTGAGAAAATAAATTGTATTGCTCAATTGAATCGCGACCGAGATGGAAATTTGAATTATTGGTTAAAATCATGACTGTAAAAGCCAATCATTTCTTTCTGATAACGACGTTCAGAGAACACAATCAAATATCAAGTATACAAGTATTTAAAGACATAAATTCCTTTATTTGAGGATATATTAGTATAAATGAGTAATGTATTTTTATTTGTAGATATATTGATTTCTAATATAAATTAAAATGTTTTTATACAATAATTAAACAAATACCTTTATAATTATACAACTATCTCAATATTTTATCCTCATCAATTTGGAATTGTTAAAAAATAGTTTTTAATAAATAAACATACATTTAATTTTTTTGTTATATGTGAGTTTTTTATAATAATAAAATTGTTAATACAAATAAATAGTGCGTACCCCGAGAAGGGGCTTGAAATCCTTAAGAAAACTAGTTTTACGATAGATGAGTGATCCAAAACATGGATGCATAACATAAAACGAAAGAGCTCATAGTAAAATAAGACCATAACAAAAGGCCCAAATATCCTCATGTAATCAGAGAAGAAATATCCAAGTTAGAAGAAAAATTCATCAAACAACAAGAACAACCAAACATAAGGGGAGAAATGGCTGGAGACAACATGACCGTCAAAAGTAACTTACAATTTTGTTTTGAAATTACACTGCCGGTCAATCTTGGTACCAAGAAATCTGAACCGAAGGTTAGAAAATATACAGTACGTGACCACAGAGGCAAGGGTTAAATATGAGCTAAATATTATAGTGTTCTGCTCCTGTCATACATGGTAAATTATTGCGCTAAAGTAAGAATGAAAAAGGTGATGGTTTTGAGAGAAAATACAATTTGACGCCTCTTTAATCTTGGAGAGCCAATTAGTGACATTGGAAATGAACCAAAACTTGGAGCTGACATAAACCCAAATGTTCTAAGTGAAGCTACAATCATATAAAATGTGATTGATAGTTTCAGAGTCAGAGTTGCATAAGACACAATCCATAGGGGTATTTAATATCTAACTAAGAAGCTTGTCTCGAATAGATAACTTTTCATGGATAACAAGCTAAAAAAAGAATAGCGATAAATATTTTACTTATGACATACTAACATACGCACCCGATACATAGGATGGACATACGAATAGTGTTTTAAATGTCTTTTATTGTGAACTTTGCGTTTCTCTTCTTTGGAGTCTTTTGATGAACGTCGTTGAATTTGATGTTGGACAGAGGGAGGGAGGGAATGAAGTTGTTGATATCCTGGATATTGTTATGATTCCTAGCGCTTGAAGATTTAATATGAGATGGTTAGTTCCATAGACCATCATGAATGATGAATAAAACTTGAGATATTGTCAAGCCTTCAGTCTTGAATTATGATTTTCCCATAAAGGGTTATCAAATAGGTAGGAAGTAGTCATGGATCGTACCAGAATGACGTATCCTCCTCATTATCGATTGTCACCGTATACAAGTTACTTGCCAAATAACTAAGATGTAAAATTTCCCTCTAGTTCCGTAAGAAAGAATAGCCTACATCTAAAGTCCATAAATTATTATTTTTTTATTCTTTCGGTTTTAATCTAATTGCACAAGACTGAGTTATTGTTTTTTACTTATGCAAGTCCACAAATATTTAAAGATAGCTGTCTAATTACAAATTTTTAGGTCTAGAATATCAAGACTGTCCCCCATCGTGGATTTGAGTTTTTTAAATCAGTATATTGATTTTAAATTCGATGAAAATATCTAAACTGCAAATGAAAAAATGTTTAAAGTTAAATAATAATAATATTAATTATCTTTTAATATTGATGTTTTTAAATGGTCGATGGTTTTTTTAGTCGATGTCATATTTCATTTAACTATGATATATTATTGTATTATTTAAAATTTTGTTCGATTTGCGTATAGTTTATAAATATTTTTATAGTTAGTCTATTTCAAATGATATGATTCATTAATAATTTTTTTGAATATTTTTAAACCATAAACGAAATAGGTTTATAAATTTGTACGAAAAATCCAAAAAATGAAGAATAACTTTTTATGGCATAAAAACGACATTATTTGTTATTTTATTCTCATATTTTTTTATTTGTGCACGAATATACATGAAATTAAAAAAAAGTAGTTTTTTAAAATTACCAACTAATAATAAAATAATTGATTAATAAAAATATACTTATTATTAAATATAATTTTAGAAAAATAGTAATATTTGTCGAGAATCTCGAATTGAGATTCTCAGCCATAAAATTAAAGTCAAATAAATCCCATCAATAAAAATAGTGGACCGCCACACAAAACACAAACAAACCGAGAGTAAAAGTTGTGGACCACCACACAAAATACAAATGAACTAGGTGAAACAAAGTGCTCTCGAGTCTCGAGTCGACCCATAAAAAATGTTAAATGCATGCATTATCAAATTAAAGTATAATAAACGTGTCAAATTAGAGAGGAAGTCACTCGTACATAAAACATTTTCTTTTCAAATATATATAAAAATATTTTTTAATTGATAAATTTTTAGAAAGAACTTGAATCGATATATGAATTGTTACGATAAAATACAATCAGCGTAATTTGAATGTTTATTTAATTAAATTAAATGTTAAAATAAAAAAAAATTATTTGTAATAAGAAAGTTGGATATGATATCGTTAAAAAATATTTCTTAAATATATAGTTTTATAATAATTAAAGATAGAAGTTTAGTCAAATATGTTGAAAATATTACACTAAATACATATTCATTATATAATATTAATCATATTGTCGGGTAACTAAAGGTGTTTCTTATTTATTATCAAATGATGCACTTGAGTGAGATTTATTATAAAGATAGTATTATTGGATTGGACCAATTTCATTTTTATTATTAGTTTTTTAGATTTTGCGAGAGAATTTAAAAATGACTACGTTAAGACCGTTTGTTTTATTCATATTACAAAGGTGGTCAATCTATTTATGTAAATTTTTACTTGAAGCCAAATGTGTTTGATGTTGAACCGTGTTACAACTTAGCTACGACCATACTCATATGATTCTTAGGATACTTGGTGTTACCTTTAATTAACTCTGATAATCTAAATCAGTATAAGCATTATCTGTGGATCGTCTTTACCCAACATATTAGAGGAACAAGAGTCGTTGTCGACGCTGCATAGAAAAAGCCGAAAGACTCCAGCATTAGAGGAAATACGTGCACGAAATGATGTCACTGTTCTTTCTATTATTCATATTACTCCCTCTGTCTCATAATATGTGTCTTTTTAGAAGAGATTTTTTGTCTCATAATATATGTCGTTCTCGTTTTCCAATGCAGCATTATTACATGTATTCCACTTTCAACCAATAAAATAGTTAACTTTCTGCATAAGTTATTCACTCCACCAATCAAATTTATTTTCTTTTATTCTTTCAAAGTCATTATTACTTTTCTTAATATTGGTGAATAAACCTTAAACGACTAATATTATGAGACAGAAGAGTATAAATTAGAAGGATGGTCTTCATTTACTCAAATCGTGCGGATATACCGATATATATTTAGAATTTGCTAAGTAATGTAAAATATTAAGGTTGGAAGTGTGGGCCATTCCAAAAAGTGTGAGTATGAAATTTCCAGTGAAGAGTGAGACCCCATTGTACGCACATGAAGGTGAAGTATTATTCTTTACATATATTCTACAGATGGGGCTTTCATTTCCTTTAAGTCCATAATTGATAATTGTATTAACACATTAGTATGAGAATGTTCCTCGTGATGATATCAATCCTCGGTTGAAGTCTACATCACTATTTACACTTTGCCATGAATGAGAAGGCCAATATACTAGTTGACTTTCCAAATTTCAGTAAGGCCAGGAAGAATAAGTTTATATACGTCTACAAAAACTAGAAGATTGGCCTAAAAGAGAAGAAGTGGTTTTGTTCTCGGACTTGGAATTCCAAAAGTAGGTCATCTATCTTGTTGTATCCTCTGGGTTTTTATATCATCATGGGATACAATTTTTATGTCTGACCAAATTTTTTATTCATGTATACTATTGCATAGAGGTATTTTTGAGAAAATGTCGAATGTTGAAGATCATTATACAAAGTTGTTGAAAATCAATGTTGGTGCAAAAACATTTTATAGCAAGTGGCATATAGTTGAATGATGCTTTCATTGAGATATTATATGTTTATAGATATAAATCATGAGCAAAGGTAGAGAAAGAGGATATGTTTCATACAAAAACTTCCAAAATTATTATTGTCTCAAGAACTAATAAATGAGATGTTGCTTCGAGTAGAAGGGTTGTAGTCCCCAGGCAGGAGAACTATTGTGAAGGCCATTGTTGTGAAAAGTTAGCAAGATAAAGGTCTTAAGATGAGGGATGCATGTTAGAGGTTAACAATCTACACCTACACTTATGGTAACTCCAACATTTGTTGCACATAATGTTTATATATTTAAATACCAACTCACCATCATCCTAGACTTGCACAAGTCTCATGCAGTTTGTGAAATTTGAAACTGGTAATACTTTGGCCAGAGAATCCGAAGCATTTTCCTTGCTAACAATCCTAGACTTGCATAAATTTTGTGAGTCTTTATTAAATTAAAATAAAAAATTATTATCATTGAAAATAATCATATTTTTCTATGTATTAGTCATTTCACTTAATAATCCTTTTAATCAAACAACTTTCTTCATGGCTTTCATAACAGCTATATATTCAGCTTCTGTGTATACCATACTTCCAACTAACCATTCTTCCAAACATGATACACAGATTACCCAAAGTAGACTTTACTATGTCAAAATAGCCTACATAATCAGAGTCTACATACCCTCTTAACACTATATCACTCATATCCCTCTGATTATTGGGAAACCCAACTTCAGATATCCTTTTAAAGTATATCATAAGACACTTGAGTACCTCTCGTAAATTGTTAACTGCCAAACCCAAGTTGCTCTTGAGTCTGATAATCTTAAGGCCCTAGAACACCATGCCCATGAACATATTTAGACTCATGTAATGGTTGAACTTCACCTATATGAGCATAAGTTGGATAATATCTTCAAATTATCTTCAACAAAACCATCCCTAGCTTCACTCTTTAAACTAGATTTATCATCAACTTCACATCTCTTCTCAGCAGTACTAGCTTGCGCCTACACTGACTTTTTCAATGCATATACTCCTCATTGAAAACCATATCCATGCTTATCATAGCCTTCTGTTGTCCATGTTCAAAGCACCATAGCTTATACATTTTTACTTATTCTAGATAGACTCAATTGACGCTAAAATTGCTTCACATATATGTAGGCAGCATATCTGAACATTTTCATATTGTCTAGCTTAGGTTTCTCTCCAGTTAAAGCCTCTTGAGGAAAAAAAAATTAAGTGTCATATATGGAATCGTGTTGATAATATACGCATCCGTAATCATAGTTTTTTTAAGCCTTTGGTCGATACAAACTATTTAAAACATACATTTAACATCTTCCAACATGGTTGAATTTATTCTTTCACAAGCCCATTCTATTGGGAAGTCCTACTCAGTGTTCGGTGTCTAGAAATGCCTAGATTTGAACAATAGATGGTGAGGATTATTTCTGATTGAAGGGTGTTTTGGGAAAGAGTTTTGTTAATTTAATGTTTAGTGTAAAATATAGAGAGATAAGAGAGGTGTGTGCTCGTAGTAAACTTTTATCACCCTCATAAATGAAAGTGGTTGGGGTATTTATACTTATTTGACCTGTGGGCCTTCCGGGTCGGATCATGGGCTTAGTTCAAGTTTAAAAACCCATAAGCCCAACATAGGAAAAGACTAGCGACCAACTGAGTCACGCTCCACTTAGTTAACCTGTTCGGTGGGGCATGGTACTAGATATATCCGACTAAACCTTAGGATATATACAAAATCTAGTGTCGAAGAAATCTGACCTCATCAACAGCTAGTGAAATTTCTTTTCATATATTCCAAAACATTATTAGTCTAAAGTTTCTTCAACATTTTCTCGAACTAATTCTCTACCAGAGTCTCCCAATTCCTAATGATATCAAATGTTTCATCCTTGGTCTTCTAAATATTAACTCATACTTTATTGGAATATACAATCAAATAGATGAAGTACATGGCATCACATATAGTACGTTCCCGTATCGGATTTCAAATATCTGAATGAACATACTCAAGCCCAACATAGGTTTTATGGTTTTATAGAACAATTTGGTTGAGTCATTCTCCACATTAGAAACCCCCACCACTACAGAGCTTTTAATAACTAGCACCCCATTAGTCATATAGGTCTTCATAATAACAAGTCAGCTTAGCAAGAACCTAAGTCTGTCGTATAAACTCGTATAATGAGTAAATATTTCATATTCTAACATTCCAATATAAAGAAAGTTCTATTTAAATTCGATCATGTGCCTTATGTTTTTAATCAACCTATCAAGTCATGTAGACCTCTTGAGCCGAACATACATTCCCACTTTTAAACAATCTTCGATCTTCAAACCAATATTTGTTGGAAGTCATATGAAATGATGCGTCCGAGTCCAACACCCACTTGTTATTGTACATGCAAGAAGAATAAAATCATTAAACCATAAACAAACTCAAAATCGTCTGAGACTATTATAATATCTCCCGTTATGGTCTTCAGATAAATATATCCTTTTTTCTCTCCGTGCAGATCCTACTAATATGGTATTCCTTCTTACACAACCAACATCTCATTTTAATACCCGTCGCAATACCTATGTAATTTGATCGAGATTTTATACTTTCTTTCATTTGATGTATCATTTCGAACATGTCCCTCATACTTAGTCTGATACTTTTAGAGTCACTTGTCATAATCATCTTTCTTTGAAAGTATTTTGAGTTTAATGAACTCTTTACTTTGTCATTATAAGAGACTATTTATCATATATCATGATATCCACAAAGTTCCCGTAAGATGATTATGCCTTGGTCCTCGTCGTCCACATTGACGTCAACTGCATTCTTATCAATAATGATCACATGGAAATCATCTAAGTATGTTAGGATCTTTTTGTTCCCATCCGCTAATAACGTGTAATTTTTTTTCTTGAGAAATTTATTCGGCAACGAATTATTCATGTAAACAATCTCCAAAAGATTATACATCGTCAACATCATAGGCACTTCGGACACCTCACGAAGAACTTCATCCCCCAAGCTCAATGGGAGGGAACTATGAGCTTTTACTCTGATATCAATTTTATCTATATATTTCTCATCAATAGCGCAACCAAACACTTTTGTACTATTAAAGCTCTAACTTTAATTTTATAGAGGTTGAGATAATTATCTCTATTGAATGCTTCCATGTTACACTTTATAGAACTCATCTTGGTGGTTATTATTGGTTTTCTCAATGGGAACCTTCTCTCTAGACTCAAGATTTGAGATGATTCTCATAATTTCTTCTTTACTTCAATATTAAAAATGGTGTTGCTCTAGATTATTCACGCTCGCTGCAACACTTGTAAGGTAAACTTCTCATTGTATAACAATTATGCTTCCGAATAATCAACAACACCCAAATCTAGCAACAACCGACACTTTAGACAATGTTAGCTGAAACTTACTCGCTCTAGCCCATATAAAATCTTCATGTTAGAATTACATTTGGAGTTTTTTTACAAGTATGGTCATTTTTTATACTCTATCTAATTCAAAGTATATGAAATTTAAGAAGAAATTAATTATTCTTATTAAATGATGTTTTTAAATCCTATTACACCATTAAATGCATATATTCATTTTTCACACTTTAGATTATCCACGCTCATTGCACCACTTGTAAGGTAAACTCCTCGTTGTATAACAATTCTGTTTCATAATAATCAACAACACCCAAATCTAGCAACAATCGAGACTTCAGACAATGTTAGCTGAAACTTAGTCGTTCTAGCCCATATCAAATATTCATGTTAGAATTACATTTGGGTTTTTTTTATATGTATGGTCATTTTTGGTACTCCATATAATTAAAAGTATATTAAATTTTATAAAAAATTAATTATTTCTTATGAAATGATGTTTTTAAATCCTATTATAACATTAAATGCATATATTCATTTTCCACAAATAACATATTAAACTAAAAAGAAATGTAAGAAAAATCTTTAAACAACTCGTCCCTCGACTATCCATTGACTTTAGTGACATATAGTCCCTTGACTTTCAAAATTCCGGTGGTAGTCCATGGACTATTCAATATGGATAAAGTTAATTCCCCACACTTGTTGATTAATGTAAAGTTTTTACATAGTATCATACTCAACAGAAACTTCTATCACGTATGGTCCATCGACTTGTCGAATTTTAAATGTAGTAAAGGTTAAAATCGAAGGAACCTTGGTGATACAAGTTTATGTTGAGTATGGTGTAATGTAACAACTTTACATTGTTTAACAGATGCGAGGGACTAACTTTATCCAACTGGATAGTCCAGGGACTACCAGGAGACTTTTGAAAATCCATGGATTATTTGTTTCTAAATTTGGTAGTCTAAAGACAAATTACTGTACAAAACATCTAAGCAAAGGTACCCAAAACTAATATTACTGCCATCTAGCACCCAAAATATTACTATTGAGCACCTAGTAACCAAATATTTTATTTAATACTCATATAATACCCAGTCACCTCTATATTACTTCAAACTATCTTCTTCTTATTTGAACTAAAGCTTCTTTTTCTTACTTTTTATACTTATTTTATTTTAAAATTTCTTTATCTTTGAAACCAGAGCTAAAAAAATCCAAAAGTACCATCACCTTTGTTTTTGTAAGACGAACAAAACTAGATCCATGGATTATATTTTTTGATTTTTTTTTTGCGCCAGACCTAATAATCATAATCTCACATCTTTATCATCAAGTAATATATGTCTTGCATCTCATACTTCATTTTACCATGATCTCACATGATGTAATAGAGAGATAAAAAAACCAAACATGATATAATTGAGAGATTTGAGACCATACTCGATGAAATGCATAAATGCGAGACCAGTCATGATGAAGTGGAAATATGCGAGACCGTGTATGATGAAGTGGAGAGATATGAGACCAGACATGTTGAAATGGAGAGATACAAGATCATACATGATAAAGTGGATAAATGAGAGACCGTGCATGATGAAGTAGAGAGGTAAGATGATGAAATTGAGAGATACGAGATCAGACATGATAAAATAGACAGACCAGCCATGATGGAAGTGGAGAAACTAGGCATGAGAGAAGTAGATATACCAGACATGACAAAAATAGAGATACCATGCATGATGAAAGTGGAAATACCATAAATGACGAACTAGAGAGACCATGAGAGATGCGAAACAAGGATTACTATATCCGACGAAAAAGATATATCATCCATGGATCTAATTTTGTTGGTCTTAAAAAAACAAAACTGATGGTATTTTAAGATTTTATTTCAAAATACGATTTGAAAAATACGGACTTTTAAAAAAATAGAAGGTTTGGTTAAAAAAGGATAATATAAATACTTATGGTTTTTCTCTATGGGCGAGATATTTATTGGTAGTTTGTCAATTTTAGATATTAGATGATAATGAGATAGTTCGTTGGGTATAAGGTTTTTATCGGTTCGTTTTGGTTCGGGTTTTGACAAAATCGAACCAAATCGCTAAGATTATCCGTTTGGACCAGACGAGTTTTCTAAACCAAACCAAAACCGGTAATGATCGATTTGATTCCGTCCGGTCCGGTTCAGTTCGATTCAATCCAAATTTAGTTCGATCCAGTTTTGGTTTGATCCATTTCGATCCGAACGTGTTCAGACCATAAAAAATTGGAAAAAAAATGAATTAAAAAAATTGAAAGTTAAAAATTACTTTATATAAATAAATATATTTAAACTAAATTTTTATTCAAGTTATACAAATATATGAGAAAAACTCCAAATATATATAAATAAAATTCTTTTAAAATAATAAATAGGTCTTGAAAAAATTAAACGCAATTTTTTTATACTTATAACGTATAAAACGTCAGTTTAGACCTTGTGTTATTTTTAACTATGTCATATGTATAAAATAGTTTTTATTTAAATAATACAAATTAATTTTTAAAAATTAATTTTTGACTTTTTTTAATAAGAAATTAAGTAATAATTTTGATAAGTAATAAATAGTAAATAAAATAAATAAATAAATAAAATATCTGTTCAATAAGGTTATTGGTTGGATTCCGAATCGATATCGACTTGTTTTTATATCTATTTTATTAGTTTACCAATTTTATTGATTTGATTCCGAACGGATTCTATTTATTTATCAATTTTACCAAGTTCTGAACTAATTTTATCGGTTAAATTTTTTATTCATTTAAATTTTTTATCCATTTAAATTTTAAAATGAAATCGAAACATGATCATTTGATCATATGTTTACAGACTTATTCCAATCCCATTACTAATTTTAACTATCACATTTTAACTTATTTTATTTTTCATAAGTTACTGATTCTAGTTCTACTATTTTTATTTTACTTTTTTAAATTAGTGATTCTAACAATCACATTTTTATTTTATAATTTTAAACCTATTATTAAGAGAAACTTAGCTTTTAAGAAACCGGCTTTTAGAACATTTTTGACTGGACTGCATACTTTAAACTAAAGCTGCTTTATTTGTCGTTGTCACTGCATGTAAATTTAATACTAATACGAGATTTTGACTGAACATAAATTTACACGTGAATTGGAAGAGCTTGTCCCTGCACATAATTGACATGCAATTGTCAATTTCTTGAGCCTTCTCGAAACAACAATTTCACTTTGTACGGAAGTAAAACGCGATTGTTATATTGGTTCGTCTAATTTTTTTATTACTTCACCGTTTTATAATAAACCGTCGTTTAATTCTTTTACCATCAATATTTAAAAAATAAATTGATTTGTTTTTTCTTTTTTGAAAAAGCCATTATTGAAAAGATTAAGATACAATAGGGTTTAGATTGCAAAAGGCGTGAACGAAAATTTAAGCGCTCACGTCAAGATTCCTATTTTTTTTTTCTATACATCATAATATCCAGGTCACAATCTAAATCTAAGACTTACGAATCTTGAATAGAAGGAGAATAATTTATTGATGATTATAACTTACGACTACGAGACTTGAAAAACAAGATTGGAAAGGGGAAGAGAATGCTACTCAATATGGATAAGCCAAAAATCGGAGCTTTCTGCAGTTCTGGAGCGAGTAATGAATTCGAATCAACAATGGAGGAGAGACGCATCTAAAGACAGACTTTCTAAATACAGACACCTCTATTTGAGAACAAAAACAGATTCCACTAAGTTGAAGTCGAACAAATAGAAGATAATTTCCTGGCATTCTTCATCAAAGAGTGAACATTAACTGTTCGATGAATTGACTCACAATCTCAATGAACGTTAAGAAGAGAATGACTAATATAGTCTTGAATTAAAGCGATGAAGAGCAGGTAGGCCGATGAAACTACCACGAATGAGGATTGGAACAACATGAGTAGAGCAAAGATGAAGAAGGTAGAGCAAATTTAACTTCGCAGTTCCTTAGACTCTTAGGATACATGTAGAGATTACCTATTCAGCAAATTTATTTATGATGCCATAAATGTTCTCATTAAATAGCTTTATCATCTTTAAATTTAGTGATAGGAGATCTACCATTCCCTGAGAGTTACAAGGATTTGATGATCAAACTGTTTGTTTACTTTTTTCCCTTGGCTTATTTGAATTTTTTGTTTAATAACTTTGGGAAACGTTTTTTTTTAACTTATTTTCTCTTAAGAATAAGAACGGAAGGTAAGCTTCCTATACTTTCTTGATTAGGTGTTATATTTCCAGATTGAAGGTTTTCAGAGTCCGGGGAAGAATATAGATTGTAACCATATTTTTAAATGTTTGTATTACTTCTATAATTTCTTTTGCATCAGGGGTTTTGGCTTCTTTATGTTCCATGCTTTGCTATTTTTTTTCTTACATCTTCGGACTTTGAGGTAGAAACAGTTTTATCCTTGTTTAATGCATTATTTATAGGCTGGTAATCTTTATTCTGATGGTTGAGGCTACTTAAGTCAATCCTTTGGTTTGGGTTGATTATTATATATTTAATTATTGGTTGATTTATATCTTTGGTTGTAAGGTAATTGTGTTCTTGAGTAGTTGAGGTAATTTTCTCTTGAATAGACTGGATTACTTCTACATTGGGTGCTTTTTTAGTAGATTGAGTTTTTGTATGAGCCTTCTTACAGATATCTTTATTGTGGCCTAGATGATAACATTTTTTTTACAGTATTGAGGTAGATCTTTATAACTAATATTCCACCAACAACCTTGGTTTTCTCCAAAACCAACCTAAATATGAAGTTGGAGTTTCTTTGATAAATCAACTCCAACCGATGCATATCATGCAGTGTAGTATGCCCTGTTTATTTCTGGTACTCTGTTCTTGAGTAGTTCTCCTATTGATGCAACTATTGTATGGATGATGTTTCATTGTAGAGAAATTCAAGCACTTTTTCGATTCCAATCCACATAGGTATGGTTGGACAGTCATATTTTGTATTAAAATCCTTAGTCGACTTAAAAAGTCTCATATAAGATTCTCCCATATACCATGAGTTTGTTGCCCATATCTTGCATAGCTCAACTTTAGAAGCAAATTCCAGTAAAATATGTCTTAAATCCGTGACATATACATTTTATTCACCTCCAAATTTATGGGATTGAAGAAATTGGTTTAGAATATGTATTTTAGGTAATCTTTGGGAGAACTTACCTATTAACTTGTATTTTGTGGATAACATCAGCTTATCTTTATCATTATGTGAGAACTATATGGATATATGGTCAGTTTTCTCAAGAACACTGATATGAGTAAAATCTAAGGTGGGAATTGGTTTTTGCAATGTGTCAACATAAGATATTTTTTCTTGATGGTTGCTAATCTCCTTAGTTGAATTTGGTTAATAACTGTATTGTTGAAGTTATTATTATTTTGTTGCATAGACTCTCTTGAATTATGAAGATCTGGAAAATCTTCATAGAATGAGGAGGATCTGTTGTTTTCTTTAAAGTTAGGTTTGATTTGAGATTGTCCTGCTATAGTGCTAGTTAATTCTTATTTGTTCATTATTTAATGTTGGCCAACAAACAAAAGAGAATAAAAATAAGCCAAACTATAAGAAAGAGAAGGACGAACAACTATAAGCAAGAAGAAAGGCTAGAGAATCTTGGAGCTTTAATGAAGAGCTAAAAAAATCCCCCTCACTTAAAATAAGCCAATAGCTCGTACAATAAGTTAAATATTTTATTTGAAAATGAGAACGATATTTATTATAGAAGTTTTTTATATTAAAATGTTATTTATTGTGAAAGAGATGGATTAGTTCAAATCTAACGCAAAACAATGTATGACTCTTCTGGTTATGAAAAAAAATCTTAAAATATGCGAGAAGTCTTTTACTTTACTCGCTTTATAGTCAAACACGGTTTAAAATATTTTTAGAGTGTGAGCCGAAAAAAATATCATGTATACTAAATTTTGATTGATTCTGTAGTAATTATGATTAAAAACCATAATAACAAATTTAAATATTTATACGTCAATAACGTCAATGCATAAATAAATAAATAGTTTTATTTTATAAAATATTATAGTTTTATTTATAGTATTTAGGTTATATAATATTTTGACATCATTTTATTAGGTTTTTTATTTTTCTAATTTAATTTTTTTTTCTAGCAAAATCATAGAATAGCATATACATTTCTAACACTGGTAATAATTAACTTTTAATCAGTCCGCCTAAATGATGTAGCTCAGTGTTAAATTCAACTATTTAAATGTTTTTTATATATTTATTTTGTTTTGTTTAAGAATCTATTTTAATTAATGAATAAGGTCGGCTAAAAAGCACTGTTAGTCCCATGTTTACGACTTGTATCAACATAGTCCCTTTCGTTCACTTCTGCATAAAACTCATCCCCTTCGTTTTAAACATTTGCACGATTAGTCCCTCCGCATATTTTGGGGGAACAACAGTGATACAAAACATGTGACTTGGGGACCAAAAGTGATACAAAACTTAGAATTTAAGTGCCACGTGTGAGTTTTTAAATGGTTTACATGTGCATGGGGGCTATATTTGCAAACTTTTAAAACGAAGGGGATGAGTTTTATACAGAAGTGAACGGAAGGAACTATGTTGATACAAGTGGTAAACATGAGGGACTAACAATGTTTTTTATCAGAATAAGGTCTCATTATGTTCAGATTTGATAGGATACAATTTTGGTATATTTTTTCTTTCTTTATTTTGTATTAAGGTTTCAAACGATTTCTTATTTAAGTCTTTCAAATTTTTACTCGATGATTAGTTATTTTTTTAGAGAATAAAATTCAGACTTTGAGTCTAAAAAAACCGTAAGTTCTTAAAAATTTAATGTTTCTTTATCCTTTGTTCTTCTAATAATTTCCGTTGCATCAGCTCAGTATCAGAACTCCAGCAATTCCTGCCATGCAGATACAAGAATATTTCAGGAACCTCATTTTTTCGGATGCAATGACTTAAATAGAGAACAACATCTTCGAGTCTACATGCATAATTTGAGGAAGAATTTGCAAGCTCATAACTGATTCAAATAGTTATGAGAATCTGATTTTAGATGAGGCTATTCAAAAACTGGTATTAAAGACTGAAGCTCTTCCAAACCCGTACATACATGTCAAGACTGGTAGAGTACACCGAGGTAACCGTTTTTAAATGTTGTCTAATTGCATTTTTTGTTGGTGGTTATAAAGATATAATATCTTTTGATGTGGTTATAAATATTTTCCACCTAGTTTTAGGACGTCCATGACAATTTAAAATAATGGTACTTATGATGGTAAAACAAACCAATACATTTTTGTAATTGAGGGTTGCAAGATTACAATGGTGTCATATAGAAAAGTAATTCAAAACCACCTAAACCTATTTAGGAGCTTCGTGTTCATACGACACTAGTTATCGATCTTAGTTTTGACTCTAAAGTTGTATCTGAGTCTGTATTTGACAAGTTGGTCCACGAAGAGTATAATGATGAATACAAGGGGAAGAGTGTTAATGCTAAAGAATTAAAACCCGCAGAAAAAGTCTTATTATTCAACAAACCGAGTATAATTTAAATTGAGGAACAAAAAATATTGTGGATAGTGTATATGTTGAAAATTATTATATCATTGGAGACAATTTATCACAGTTTTTACCACCATCGAGACCTCTTTAACCTTAAAAAGAAGTCATACTATTAAAAAGAAGAAATTACTGTTGGTAAGAATTAATGTTGAATAGAGAATGCTATATTTCACAGAGAGAACTCCAAATAGTCAAAGTTGTATTTCACTCCTGAATATTTCATAGGCCTAACTAACTTCTTCAGCCTCTTTAAATAGACTGAGTGAGTTAGTTAGAGAAATGGTTACATAATGGTATATTTACAGTTCAACCCTTACATTTCTCCTAAAGCCTAATTTAACCCTATATTTACAGAACTTATCACTTTAGTCCCTATCAATTGCACTTAGGCCCCTGAGGAATATCTTTCCTTATCAGTAGCCCCCTAGTTCTTATACAGACATTTATAAGAACTATTAGCTCCTCGAACTTTACCTCGAGTCAATACAACTTTCTTCACTTTATCTCTTTATTATGATTGAACTCAACGATCTGTGACTCCTCTTCGAATTTGTGAATAAGTGCAAACAGATTTCCCAATCGCTTCGAACTTGCCAACTTGAAGTATAGCTTCGCCTCTACTTCGAACATTATTACTAGAAATATAGTTTTGCTAACACTTCGAAATCTTTGATCCCTACTTGATAGATTGATTAGACCTTTAATAGTAGACCTATGACACTACACGTTTTCTTTTCGTTTCACATTCCACCCAATGAGAGCAACTCACTGGTTTTGCCTTTCCATATTCTCAACGTCACTCCTTTATCCTATAAATACCCAACTCTTCATTCACTAAGAACTTTTTAGAGAAATCACTTCTTGAACCATCTTCAACCTGTTCTTCATCTTCATCCTATTCTTCAAGCTATCTTCAACCTGTTCTTCACAAACCTTCAAATCACTTTATGTTTTTCATCCACCAAAGCAATCTCTCAGATCAATACCCATTGTATGAGAAGATATCCTAAATACAAAAGATCTAAACCCAAAAAACCAGTAAAATCAAAGAAACCTCTCTTTCCTGGTTCCAGTAACCAAGTATTCGGTGCCTACGATTATCTTTGTATTTCTCAAAGAGCCAAAGAATACAAGGCTGCTGGGTTGATCTACAACGGTCCTCATTCTTCTTCTACCACTTTTAAATATGGTAACTTCGACCCCAACCTTGCCACTTCGTCTTCACCCTTAGCTTCAAACCCAGAAACTAATCAAGAAACTTTCCCTCCTCGAAATCAACCTACTTCTCCATTGCTAAGACCTCATCGAAAATCTAAAGTTGTTACTTTAGACAAACCACCAACTGATAAAAAACCACAACCTAAATCGTTTGTTCTTCAAATCGAAACGACTAAAAATCTTCAATCCAGTTCACTTCCTCCTTAATTCGAAGCTGTCAAAGTTAAGCGACGCAAAAAATCAACCTTTCTAGCAATGGGCGATGATACAGAGACCTCTTCTCCTCCCCCAAAAGAAATGGGTGACGTTACACCAGAGAGTAGTCAGCCAATTCCTGTGACTCAACAGGAGACTCAAATCCGAAGTCGCTCTAATGAAGTCACTGATGAAGATAACAACAAAGACGATTCTGAAGCTACTGAATCTGATGCCGAAGAGGAATCCGAGGCTGACGGTGTGTTTCCTCCAAAAAATATTCGAGGGAAGAAACCTCTTATTACACTCTCCGAGGATGTTGCTGCCTTGGTTCAAGAAAATCTTAAATCACTTTCTCCTCGGTACATTCTTGCCTTAAAGAATGTACCCTACACTTACTACCTCGAGTCAGAGAAAGAGCAGCTCAAAAAATTATGGGGATTAACCGATAACATGACTCTTCGACTACCAGTAGAAGGAGAGACACCTCTAAACTGTCAGAAAGATGAGCTAGTAGTCTACCATGAGCTCTTCAACTGGGGACTTTGGTTTCCCCTTGATCCGATGATAGTGAGGTACTTCGAAATCCACAGATTGTGTCCAACACAAGTCACTCCCAACCAGCTCTTCACTTTATTCTCAGCAATCATGATATCGAGGCTTGGAGGCATTCCCCTCGAAATCGAGGACTTCATCTCAGTAACCAAGGTTTCGAATGGCCCAGTTTTGCCGTTTTATTACCTAACTCTCGAGGATGATTTAAAAATTGTCGATGACCTCCTCGAAGCTGATAAGTTCTGGAAGCAAAGATTCGTCTTCCTATCAGGAGCTTGGGAAAACGGCAAAGAAATTTCCGATGCCAATCCCTCAAAACTCACCCTTACTTGGAGAGATAGCAGTAAGTGACACCTTCCCCCCCCCCCCCCTTTTTTTTTAAATCAATTTATTTATCTAACTGTTTGTCTCCCCTTTTTCTTAGAAATTCTGAGGCGATTTAAGAGTCGTCGAAAAGAAGCCAAGGCCATCTTCCAACAAATGGCTGAGTGGGCCGAAAAGTCCTGGGGAAATGGCTTTCACTTAGCCTTTGAGCCGATCAACTTCGTCAACAGCCATCTCTGGCGTATATTCTTAGGGGCTGACTTCCCTCAAGATCCGATGATCCCCCCGGATCCCATCCTAGCAGTTCAGAGGATACTTGCACCAGATGGGAAATGCTATCTTCCGACCCGGAATCGAAGTGACAGCCACCTACCATTGAAAAAGAAGGGGAAGCAAACCCTCAAAAAACCCAAAACAATCAAGGCTAAGCCTTCCAACACCTCGAAGACTGTAGGAAAGCGAAAAACATCTGCACCTCAGCTTCCCCCCATTTCCGAAGAAGATGAACCTGTTCTGAAAAAGAAAAAGGACAATTCTCCCAAGAAGAAAAAGAGCAAGTCTAGCACGCCAAAGAAAAAGAACGAGGCTGATATACTAGAGGAAGTACTAGCTTCCGAGGTGCACGGGAAAACTTTTATCGAAGAAAACCCTGATGGAGGACTGACACTATGAGATAATCAAGTAGACGATTACCTCAACCTTGAAAACTTCAATTCAAGCGGGGATTTTGCATTTACTGGCAATGATTCTCAACCTATCAATTTTACTCCATCAACTTGTACTGGGGCTGCTATGGCTTCGACATCTAACGCCATCATTCCTGTTCGTCACCAACCAACAATCTTTCCTAATTCAGACAAATCCGATGAGGTAGCTTCGATCCTTCATCCTTTTGAGAATTTAAGTGCTGCAGCCAATAAATTATGTGAAGAAGTAAAAAATTCACACGCACAATTGGAGCTTCTTGCACAAAAATTGATCAAGAGCAAAAAGGAAGTAGAGTCTGAAAAGACTTCGAAAATTGAGGCACTTCAGAAATTCGAAGCTGAAAAAGACAAACTTCTTAAAGAGCACAAAGAAAAAGTCGAAGCGCTGGAGACTTCTCATCGACAAGCTCTTGAAGACCTAAATTCTCAACATTCCACTGCTATCTCCGAGGCAAAGCAAAAATCTTCCGATGCTGAGAAACTTGTTAAAGAAACTCAGGAGAAGCTGGAGAATTGCCAAACAGAGTTGACTATGCTTCGAACAAAATTCGAGGAAGAAAAGAACGCTGCCGTCAAAAAGGCCGAAGCCGCCGTTGGTTCTTTAATGCTTGAAGGTATCAAGAAAGCTCAAATTGATACAGCTATTCAACTTCTTCGAGAGGTTCATGCTGCCTGTCCAAGGCTGGATTTATCGGATCTTTGGAAACAAGTTCCTGAAGAAAGTCGCCCAAGGGAAGCATTCGAGGTGCCACCAACCTCCTCCTGAGAAGAAGATGCCTCAGAAGGGTCATCGGAAGAAGAAGAAGAAGAAGACGCCTAATAGACTAGGCATGTCATGTTTGTTTTTGTGTATTTGGCTAAGTAGTTTTATCCCTTTTGTAAGCCTCATGTTTTATTCGACGAACAAGAAACTTTTAATATTTTTAAATTCTGGTGTGCTTATTTAAACTTGTCGTTTGGAAAAAATAGATGTACTTATAAGGCGTGGCACCTCGAAAAATAGATGCACTCATAAGGCGTGGCACCTCGAAAAATAGATGCACTCATAAGACGTGGCACCTCGAACAATAGATGCACTCATAAGACGTGGAACCTCGAAAAATAGATGCACTCATAAGACGTGGCACCTCGAAAATTTGGTTGTTTCTTCAAAGCTATCGCTTCGGAAAATTATTCTTGGTCAACTTTCAAAGATGATCAGTCTTTGCCAAGTTACCAAAATAATAAATCACCCATCATAGTAAACAACCAATGGCCAAAAGAAATTTTATTAAAAAATTCAATATTAACCAGACACCTCGTTAAAACCTTTCTGGGCCAACAGATAAGGAAAGAGTATGTCTGTTTTACAAAGATTCGAAGTACAGTTTACTCACAGTACAATTTCAAGTGCTCTATATTCCAAGGATGTTTGAGCATCCTCCCCTCTCGATCAGACAACCTGTAGGAACCTGGCTTGACCTTCATTTTAACTTCGTAAGGACCTTCCCAATTCGGAGCCAATTTTCCGAGGTGCTTGTCCCTAGTATGAAGAAATACTTTTCGTAACACTCGATCGCCAATTTTGAATTCTCTCCTCTTAACTTTAGCATCGTACCTGCTTCTCATTAATGTTTGATAATGGACTACATTCAAATGCGCTTTGACCCTTTTTTCCTCTAACAAATCAAGCTCAACTCTTTTAGCTTCATCGTTATCGACATCGGAATATCGTAGCAGTCTGTAGGAAGGCAATGTAGATTCAGCAGGGCACACAGCGTCCATTCCATATACCAAAGAAAAAGGAGTCTCCTTTGTAGCCTCTCTAGGGGTTGTTCTATATGCCCACAACACTTCTTGAAGATAATTCGGCCATTTCCCTGCTGCTCCCGCCAAATTTTTCTTCAAGCCATCCAAAATAGATCTATTCGTAACTTCCACCTGTCCATTTGCTTGGGGGTGGAAAGGAGTAGAAAAACATTGCTGTATCCCTTTCGAAGAGCAAAAAGAGTCCATTTCCTTGTTATTAAATTGAGGACCGTAACTATAATCATCTGTCTTCCACCAACTGCGAATTAAAGGTTCTGCTTCTGCCCACTTCGAAAAATAATCAACCGCAACTATAATCATCTGTCTTCCACCAGAAGCCATAGGTAATGGTCCTACTAAATCAATCCCCCACCTATCGAAAGGAACCGCCTCTGAGATTGTCATTAGGGGTACTACTGGTTTATGTATTAAATTTGCATACCTTTGGAAAGTATCACAACTTCGGACCAACAACTTGGCGTCCTGCAAAATGGTAGGCCAATAATACCCTGCCAACAATACCCTACGCGTTAAAGCTTTGAATCCACAATGAGCTGATCCATCCCCATCATGCAGCTCGGATAGAATGTTTTGAGACTCTTGTTTGCTTAAACATCGTAGCAAAGGTTTCGATGCAGACCTTTTGTACAATACCCCATCCAATACCACATAACCAAGAGCTTTATACTTTATTTTCTTGAGCAAGTGTTTATCAAGGGGTAATATTCCCTTCGAAATAAAGTTTAACAAGTCAAACCTCCAATCTCCTCGAGTGCACATCGGATCATTTACTACCTCACTAACAACTTCACACTGCTCGGAATTTAATATGATCGAGGGCGATGGTTGTGTCATGATCCATGGATATTCTTCAGAGTAAGCCATTGTTGCCAAAGAATCAGCCATTGTGTTGCTACCTCTTCGAATATGCTCCACTTCGACATTTTCAAATTGTGCCATCATTCCTCGTAGCTCTTGTAAGTACAAAATCAAACGTTCCTTTTTGGCTTCTGATACTCCCTTAACATGGTTAACTACCAACTGCGAATCTGTTTCCAAGCGCACAAATATTGCTCCACAAATCTTTGCTAACCGTAATCCTGCTAGCACAGCTTCATATTCAGCCTCATTGTTCGAAGCATGAAATCCAAATTTTATAGCTTGAAACATAAACTCCCCTGTTGGTGCCACCAATTCAACTCCTGCACTCGACCTTTTGTTACTAGATCCCCCATCAGTTCGTATTGTCCACGTCGGATTCACATTAACCCTTTCACCATCTTTCTCTTCGGATCTGCTTGAGTGGAACTCAACCAAGAAATCTGCTAAGGCTTGAGCTTTGATAGCTGTTCGAGGAGAGAATAACACATCGAAATCTCCTAATTCCACAGACCATTTAGTCATTCTTCCTGAGATGTCTGGCTTTTGCAATACATTTTTTAATGGATATGAAGTTCGAACCACAATCGTATGTGCCTGGAAGTAAGGGCGCATTTTTCTTGCTGCCACTACTATACACAGTGCCAATTTTTCGAGCTTCAAATAGCGTTTCTCAGCATCAACCAAACTTTTGCTGACATAGTAGACAGGCTTCGAAATTCTCGTATCTTCACTGACCAGAACTGCACTTACCGCATAATCTGACACTGCTATATACAAAAATAACTGCTCACCTTTTCGAGGCTTTGATAATATTTCAGGAGAGGACAAAAGATTTTTGATCTTTATAAAGGCTTCTTCACAATCCGAAGTCCACTCAAAATTATTAGGTCTACACAGCACCTGGAAAAAAGGCAAGCACTTATCTGAAAAACGAGAAATGAATCTGTTCAAAGCTGCTAACCTGCCCGTTAACATTTGCACTTCTTTAATATTTCGAGGTGACGACATCGATATCAGGGCCTTCAATTGTTCTGGATCCACTTCGATTCCTCTTTCACTAATCATGTACCCCAAAAACTTGCCAGATCGAACTCCAAATGTACATTTTTCTGGGTTCAATTTCAATTGTATGGCTCTGAGATTCAAAAACGTCTCTTCTAAATCATCAATGTGTTCATCATCACTTTTGCTTTTAACAAGCATATCATCGATGTACACTTCGATATTTCTCCCTATTTGTGAAGCAAACGCCTTATTCATCAGCCTCTGATATGTTGACCCAGCATTTTTTAATCCGAACGGTATTACTTTATAGCAGTGCAAACCTCTGTCAGTAATAAAAGTCGTGCTTTCTTCTTCATCTGGATTCATTCGAATCTGATTATACCCCGAAAATGCATCCATGAATGTCAAGATTTTATTTCCCGAAGTGGAATCCACTAGTTGATCAATCCGAGGCACTGGAAAAGGATCTTTTGGACAGGCTCTATTTAGATCCGTGAAGTCCACGCACATTCGCCATTTTCCGTTCTTCTTTTTCACCACCACAGGATTAGCCGTCCACCTCGGATAATTGGCTTCCCTGATATGCCCCATCTTATATAGTCGATCCACTTCAGCAACTATGGCCTCAGATTTTTCCAACGAAAAAGCTCTTCTTTTTTGAATTATCGGTTTAATCTTTGGATCCACCGCCAAACTATGACATATGATATCACTTGGGACCCCCACTACGTCCTCGGACCTCCAAGCAAATACATCCAAATTCTCAGACAGAAATTCCAACAATTTTTCTCGCATCGATAAAGATAACAGAGTCCCGATTCGAAGTACCCTGCCATTACTGAAAACATATTCTTCTATTTCTTCATTTACCACCACAGAACTCGGGGTTGACCTCGGATCATCAATTCCCTCATCTGTGCCACCAGAAGACAACCCCCCAAACTGCTAATTCTCCATCGGATCATCAGTATTTTTGCCTCGTAATCTAAAAGCAACAGCATAACACTCTATTGCCACCTTTTGATCACTTCGAACTATACCGACTCGATCCTCGATCACATACTTCAAACATTGATGGACTGTAGAGACTACAGCATACATTTTAGCCAACCATGACCTTCCAAAAATAGCATTGTAGCTCGATGGGCAATCCACCACCACAAAAAGCACTTGTACTTTCTTTTTGAAAGGCCCCTTTCCCAAAGAAATCTGTCCCTCGAACTCTCCTATCACATTTGCCGTTGCACCAGTAAACCCAATGATAGTTCTCTCTGACCTTTCAATTCGAGGTGGAGTGGTTAATCTATCATATGTTGACTTGAAAAACACATTAGCAGAGCTCCCGGTATCAATCAACACTCGTCGAATCTCCACTCCGCACACTTCTGCTCCTATGACCACTGCATCTTCATGTGGCCCAGTTATCCCCCTTAAATCGTCCCCATCGAAAATTATAAAGGGCACATCCTTCTTGCTGTTTAGGTGTGTCGATGCTCCTCCCTCAATTTGACGCGTTAAATTCACTATATGTCTCTTCCTCGAATTATTAGTGTTGTTAGTCATTGAATCTCCCCCAAATATTGTCAGTGATTCGAAGAAGGCACACAAATCTTTAACACGTCCTTGACGCATCGGCTCATCTATTGACATTAACAATAATCGACTAGGGTCTGGGTCGACATATTCTGAAGCCACATCAAAATCGTCACCTGCAGCATCTAAAATCATCAGTGCAGTTTCCTGCTTAGAATTAGGATTACCAATTTTCGGAGCTGCAGCTTTAGCATTCTTCCTCACATATTCCAGCAGCTTTCCATTTTCTATCAAAATTTGCATCTCCTTCTTTAGAGCAATGCAATCATTTGTATCATGGCCAATATCATCATTATACCTGCAGAACTTATTATTGCGCTCCTCCCTTGGCCTGTTAATTGCTGGTGGCTTTCTAAAATTTATTGTTCCCCTTGTTTTTTCATATATCGAAGCCACACTTTCGGTCAGATCCGCATAATAATCTGGCCTTACCCATACATTCGATCTGGATCTGAACTGTTGCTGATTATTATTAGAATTGTGTTGATTATATCCCCCTTGATACGAACTCGAAGCTCCTCTGTTAAAAACATTTTGATTATTCCTCGGGCGCGATGAGTTATTATTCGAAGTGTTCGTCTGACCATTCCCTTTCTGAATAGTACTGCCTCCTCCTCGAACCCGCGTCGATTCTTCGACCTTAATCTGATCCTCAACCTGAGCCATAAGAGCTCCAAATGTTAACGCCCTGCGCCTCGTAGTCTCATCGGCTAAATCCCCAGGCAACAGTCCTTGTCTAAACGCCGCCATAGCCACACTTTCTTCACAATCATCCAATTCAGCCTTTGTTGACACAAACCTCTTAGTGTAATCCTTTAACTTCTCTCTCACAGCCTGCTTGCATTGTATTATTGTGTCTCCATTAGCTCTCATTTCCTTGCTTCCCACAAAATGTCTTCGGAAAGCGGTATAGAAGCCTCTAAAATTTGCAATTGACTCCTTAGGAATCTTGTTGAACCATTTCAGCGCAGTTCCCTTAAACGTCTGAGAGAATGCTCTACACACCAATTTATCGTCGTCTTCGAAATTAGTCATGTAGTTTTTAAATTGTTCTATATGGTCATCGGGATCTTGAGTCCCATCAAACTTATCAACTTTGGAAATATCAAACCGCCTCGGAAGCGGCACAGATCTAATCTCCCTGATCAATGGTGAGTCCCTCCAGTCGACTCCTTGAACATACTGGTGTTCGTTTCTCATCCCCACAGTAGCATATAAACTTGACTCACCTTCATACTTTCGAGGCAAAAGTTTCCGAGGCGAATATTTCCGAGGTGAATATACTCGCCTATCTTTCTTTTTCCTCCCTTCCATATACACCTTAGCTGCTCGGAATTCACGTTCTGCTCCTCTTGAATGGCCTCGAGAATATTCATACCTCGGTGCTTCATCTGACTCCGAATTTTCGGAATCCTCTTCATCACTAGAATTCAAATACTGTCGCTTCTGCAGTTTTCCTTTCCTTTTTATTCCACTATATTCTTTTTTTTGCTCAAAACGTGCTTTACGCTGTTCATACTGAACGTCGCCATCGTCCATCGACTGATCCGACTGATTATTTTGATCGCCTCTTGCTATTTTAGACCTAAGTCTAGTGCTATCATTACTTTCCTTCTTTTTCACCAATTCATCAAGCTCTGCCACCTTCCTAATCATCTCATTCATTTTTCCTTCGAAATCAAATTGGTTTGCTTGAGTTGGAATCGATTTACCTGCTTCTTGCAGATCAGATTTCAGTGTTTCCATAGCTTTTCGAACGGATGGATTGTCACCTTCTGCTGGATCCATCTTCAATCAGCGAAGAACTAAACAAGAATACTTCAGAAAAACTCGAACGCAAAACTTTTGAAAACGAAAACTTGAGACTTCGATTTTTGATCTGTTGATCAAGGTATCTTCGCCCCCTCTTTCTAGCGCCAATTTGGTAAGAATTAATGTTGAATAGAGAATGCTATATTTCACAGAGAGAACTCCAAATAGTCAAAGTTGTATTTCACTCCTGAATATTTCATAGGCCTAACTAACTTCTTCAGCCTCTTTAAATAGACTGAGTGAGTTAGTTAGAGAAATGGTTACATAATGGTATATTTACAGTTCAACCCTTACATTTCTCCTAAAGCCTAATTTAACCCTATATTTACAGAACTTATCACTTTAGTCCCTATCAATTGCACTTAGGCCCCTGAGGAATATCTTTCCTTATCAACTGTTAATGGAAAAAGTACAACTGGAAATAGTATTACCGGGGCAGAAGTATTATTCAAGTCTGAACTTGAAAGGTATTATTAAAAGTATTATAGTCCAAACAAGTGATCTCATACAACATCCAGCGATTGAAATCATATACACTCATAGTCTATTTGACCCGTGTGTGCGATATCAAACTACTAGCAATGAAATTCCCCATAGTATTGATTTGGCTACAAATGGAATTCGTGTATTATAAATAGTTCTTTTAGTGAAGAATCAGTTCACAAAAGCTGAAGAATTTGCAGTATATTAATTGTTACATCGCTTTGGAAAAAATACTAAGATATAAAATGTTCGTAGTCATTGGTAATGAAGATTTTCATGGAGAAGAGGACTATGAAATTGTTGGAACTATTAATAGTTATCATTTGGAGTTTTATTTACGCGACAACTGCCCAACATTTTGGAGCATAGGATTTCTCTTCGGCTAGCTAAGGTTAGAAAACTTTACTAAGGCCTCAAATAGAAGCAAGCCAATAGCTTACATCATCATATTTATCTTCAAAAACTAAGGTTTTAACACAAATGAAATGTTTTATTAATACACCAGCTATGTAAGTACTTCGTTATAACTTTTGAACGACACAAGGTTAGGAAACAATATGTCATCAAACCCTTCAACAAAATTACAGCCTTAGGTACTAAATATTCCACAAATATTGAAGTTTCCTTCCTCTTTCTTCCACGATCTTATAAGTACTAGCCTTAAAAATTTCAGACCCCGTGTAAGGGCTTTCCTAATTTAGATCGAGCCTACGATCATTTGTATGCATAAATAATTTCCTTCCTTATCATTTATCATACACACTTTGGCCCTTGATGCATACCTACTCCTCATAACCACGTGATAATATTGAACTTTTAAGTGAGCTTTGGTTCTATTCACCTCAGTTAATTCCAATTTAATGCTTCTTCCTATATTGTTCCATTTTTTGGTGTAGTTAGTCACCCTGAAAGATGGTATGTTAGTTTTTGTTGAGATGACTATGTCTATTCCATACATCGATACAAAATAAGTTTTGTTTGTGGCAGTCTCAGATGTTATTCTATATGCCCATAATACTTCTTGAATAAATTTGTACCATTTATTAATGAGCTTTATTAAGTTCTATTTTAAAACCTATATGATATTTCCATTGGTGACCTCCACTTGCATATTTTCTTATTTCTTGAAACATGTCGAGAAATCTTTATATATACCTTGAGTTTTGAAAAAAATGATATTAGATTTAAAATTTGAGATTGTTTTCAATGGTGATTAACTTAGGAATTCCAAACATGTGACCAATGTTCACTAGGATGATGTTGGTCACACACTTAGTCCTTATTCTCAAAATGGCTGGGTCTCTTACCACTTTGAAAAGTAATCAACAACAATAATATTTTGACATCCTCTTGAAATATTAGATTAGGGTCCGATCATGTCAATGCACTATATATAGAACGATAAAGCTTTAAATATTGAATTGAGTGGCACAACTAGAAAATGACATATCGGCAAACTGGTGCCAGATATCATACTTTTTTACCATTTTTTTGCATCTCCTATAATGATTGGGAAATAAAATGCTTTTACCAATAGTATTTGTATTAATGTTTTGAATCTGTAGTGGGCCAAGTTGGTCCCATAAGACCATGATAGAATCTTCAGGACCTAGGCATCATAAAAGAGGTCGGCTTAAACCTTGTTTGTACAATGTACCATTAGTAACCAAAAATCATATGCTTTGAACTTTAACCTTATTATAGCCGTTGTTTTATCACCATAGAGGGTATAATTTGTATGAAAATCCATGATTTATAATCTACAATCCCTATATCTAATTGCATACACCCCAAGTGTCTCTCCGAGCCTCGACTCGTATTCATTATCAATTGAAAGTTAATCTTAAAAAGTAACCCAAGTTTTAGGTTTAGAGAAATCTATCAAGGATAATGAATCTGCCAACGAGTTTTTTGCTCTTGGGATTTCTCATACTGAATGCTTTCATATTACTAGGGTTTATTTTTTAATGTTCTAGATGTATTATACTAAATGTTCTTTACGAGCCTCTTCTTGCTCAAGTTATTTATTAGGAGCTGAGATTTTATCATCAATCACACTATTTTAACTTCACATATATAGGTCAATTAAATCCCTGCAATAACAGTCTTGTATTCAACCTCATTTTTAGATGTCTGGTAACCAGAATAGATGGCTTGAGGCATTGTCTCCCCGGAAGGATCCACTAATTACACACCTTCCTTATAACATGATATGTTAGACTCTCCTCCAGTTCGAACCAACCACTCCGGGTACGAGCTTTCAATTGATGGTTTGAGTTTTTTATTGTGAAATTCGGTTAAAAATCGGACAAGGCTTGAGCTTTGATAATTTTATTTGTTCATATTTTCTATCGAAATCTCTCAACATCTACCAACCATCGAGTTAATATCCCTGAGATACATTATGCCAATGTTATTAGTAACATTATGTATACTATGATTTACATGAGACATGACTTTGCCTACGTTGTGAGTGGCTTATGAGATACTTGTAAGGGTCATCTGTTGTAGGGTTGTATTACAATGAGAATGATACAAGTGATATAATGTTGAGAGGTTATATGAATTCTGATTATGCAAGTTTCCTTCAAACAAGAAAGTCTACTTTAGGTTATCAATTTACTGTGTTTAAAATAAGAGATGTCTTGTATATTGAAGTTCGTTGCTTTATCATCTATGGAATATAAATATATATCTCCTACATAAGCCAAGAATGAAGCTATTTGGTTGAAGGATTCATGAGTGACCTCAATGGTATGAAGCAAGACGTGATTATATTATATGATAATACTAGTTATGTTCATTTGATGAAGAATCCAAAATTTTATTAGCAAGCTAAATACGTAACATGGTAGAGAGAGAGAGAGAGAGAGAGAAATAAATATGGCTAAGAGTACTAACAAGAAAAATCCTTCAGATGCTCTGACCAAAGTATTGTTGATTTCAAAGCTCACGAATTATATGAGATTGGTGACTATTAGCTCAAGAGGTGAAGTCGTTTCTTCTCTCCAAGATTCAAGAATTGCATCTCGCCTCTGAATATCTCTTTTGCTTTGTTTTCTCTGTAATTCTGGTTGCTTGCCAGATTCTTAATTGAAACAGAAACATCACACAAATTTTCTCCAAGAATGATTGCAATTAAAGATTTACATGAATAAGTTCCAAATCAACAAGATAGAGATTCTATGAATATAAATCAAAATAGAGTGTTTATTGATTCTGATTTTCCAGCAATTCACCAAACAAATCAAATGCAAAATGATCATTCAAAGCAATATGCTATATCAAATAACTCAAAACCATATGTTGAACTGTTTAAAGCTCAATACAAATCAAATGACTACACTCTATCTGCAATTCAAAAAAAAATGATCACATATCTTTACATTTCTCAAACCAAGATAAAGATCAACTAATGGCTACATCAAAATTTAAGCTAATTGGAAATTTTTCCAAAGGTATTCCTAATAAACAAGCTTCAACACAATTCTTAAATGCTCGAAATTTTACTAATAATTAAAGTCTAACTAATTGAGATACTCATCATATAATGTTGAATTCTCTCTAAAAGATGATTTATGCAAGTTATGGGTCAGGAATGTATGGACCATTGGTTAGTCAACTATGAGAATCCTAAAGTGGACTCCATCATTCAATCCAAAAATGGAAGGAAAGTTACCTGCAAATCAAGATTCTAAAGATCCCAAAACCTCAGTTATTAAGCTACCCATAGTCAAATCAATAGTTATTAAGCCTCACAAAGAATCTTATAGTCAGAGTATTTATGATCATAATTTAAATCATAAGATACACAATGATCAGCACTTAAGTCATGTGCAAAATATTTGCAAGAAATCTCTACCAAACACTCATATATATAATACACAATGATCAGCACTTAGTATTTATGATCATAATTTCAAAGATATTTTAGCAAGAAAGTTGAAGTATATGAAAGGAAAAAGAAATAAAATCTTAATTATCAAGACTTTTCAGTTGAAAGGGTCCAAATATCATCATCTAAGCCATTCTAGATGACTATCAAGATTTGGTTGTTCAATAATTAAACAAATATTACCAACCTCTTCTATATATATATATATATATATCAAGTCTCTTTGTCTCAAGGATCAATCAATAACTTCTAAGTTGACATGAGCCGATTCCAATTCTACTAAGGTTGCATCAGGCATACGTTGAGCTTCAAATCGATAGAGCTGAATCGTGTGTCTCCTTTGTTCTTGTTCATTGTAACCCTTCAATATTGTATTCAGAAAATCAGACGGTTGTGACTTTTCATATAGTTCAGCTGGAAAAAAAATCATATTATGTCAAGGTTGGAGGTTTAATTCAGATTGATTTCCCCTCAGCAATTTCGGGGATGAAAGAAAATACTGAACTCGTATTAGAAATTTTGTTAATACCTGCTTAGGGAGATCCGTTTCAGGAGAAATCCATCAAATTTCCAAGTGATAGTAAATTCCTCCCAATGAAGTCGACCTCCTCTGAATCCTCTTGTCTCTTTGGATTTTCTAATGTATTGGTCGAGCTAGAGGATCCTTAGCCTTTTGAGCCTCTTAGTTCAAAGCCAATTTTCTGGTTTGTTAAATCCTGAGGAATTTCCTCCACGTTTCCCTAGGATATCGAGTTTTATTCTCTCTATTCGAAATTCTCCAATCTATATTTCAATGAAGATTTTTCTTTCCATTGATTTAGATCTTCGCTAACCCAAAGTATTCTAGGTCTCTTAAGCTTCTGTTGATTTCAATGGAGCTGTTTTGGCAATGAAGCTGTTTTTTGGGAAAAAAGACTATAAAAATCGTTACAGCGGTGCTATTTTAATTTTCTTTAAAATGTAAGGTAGGTTTAAACCTAGTGGAATTACCCTTAAGGCTTTCTGACTTTTGTATCTAAGACTTGGGCCTTGTTCGTTTATAAATAAAGTATATTTGTTTGCTAAAAAAATTACATGAGGTTGGTTCAAATTTGAGATGCAAGTGAGTTGGTCTCTAGATAGTAGAACATCTCGTGCAATAGATGTCGGAGTTACTATAAGCTTAGGTGAAAATTTATTAGGTGTAGGCTATAAGTAATTCGTCAACACATGTTCTACTGATGGACTACATTGGCTAATATGGATCAACTAAGACATGTATAAGGTATGAACTGTTGTGCTTCTATTAAGACATAGGTGTGGGAAATACTTAAGTGTAAAAACATTTAGTGGAACATAGAGGCGAGTTTGATCGATGACATGTTGGTTGTCTTCTATTGGGCCGAAGACCTAGTCAGTGGTGTAGAAGTTGAGCCGATAGAATGTGTTGTTACCCCCTACCTGAGGCTACCGAGTGTTTGTTTTCGATGACCATCTGAGGTTGGCGAGTGCTTCGTGGACTCATGCTTCTAATGTTGTTAGTGAAGAGTTTAGAAACAACTCTAGGGTGATTTTGTGTTACGAGAATCTTTTAGTGTCAAAATAGTATTGTGTTCTTTGTTTATGAGTCTTTTTAGAGAGAGAAAGTAAGAGCAAGACTAAGTAGAGAGAGAAAGTAATATTATGTTAATCACATAGCTTTTCCACTCGTGTGAGGTCCTTTTATAGTATAATAATGGGCCCCACACACAACTTAATTTCTACCTTATTACACATTTAGTCCCCACATTTCCTCACTTACTAATAATAACAACTTCTATTATTCTTTTTTACAATTCTTCGCTAATAAAAATATATTCTTATAATTTTCCCATACATCTTTTATTCTTCCTCATCAGTAGCCCCCAGTCGTAGTAAAAATATTTTTAATGGGACTGTAAAGATATCTCCAAATTTCGTCTTATGGCTTCAATTCTCTTCGAAAATTCACTTCCTCGAATATTCCTTCCTCGAATAGCCTCCCATTTTGTACAGCTTCCTCTTCGAATATCTTTTATACCTTAATTCTACAAAAACTGTCTCTTCGAAAAATACCTCTTCAAGAAATACTTCATTAAGAAACTGTTCTTTACAAAGGAGAAAATCTCTTTGAAAAATATATCTTCAAGAAACTGCCCTTCGAAAACTATCTCCTCAAGAAATACCTCTAAGAAACTGCTCTCTGACAAGGAAAAAATCTCCTCAAAAATATAATCTCTTCGAAAAAACTATCTCTCATGCTATTACCAGTAGCCCACCTAATCCTTGCAATAATATAGAGTTTCCCACATTAGGCTAATAAATTGCAAGGATTTGGACGCCTCGAATTTATCAGTATTAGATGATAGGCCTTTATCATGACGTCATAAATCGTAATTCCCTGTCACCAAATCTCTCTAGAGACATTATTCCTGTTCCCAATGCTTTTCATCATTGAATTACTTTTCCACCTTCTCCCTTGTTTTTCAAACCAACAAAATCGCACCTATGTTACCCATAATGCCCCTAAGCAAACAAGAGAAAAAGTCCCCAGGCCTTGTTTACCCTAAAAGCCCATCTCTCTCTATAAATAGTGAACCCTTTTCTTAGCATTCCAAACTTTTCACTCTAAAAATTTCTAGAGAGAGAAAGCTGGCTTATAAACCTCGTCGGGTTCCGGAGTGGCTTCTAATTAGTAAGAATTCCAAGAGAGAGTTGATGCTGGTGAATACGTTGAGCCTCAACCCCAAACTCCCGTCACTACATTCTACGGTTCCTGGCCCCCACCAGAAAATTCTGCTGCTATCATACCCCTCGATATTGTACAACAAAGTCTCATTTCCGAACCTAACACCATCGAACTCATGGGAAAAGAAAAGCATCACAAACACTCGTCTAGGAAGAGGAAAAGACACCATAAAAAGAAATTCGAGGAGCACAAGCGCGCTAAAGGGACTCCATCGAAAACCCCGAACCCTCCTTTGGCTGTAACAATTGAAAATCCTCCTCCAAAAAATAACAACTCATGATCGAGCCTTCCAGCTACTCCTTCAATAACAGCAACTGGGAGCCCTCGATTTTCTCCAGGAAGGAATACCATAACCGAAGACGAGCTTCGAGAAATGCGAAATAAAGCCTTGGCTGCTAAAGGGAAAAGAATTGTCTCGGATATTCCTGAGCTAGAATTCCAGCCGATGTCTACTGCAGAACAAAGTAAGACCATTAACCTTCCCTTAGAATCTTGTAGTCAAGCGACTACTACTCACCCAACAGTGTCCGAGGAACAAGCTCGTCGGATTGCCCCTAAGTCTAAGGGAGACATCACTCTTCCCTTAGAACTTGATGCCATCGCAAGAAATAACATTCGAGGAATCGAGAACAAGCATATGGTGGCGCTGCCCAACATACAGTACAAGTATTTTTTACCCTCAGAAGAGAGGACCCGGTGGTGCATTCCTTCGTACATTGATATTAGGTCCCCCTCGGAAGGTGAGACTCCTTTATCAGTGAGGGATAATGAACTAGTTGGTTATACCGAAATTATGAATTGGGGGTTAAGGTTTCCTTTAGACCCATTGTTTATTGAGTACTTTGCCAAGATTGACCTCTGCCCTTCACACGCCGGTCCAAACATATGGTTCACGCTTATGGCATGCATCATGGCTTCGAGGATTTCGGGCATCAAATTTTCCTTAGAAGAGCTCATCGGATTATCCGGCTTAGCAAGGAATCCATTTTTCCCATTTTATTCACTGACTTTTGGCCGACGACAAAAGGTTTTAAAAGACTTGCTGGAAGCAGATAAGAAATTGAGGCAACAATTCATCTACTTCTTAGGTCACTGGGAGACAGGGTCAGAATCGACTCCCGCAAATCCTCACAAGTTATCCCTCTTGTGGACCAACAAATGTGAGTTTACTAACTTCTTCACTTACTTTTCGTCATTGGATAATAATGTACTGACTTAAATTCTTGTAGCTATAACGAGTATTTCAAAACCATACTCAGATTATGTGGAGAGTGCCACTACTGTCTTCACCAAACTGAGCGAGTGGGCCAAAGAACATTGGGAAAACAGATTCTGCTTGTGCTTTATGAATAACAACTTAGCCATAAGCCGATTATGGAGGTTGGACCCCCTTGACCGATTGACCCTGAAAGAGCTAATGACCCCTCTCCCACAACAAGAAGTTCTAGATCGAGTGACTAAAAAAGATATAGTCATCTATCTTCCAAAGTGCTCTCGTGCCAAGAGTCACCTTGGTGAATCTGACAAGGAAGTTTCCACAAAAGACCATCAGTCAGACACCGAAAGATTAATCACCAATCAGGAACCATCCTCATCGGCCAACATTGTGACACTCAGTTCAAGTTCTCCTCCAAAGAAGTCTGTCCATCCTCAGAAGAAGAAATATACCAAGACAAAAGAAACAAAGAACAAAGCTGTCCTGGAGCCCATCCAAGAATTATCCGAGGACGGCAAAACACAAGATGATGTTCAAGGAACTGCCCAAGGTATTGAGCTCCAAGAGATATCAAGTGAGCCTGAAAAAGAAATTATAGATAATTCACCCAAGGAAAACTCAAGTCAGACACCCATCTCTCCTCTTACCTAGGCTTCAAGTCCTGCTCCAATAAAAAATTCCCCTACATTTGCACCACTCCCCATTTCTCGAACCAATCCTCCTCAACATGTTGATCTTAATATTCTAACGGGTGAATCGTCGGATTTTGACCCTACAGCACTAGGCTCACCCACCAGCTCCTTCGAAGTTCCTCTACATGATGAATTCTCACTAAGTCTTCGAAGCCTTCTTTATACTTATATCAACATGGGAAAAAGAATGCAGCATCTAGAAGATCGAAAAAATCATTATAAATCAAGGCATCTTTGGTCTCCTCGCAACTTGAAGAGGCAAAGAAACAATACGCCATTGTGGAGAGTCAAGCAGATGCACTTTATGAAAAGCTGTCTGCCTCTGAGAATTATGTTATTATGCTCGAAAGATGCTGCCAGGAAGAAAGAGACCTCTACCAAAAGAAAACGGGGGCTCAAGAAAAACTTCTGACAGAACTTCAAAAAGCTCACGAACTGGTATGCAGGGGATTTAAAGACTGCTGTAATGACTATGAAAATGTTACGAAGGACAGAGAAAATTTGGTGAAAATAATTAAAGACTTTCCTAAGCAAGTTGAGGAGGAGAAAGAAAAAGCCTTGAATGCATATGCGGCTAAGTGCACAAACAACCTCAACTCTCGAGATGCTACAATCCGAGCAGGACTGATCACCCAAATTCATGCAGAGCACCCCGAGTATGACTTAGGCAGCTTTTGGAAGCTCGTATCCCATGACGTTCATCCTCTTAACATTGTGGCGAGTGACAATGAATCATCGTATTCTGAGGAGAGTCACTCCTCGGACAATTTTGATTAGCTAGGAAAAAATGTTAGCATATTTAGCAGTTTTTGTGTATATGTCCTTTTAAGGCAATTTTTGTAACCCATCTGACTTTATTCAAGGAGATGGACTCCTCGGATTTCTGTATATGTCACTTCTTGAAATGACGATCGTATAACTTGTTAATTTTCATATTTTTCATAAGCGTTTTCCAACTTGCGTTGAATGGTTGTTCTATACCGACTTGGATCGTAATATTCATTATAAACTGTGCTAAGGCTAGCGTAAAAGAAATAGTTCGAGGCACCAAAACATTGTGTCTCCAAAATAAGTATGTGAGACAAAAAATAGTATTCGAGGCACAAAGTGCTGTCTCGGAGAGAAAAATTTGAGGCACAAAATATTGTGTCCAAAATAATAGTTCGAGGCAAAAAATGCGGTTGTATTAATTAGCTCATAGTGGCACCTCGTTAAAACCTCCATGTGCCTAACAAGGTAGGAAAGAGTATGCCCTCGCTGTTTTTAGTAAACCTGAAAATACACAAAAAACAAATATTACATGCCAACTTCTTCCTCATTCCAGATACAATTTAAATGTTCGATGTTACATGCAAGCCTCAGACATCGCCCTTCCTTGTCTTTTAATCTATATGCTCCCTGTTTTAATTTCTCTGTTACTTCATAAGGACCCTCATAATTCGATCCCAACTTTCTAAGACTCTTCTCTTTAGTGTGCACAAAAACTTTGCGTAATAATTTGTCCCCCACCTTAAAATCTCTGTGCTATACTTTAGAAGCATATCTACTCCTCATTGATGTTTGATAATGCAGAGACTTCAACTGTGCTCGTTGTCTTTTCTCTTCAACCAAATCCAATTCCAAGGCTCTGCTTTGGTCGTTCAAATTTTATGTATAAGTTGCCACACGATATGATGGGAATACAATCTCCGAAGGGACGACTGCATCCTGCTCGGATGTTGCAGTTGCAGTTCGAGGCGTTGTCCTATAAGCCCACAATACTTCTTGTAAATAATAGGCCATCTTCCCGCCTTTCCTTCCAAATTATTTTTCAAACCATCCAAAATTGTTTGATTGGTCACTTCCACCTTTCCGTTAGCCTGGGGGTGAAATAGGGCAGAAAAGCATTGTCGTATTCCCCTGGAAAGGAAAAAGCTTTTAAATTCTTTGTTGTCAAATTGAGGTCCATTATCTGTTGTGATTTGTATTGGTACCCCAAAACGACAGCAAATATTCGAAACAACGAATTTGATAACATCTTTTTGCTTTTGTCCCTGCTAGAGGTTCCGCTTCCACCCACTTAGAAAAATAATCCACTGCTACGATTATAGTCTGTCTCCCACCAGACGCCATTGGTAGGGGCCCAACTAGATCAATGCCCCACCTATCAAATGGAACTGCTTCTGAAATACTCTCCAAGAACACCCCAGGCTTGTGGATTATGTTTGCATAGTGCTGACACGTATCACACCGCTTCACCAAATCTTTCACATCAGAGGAGATAATCGGACAATAATAACCAGCCAAAAACACCTGTCGAATTAACGGCTTATACCCACAATGGGCCGAACCTTCCCCATCATGCAATTCTGATCGGACAAACTGCGACTCGTCCTTCGCCAGACACCTTAGTAACGGTCTGCTCAAAGATTTCTTATATAAAACTCCTCCCAACATGACGTAACCGTGAGACTTGAACCTGATCCTCATAGCCTCATACTTTTTAGTGGGTAAACTATCTTTTTCCAAGAAGTCAATAATTTCTGACCTCCAATCATTTGTAATCACATTGCTTACCTCTTTAATGTTCATTGAATGCTCTGTATCGATCATAACCGAAGGGTGCTCCCGAATCAAGACCCATGGGTAACCCTCCGATCGCGAAGCTGTAGCCAAATAATCTGGGACGACATTGGCCTCTCTTCGAACATGCTCATATTAAACCCCATCGAATTCAGCAACCAAATCTTTTAGCGCTTTTAGGTACTGTATCAGCTTATCTTTTCTGGCCTCAGACTCACCCAAAGCTTGATTTATCACCAATTGTGAATCACTGAACAATTTAATCCTTTTGGCCCCACATATTCGAGCCAATCGTAAACCCGCCAATGCTGCCTCATACTCTACCTCATTATTGGTCGCCTTGAAACCAAATCGAATAGCTTGGAACATGGCTATCCCTTCTGGAGAAATTAATTGGACATCTGCACCACTTCCAGAATTATTCGCCCCCCCCCCCCCATCCGTTCGAACCAACCATTCTGTGCGATCGGAGTGGTCAATAATTTCCATGTCGTCCTTTTCAGAGTGGAATTCGACCAAAAAATCTGCCAAATCCTGAGCTTTTATTACCGTCTGAGGCTCGAATGTTATGTCAAAGTCTCCCAGTTTGACTGACCATTTATTCATTCTCCCAGATATATCGGGCCTCTGTAACAAACCATTCAGGGGGAATGTTGTTCGAACAACAATAGGATATGCCTGAAAGTAAGGTCTCATTTTTTGGGCAGCTGTTACCAAAGCCAAAGCTATCTTTTCTAACTTAAGATATCATTTCTCAACATCCAACAAACTTTTGCTGACGTTGTAAATGGGTATCAAAACACTGACCTCTTCCCAGAGTAAAACGACACTGACTGCACAATCTGATACCGCCACATAGACAATTAATCTCTCCCCCACCAAAGGTTTAGACAGTATATCTGGGGACGCCAAATATTCTTGAATTTGGCGAAAAGCTGTTGAACACTCCTCGGTCTAATTAAATTGTTTCACATTCCGCAATACCTTGAAGAAAGGTGCACATTTTTCCGATGATCGAGAAATGAACCTAGTCAATGCTGCCAATCTCCCTGTCAGGATCTGGACTTCCTTGATATTCCGAGGTGGGGTCATGGTTGTTAAATCTTTACTTTGTTCCGAGTTAGCTTCTATACCCTTTTAACTTATCATATAGCCAAGGAATTTACCCGATCGTACCCCAAAATGCACTTTTCTGGATTCAATTTCAAATTGACTTTACTTAAATTGTTAAAATTTTCCTCCAAGTCAGAAAAAAATGATATTTGTCCCGCAAACGTTTGACAAACATATCATCGATGTAGGCTTCGACATTCCTACCAATTTTCCCCTCAAAGGTTTTGTTGACCGAACGCTGATAAGTTGCCTCGGCATTCTTCAGGCCAAATGGCATAACCTTGTAGCAATATAATCCTCTCCCGGTGATAAACGATGTGCTCTCTTAAAATTTTTGCATATAACCGGATTTGATTATACCCTGAGTAAGCATCCATGAAAGACAATAATCGATTGCCCGAAGTCAAATCCACTAACTGATCAATTCGGGGCACCAGAAAAGGATCTTTGGGGCAAGCTCTATTCAGGTCCGTGAAATCCACGCACATCCTCCACTTGTCATTCTTTTTCCTGACCAAGACTGGATTCGAGGCCCATACGGGGTATTGCGACTCTCCAATGTGGCCTATGCTTAATAACATTTCCACTTCCGAAAGAATAGTTGCAGACTTCTCCTGAGAAACTGGTCTCCTTTTCTGGACAATAGGCCGAACATCAAGTCGTACTGCAATTTTATGACATATTATCTCTGATGGTACTCCTGTCATATCCTTTGCACACCAAGCAAACATATCTAGCTTGTTAGATAAAAACGCAATCAATCTTTCTTTGAACTCAAAAGAAAGTTTGACTCCAATCTTCAAAAAAATTCCATCTCCAAACTTATGCTCCTCGGAATCCTCTTATGGGACCAGAAATCTGGGGCTCTCCCTCGGATCATCACAGGGAATGATTTCCGAGGAAGGCCCCGTTAATTGCTATGCTTTTTCTGATACGTCTCCCCGAACTCTTTTCGAGGATAAAGCTACCTGATAACACTATCGGGCCATCTTCTGGCTGCTCCTGATCGTCCCTATATTGTTTCCTACCACATATTTCAGACACTGGTGTATCATCGAAATCACACTATGCATTCGGGACAGCCAAGAGCAACCCAAAATCGCGTTATACGATGTTGGTGCGTCAATAACAATAAATAGTACTTCCACTTCCTTTTAAACGGCCCACGGCCTAACTCCACCACGCACTGAAACTCTCCAACAACCACTGCTGTTGCACCGGTAAATCCCACTATATTTATGTCGGATCATCGTATAACAAGTGCGTCAGAAATTATCCTTTAGGTACTCATAAACAAGATATTCGTTGAACTTCCCGTGTCAATAAGTATCTTCTCAACTTGGTCTCCAGCTATACCTGCAGCGATAACTACTGCATCTTCGTGTGGGCCCGCAATATTCCGCATATCATCATCGTCGAAACATATGATGGGGGAAGGCAAACAATGCATTTGGGCTGAAACCCCTACTTCAATCTGAGTGGTCAAATTCACCATATGTCTCTTCCGCAAACTATTAGAATTCCCCGCGATGGTATTTCCTCCAAAGATAGCTAGTGACTCGAAAAAAGCACATAGGTCATTCACTTTCCCCCTTGGAATAATTTCTTCTACCATGTTCACGTTGTTCCTCCCCGGCTGGGGATCCAGATACTCTTGTTCAATATCGAAAACATCAATCTCTTCGGAGATCACCATTTCTGTATCAGCGATTTTAGGGACAGCCTTTGCCGTCGCATTTTTCTGGGAGTGCTTTTTCACAAATTCTAACAACATTCCGTTCTCAATCAAAGCTTGCATTTCTTTTTTCAGAGCAATGCAGTCCTTAGTGTCATGCCCAATATCCTCATGATACTTACAATACTTGCTAACATTTCTGCTTTCCCTCGGAGTCTGAATACGAAAAGGTTTTCTAGAACTGCACCGTTGATCTTGCCTTATCAAATATCGTGGCCACATTTTCCGTTAACTTCGCGAAATAGTCGGGTCGAACCCACTTGTTTGAAATTGGCCTTACCCCTTGGTTATAACTTTGATGATTGCTATAGTTCTGTGGATTTGTTCTCTGTCTCGGCGGATACTGAACCGTACTTTTGGCTTGATTGGATCGGGGCCCTTGGTTACTTGACTCGGATCTTTGAAATTGATTCTGATCCAATTGATCGCCTGATCCTTTCTCGGATGCCTGAGTCTCCTCCATTAGAATTATCTTCTCAACTTGATCCAACAATGCCCCAAAGGTCATGGCCTGACTCTCCGCCACCGTATACTTTAAGAGTCCAGGTAGTAGGCCCATCCTAAAAGCTGCAAGTGCCAATGAGTCTTTGCAATATTCCATGTTCGTTTTTGTTTTAACGAATCGATTGGTGTAAGTCTTCAAGCTTTCCCCAACTTTCTGCCTACAATAGATTATCGTATCTCCATTAGCTCGAAACTTTTTGCTCCCCACAAAATGTTGTCTAAAGATATTCCAGAACATATGGAAATTCTTTATCAAGCCCTATGGAAGCCGATTATACCACTTGGAAGCCACTCCCTTGAAAGTCTGAGAAAACGCTCTACACAACAATTTATTATTTTCATCAAAATTAATCATAAAATTATTGAATTACTCGATATGGTTATCAGGGTCTTGCGTCCCATCAAACTTTTCTAACTTCGAGATATCAAAAAAATTTGGGAGGTTGCCAACTAAAATTTCCGAGGACAAATGAGAAGCTCTCCAATTATGACCCGTCCGATAAACATTAGCTCTCAAGTTTTCATTGCTCGAAAAATATAATCCCTCCTCGGATGGCAGAGTATATTGATGTTGCCACTCCGAATTTTGCGGGTCTACGTTTTGATTCCCATAGGGAAAATTAATTTGGCCATAACCCCGCTCATTAACTCGAGTATGATAACTCTTCTCCCTCAGAGATTTCCTCTCCAAGCTCCTTCCCTTCCGGTGTTCCACACGTCTTCGACCATATCTTTTCTTTCTGTGATTTTTCCTAGGAGATGATTTCGGTGAGCTGTAACGAGAATAATCACTTGAGTCAGAAGACTCCAGATGGCGCTTTTCTTTCCTCCTCGAAGAACGTCGTTCATAACCTCGGTATCTATCATCCCTGGTTTGAGGACGAAAATTGGTTTCGCGCTCCTTTTTCTACTATCTGGCTCCCTTCTCACCTCGGAGCGAAGATTTGCCTAAATAGTTTCTTTTTCCGCCCTCAATCTTTCGACCTCCAGCAACAACTCATTCCTTCGAGCCAACAGATCCGAGTTATCAAAGGTGTCTCTGTCGCGCTGGCCACCATGCGCCTCATACTCCATATCATTCCGATAAGCGTCGCCCACCAGATTCTCCTCGCAGTTATTAACAAAATCGTCCCCTTGCTCTTCCATAATTCTTCTCGGATTAGGAATTGTTTTCAGAAAGCGATTGTCGTTAGAACAATCTTCGTTTCCCACAGACGATGCCACTGAAGAGTTTAGTGTCAAAATAGTATTAAGTTCTTTGTTTAGGAGCCTTTTTAGAGAGAGAAAGTAAGAGCAAGACTAAGTAGAGAGAGAAAGTAATATTATGTTAATCACACAGCTTTTCTACTCGTGTGAGGTCCTTTTCTAGTACAATAATGGGCCCCACACACAAATTAATTTCTACCTTATTACACATTTAGTCCCCACATTTCCTCACTTACTCATAATAACTACTTATATTATTCGTTTTTACAATTCTTCCCTAATAAAAATATATTCTTACAATTTTCCCCTACATCTTTTATTCTCCCTCATCAGTTAGGCGTAAGTTTTCATGTGAACTTGGATTCTTCTATTTACTAGTGACCTATTCGATTTAGTATTCTTATATTAATTATATTTCATATTGATTGAGATTTCTATTTAATTGTGTTTTATATTAATTAGGTTTCTTAATTATTATTATACTTTTATTACAACCATTGATTAATGAGATTTAATTTAGAGAGCCTGTTAGATATATAGGATTTTATGTAAGCATATAAATACGAGATGAACCATATATGATGGTTTTGTGATGTGATTGGATTAAAGAGGCGTAATGTGTTGAGAGATATGTGAGACGAATCTGATTTTTTTATAGCGAGAGAAGGCTCAAGGTATTTTAGAGAGAAAAGTAAGTGAGAGACAAACACCGAATAAAGAGTTGGAAATCATATCATTTTCGTAAACCATGAGAGTTTTGTAAGAGAAAGTGATTGAGACCTTTGTGCTTGAACAATATTTTTGTAGGATACTTGTTTAATAAAATAGAGTACCTGTTTCTCTTAGACGTATGATTATTTCCATAATCCGAACACGTTTAAATTATCTTATGTGCTTGGTTTCTTTTATGCTTTCTTTTTTCTTTGTTGTGAATCTTGTCGAACATGGTAATTTTTGTTTCTAAAGAGGATCTAAAATCGCACCTTGGTTCTTGCCTACGACAAACGAAAGTCCCAGCATATAATAAGAAAAGGTTAAGTCTTAAAACTCTCAGCACCCGCATTGCATAAAAAACAAGGGCGAAGACTGAAAACTATCAACACCCAATAAAATGAACAAGATTCGGATAGCATTAGTCCACAACATCGTATTGCCATAACATACTTTATTGTTACAACATTCCATAATGCATCATACTAGAAAAAGATAAGATTGGACCCTGCACAATGTCCAACGCCATATGGCTTGAGGTGACAGCATGTCTTAAAGTTGAAGTCATGAATCCCCCCCCCCCCTTAATGTCGAAGGAGAATACGTGCCACTTCTCATCAAATAAAATAAAATAGAAACTTGGTAATCTAATACAACCAACGTGGGACAATGTGTCCTCATGAGAGTCTCTGCCATTGAAGCTGATCGCTTAGTGGACTTACACGATCCCCTTGAAAATGAGGAAGACGTTGACTATGAATACATTAAGAATAATCACAAAACCGTACATACGGCATACAACAACAAGTAAAGAATGAGCAACGCAAATGCAAATGAGGAATATATTAAAGAAAAGCCAAGGGATAATCCAATTGCCCAAAATAGGAACTTCTTTCAATTAAGAAGCAAATGCAAAACTGCTTATGCAAAAGACTAAATAAGTTCAAAAATAAAAAGCAAAATGAAAAAAATTATGTTATGAAAATAAATTAAAAACAAAGAATTATCGTTAAATATCATGTTCCAACATACCTCCACATTGTCATCTACAACACTCTCGACAAAAAATATTGGTGAATTAGCAGTTACAAGCGTCGGCAGGGCAACTCTGAATTCAACCGAGAAATATAAATTTGGATATCACCGATGTAAATCACTAAGCAACGAAGTTTCAACCATGAGTACGACAACATCTGCAGATTTATGCAGCGTAGCTAATAACTTAGCAGCGGTATCAAACCAACCAATCCTTTACGCAATAAATTTACCCCTTTCAGCAACAATCTAATTATTCGGTGATTGAATGACATCCATGGTCGTCTTCTTTATGAAGAATTTCTCACTATCAAGACCATTCACTCCATGGTCGAGGTGCATCCAACAGCACCTCGACCATTTTTAACATGGCCTCTAATTCGCTCAACTAGACCCGAATGCTCTTGGCATATCCGGACACCTCCTCATTTAGTAATCGATACGCTTCTCGCTCATTTTCTAACATACACTCCCCATGATTCCTCAATGACTCGTGGGTTTTATAAAACTATTTTCCTTGGACTCGACGTCAGTCGTATCCATCAACCAATCACGTAACTCTCACCCCACAATCCTCACATGTTGCAATGTTACTCTCACTTATGAGTCTTCTTCATATACTAATGTAGCTTTATATGCTAACAACTTTAAATCCGAGCATGGACAATCTGATTTTTATGAAGTTAATTAAAAAGCACAAATAAATTTAGTAGAATTTGTTACAATATGAAACAACCCACAAATCAGCAACATATGCATCTCTAAAAGACAATAGACAAGAACAACATAACTCAACACCAAGATTCATCTTTCTAAAGACAACCTCCACAGTGGATGTACTAGGTGGAACATCCCTAACTACAACTCGTTTTAAAAGATATTTAACATTTGTGGTTCCACCAAATCAACTATCTTCTGGTCTTTATTTTTTCCTTCAACCACACTAGGCTCATCAGGATTTTTCCTTCAGATTGTACATGTTTGGTTCTTTTCAAGTCTCATCCCATAGTGAATCCAACTGGGCACATACACTCGTAATTACCACTAGGTGTGAGATTCAATCGACATAAATAACAAGTACATGACCTTTTTGTTTCTCCATCTCAGGATCCTCAGTCTAACATCAAACGTATTCTTCTTAGCATCATACTTAGCCTTTAACAAAATATTAACCTCGGTAAGCAACACCCTCCTTGTCGGATTCAAATCAATATGAGGATTTTCCCCTAACACTTGAGACTCAATACCCATCTTCAATGGTTAAGTCTCCACGTGGTATACAATAGTTGCATCAAATTTTAACAAACCTACCAACTTGGCACCGGGCATGAGGATAATCTCATCCATTTCTCTTGGTATCTTGAACCCTATATAACCATTGGGAAGTTCAATCGTCCCACCCTGAGAGGATTAAGTTAGCACAACAGTAACAATAGGTGACACTTCTGATGATCGTTTTAAAGGATGCGCAACATCTCTATTTCCTCCTTAATTTTTGGTTTGACACTTCTTCCACGGTTTTATACTCTTTTGTGCTTGATTGAGTTGTTAGCATGATTGTCTCTGATACAATTCCACCCACTCTCAGAATGGCCCCTGTCGTTTCCATACAAACTTCTTTCTTAATGCATCTCATGTTCATGTCATGGCTCAGGAACATTGTGAACTAGATTCCCTCCATTTGAAGACTATTTTGTTTAAGGTAACCATCTCATCTTCTCAATTGCTACCGGGGATTCCTTCATTTTAAAAGAAACAGACGGTGCCGCTTTAAAGAAACAGACGGTGCCGCTTTATCCATGACTTTTTCAGGTGAAACCTCAATTTTTCCTTTCTTTTATAGATATAAGCTACCTAAATAATAATCGTGTGGCCACAACCCGTTTGCGACAAAAATCTTAGGCACCAACATATTTTAGTAGCTTCTATCAAAATCCTTGACCCTCGTCAATATTATGGTGTAAATCAGCTTCGCACATCAACATGCTCTCGATAATCTAGCTAGGTCACTTCAAATACAAATACGGGCACATATAAAGAGATCTCAATATTTACAATAAGCTGAAGACACGATACAAAATTATAAAGAGTATTTTACCCATTAGCTGCCATACCCGACTACAAAACCTACCTTCATACCAGATCCTTCATATGAACTAGATATATAAACAAAATTGTCTCTCTAAGTGTTTAAATTATGGAAGGTCGGTCATTACTCTCACATACAAGTCCACCTGGAAAAAAAATACGGTTTTTCCTTCTTCCCGTCGAGTCATTTTGTGTCCATAAAGTCATGAATGTCAAATTGACGAAACCATTCCACTTTCAAAATAATGTTGGTCATCACCACTCTCTAGATATTATGAACCATATGTTTCGGACAAAGCCATGTGGCCTTCAAAACTGCAATAACACTTAACACATGAGAAATCTCACTCTATAGTCTAGATTATACGTGAAAAATAAAACCTCGTCATCTTTCATATCAAGCGGCATATCCCCCAAACTTGGGAAATAAAACTACCAACCTTTTTGGAATACACCAACATGGTAGCTTTTGAGCTTCTGTTTGACTACTAACTATAATCGTATAAAAGTCATGCACATTTCTAATTTGACTTACCTCAATAGTTGCATACATGAGCACCGATATAAGAAACAGAGAAAACTTTACTCCGCATTTGAATCAATAAGAGAAAAAGGTTTCTAAATAAAGAAAATGGATAACGCTAAGAGCTTTTATGATAAAAGAAATAACTTAAAGTTAGTGAATTTTTTTAGACTCAAGCACTATGTAAACAAAGATAAAAAAAAACCTACAAATATAATAAACGGTGAGCGAGATTTAACCCTAAATTTTATTTCATCCAACAACCTCTAACTTTTATGATTCAATTGTCAAAATAAATATATATCAACAACTACGATCAAGGGAGATCATGTGACCTATATTCGGATATATGAAGGCATTATATAATTGTTATGTCATGTATCCTCCCGATATTACAACTTCACGCGTGCACTAAAAACTTGCATTATGGTCAACCCTAGAACAAATAGGTTGCTATATGAGGAAAGAAAACATATTCAACTTCCTTATAATATAGAACATCTAAAATCTACAACTTATAACCACATAATAGCTTCAATTATCGCCTTTATTATTTCAATCATAGTTATTGTTGTATTTTATTCTTAAACTTTAATTTTAAGATACACTAGTTCTTATTATGGTGGTGCGAGAAGGATTAAATGATGTATTCATCATTAATAAAATGTTTTCCCATTTTCATGTCAAGTCATATACGTTTATTTTGATGAGCGTATATAAAGTCTATGCACCCATCCATTAATTAAAAATCTAAATGTGGAATGATTATAAATATAACCTCAAACACTTCAGAGAGTCACAACACCTCTTAATCAAACAAAAACCTTAGTGTTAGAGGATTACAAATGTAATGTTAAATATTTCATGGAGTCTCATTAACCCTCAATAAAAAAATCTAAAGGTATGATGATTAGAAATGTAATCATAAAGACTTGAAGAGTCTCAATACCCTCAATCAAATAAAACTATAAGTGTGAGATGTCTATGAATGTAATCTTAAATACTTTGAGGAGATATAGAACCTTCAAACAAACAAAAAATATATATATGGATAATATTAGACACAGTCATAAGCATAAAGAATCCCTCGAATTCCTTCCAAAAATCTTTTGTCTTTATAATTGATCACTCACTTTAGGATATAAGAAAATCAGAAATACACCAATTTCATTCGAAAATCAAACAACATCATAAAAACTTTTAAGGATAGAAATCACAAGTGAAAAATAAAAATAATACAACAAGAGTAAAGCAAAAATATATATACTTCAATTATTTTCCAAAACAATTAAAAAGCTGAAAATTAGAGTTCATTCAAGAATACCCCAACCATATGGAATTAGGTTTAAACAATTAGCCTCATAAAATTTAAAGTACATCAAATATAGAAACACATGAATTAAGTTTGCTAATGATGGTCATTATGTTCAGCATAAACATTGGATTCATGGGTAAAAAATGATCAATTACACCTACGACAATAATATAAGTGAGGTTTTCATTAGTAGTACCCGACACAGAATCTAATATTATTAACAACAAATATAGTATTAAAAATATCTTGAGTCTCAGCCTCAAGCGGAACTGTGAAGACTTTGTATTCATCCTTCATAATGTCTACAAGAGGCATAATCTGACAAAGATAATTTGTCCACTCAACATGTGGTGGCCTACGTGTAGCCGAGACATGTGATTCGAGAAAATCCAAGTCCAAATTTGGAAATTCTCTATGGATTACAATCATTTAATCTTCTGTAGCATTATGTACAATATTATAAATAATTGTTTCTCAATTATATTTTTTCTATTTACTAAATAAGCATGTTAGAATACAGTTCAACTTTATTGTCTCAATCAAATATTCTTTATGATTCAGTTCATATCTTAAAATCTTATGCAGCACTTTTTATTTTTTTAGGTTATTTTAGAATCCTTCAATATTTTGTGTTTCAATACTTATAGTCTTCACCAGTTCTTTATTTCTTTAATGCTTAACATTCCTTATCTCTTTCTCAACTTTTACTTTGGCATGTAGCATTTTTAAACGTAACTAAAAGAACTACAACAATCATAACATATACATCTAAATATATTTTTAAACCATATTCAAATTTTTTGAGACCTAATTATTTTTCCATTTACAAAGTCAATATCAACTTTTAATTGTGCATTAGGTTTAGCTTAGCTTGGAGGTAAGCCTACAAATACTTTTCTTTTTCGGTAAAAGCAATTTTTAGCTCTTGGTTGTTCTCAAATAACTATATAAAAACCTCAAACAAAGTTCAAAAATCAAGAATAACCGAAAGTGGAATCTCATAAGATTGATGCACCATCACAAAAGCATTATACATTGAATGTAAATAAAAAATCAATAATATATATGTAGGCAAAAGTTATAAAAAAACAAAAAAAAACTTACTTCAACGACTAACTTAATTTCCTTACTAACTCACTATAAGGAGTAAATATGAGTGACCAACACACTTAAACATGCTAAAGTTGCAAAGTGGTTGAAGACCTTAGGAAATTTCTCTAAAGGAAACGTTATGACTAAACCAACATGATGAGTCTCTGCCAATGGAACATCAACGACTATTTGATTAATAATTATATGCACAAAGTTGTTTCATAAGAAACATAAGGAGTGCTTGAGATTTTTGTTGTCTGATTATTAAAAGTATTAGTAACTTCAACAATTTCGGTAACAATGGTCATGACCAAAGAAGTTTCACTAATTTTTGATAACTATAGTTTTAGATACTTTCTCATTAACAATAACCTCATCAGCTTTTGTCTTTTTTGTATGGGATCTTCAGTACAGATTATCTGTCGGTGTTTTAACCTTAGTCTTTTTTTCCAAACGATGAGATTCTTTAGTAGTTAAAAAAACCTCTTTTAGCCTGCTTGAAATGACATTAACAACAAAAATTTTATAGTTAATACTACATAGAGCATGAGAGGTTCCATCAATATTTTTCTTCTTCTTCCAGCACGAATATTATTCTTCTCAACAATTTGAGAACAACATTCAATAATGGTAGTACCTTTTGACGATTTCAAATTTTTACGAATAGGTTTTGGTTTGGTTTGATGGCCAAGGTATTTTTATTTTAAAACTCAAGTCCTTGGACGACCATGGCTATTTGTAACATATTAAATATATATATGTTCAAACCAATATAGAGTTGGACCTTTTTGGATTCTTTTGAAATTGAGCACATCTTACTTTTACAGTTCAGCCCCATCTAAGGTGATCAGACTTAGTTGGGACACTTTGTTATAACACTTAACCTTTGCTAGTATCGTTCTTCGACCAACTAAGGTCGGAACATTTTAAAAAAACCTTGAAACCAACCATAATCTACACTTTCTTGAATATCACATTCTTATTTACTATGATGTGAATATTAAACTCTTAGAACCTTTACAAAGGTTTTATAACGTTTTTTTTTCAAACAAAATTTGAATATTTTTTAAAAATATCGGATTTAACCAAAGAAGTATCAACCACACATGATTAAAATGGAAATAATATTTATTAAGCATGCCAACTATATAAGCACTTAATTATAACCTTCCTAAGCCATCATTGTGGAAAATAGTGTGCTACTGGTACTTTCAAAAAATAAAAAATAATTTAATTCAAAGTTATTAACATAATAATTACATATTTACGCATTATATATACGAAGGTGTTCAATATTTAATGGATGTTGAATTTTCCTTTTTTTTCTCCCATTAGTTTGTAAGTTTCGACATTGATCCTTTCTGTTACTATATAAGAGCCTTCCTAGTTCAGACCAATCTTTCCCAACCTCCAATATTTGATTTGCACAAAAAACATTCTCAGGACTTTATCACATATTTTGAATTATCGTCATCGGACTTTGGTTCCTCTTCTTTATCGATTAAAGGATATTACCGCAAAGTTACCACTATTTGGTTTTCTAATAGGCTATATAAAAGATAAGAAATATACCAAAGAATTTTCAACTCTAAGGATATTCTCTAATTGGATACTTTCAAAAAGTTATGTTTGGTTTTTGAACGCCTTGATGTATTTGACCAAATGCTTATTGTGAGCTTGTGCTATTAACCTTTCGCAAAACCTTAAAAAGTTGCTTGTTAATATCTCAAATTCCTTAAGATTTTGAGGTGGTTTTATGAAAGCCAAAGCTTCTAATTCTAATAGATCATACTCAATGTATTTCTCACTAACCAAATAGCTGAGGAATTTTCTAGATCAAGCCTCAAATATACACTTCTTTTGCTTGAACTTTAGATTTTCATGCCTTAAAATATTGAAAGGTTTTAATAAGATTGGAGATGTGCTTCAAATATTCTTTATTTTTCACCAATATGTCATCGATGTAAACCTCAACATTCCTCTCAATATAAGAATAAAAAGCCTTGTTGACCAGCCTCTAATAGGTCTCTATGGTATTTTTCAAGTTAAACGACATTACCTTATAACAATACAAGTTTCGGTCAATAGCAAATATTTGTTATTTTGGTTATGTGGATACATCTATGAATGGTAGGATTTTATTCCATGAAGTCGAACCCACCAACTAGGCCACCATCGGGACTGAAAAAGGATCATTTAGACAAGCTCTATTCAAATGTATAAAATTTACGCACATTCTCCAACTTTCATTCTTTTTTCTCACCAAGACCGGGTTGGTCGTCCACGTATCATATTATGAATATTTAATATGACCAACACTTGACAACATATCCATTTAAGTGACTTTGACTGCAGATTTTTCAATGAAAACATGTCTTATTTCTTATGACATTAGACTTACGTTCCGAATTGACTGGTAACTTGTAATTGATTATGTTGTCTGGTAATCGGGTAATGTATTTGTTAGAAAATATAAAAACATCCAAATTTTATGATAGAAATCTAATCAATTTTCCTCTTTGAGACCTTGATAGCATGGTACTGATCCTTAAGTTTTTTCCTTCTTTAAAACGATGCGTCTTAACATCTTATATTGGTATGAAAAATAGGGACCTATCTGGGATCATCAACAACTTTAACGCCCTCATGACGCCCCAGAAATCGATATTCATTTCTTTGTTCTTCCTTCTCACATTCATTTGTTTCTTCTTTCTTATCTTCCTTCCTCAGTGCTAAGAATGTTTCATAACACTCTCTAATCACTTTCTGGTTACTTTGGACTACACTTAACTTGTACCTCACTACATATTTGAGGTACCAATGGATAGTTGAGGTAATAATGTACATACACTCATGCCAAGACCTGCCAAAGTTTGTATTATAGAAATTAGGATGATCCATTATTATAAAAAAAGCATTCAAACATTATTTTTACACTTGGCTCTTCTAAGTATCATATTTGTGTCAAGTTTCCCAGCAATAGTAGCACTTGTTCTAGTAAATCCATATACTTTATTGTCCAAACGGTATATAGTAAAATAAATGTGCATCCCATTACAAGTTCCCTTTAAATACTTTAGCGTAAGGATGAAAGCTTTGCGTTTGAAACAATCATTTGTCCTCATATATCTTAGCATTTTGTTTTGGAAGTTCTCTACATGGTGATCTGGGTCGCTCTTTCATGTGAACTTTTCAGCTTGTGAATGTTGACATACGATGATAACATTTATTGTTCAATTTCGGATATAAATAGGGTTTCTTCTTGTTCATCATAAACATCATAAAATATATTATTTTTGTCTATAGATTGCTTGCCAAACCCAATTACTTTGTCCAGTGAGTTCTGGATGTTGTGATGATGAGACGCATGGTAGACTTAAGGGTAATAGTCGGTCGTCGGTAACATGTTTGCATTATATCCCTACTGTGGTTTTTGCTCAGTGTAGGATGGTTAAAGCCCATATGATTTGTTGTTTGGTTCATCAAAGACAAACTGATAACTTAGTTGCATTTAACGGTTGGTCGAGGCAACACTAGGATGATATGTTTGTTGTGATGGCTGAGAAGGGACAATCAGACATATGAAGTTGCTAGGAATAGCTCTTGTTGGAGCCATCAAAGTGTGATAGTTGTAGAATCTTGTTCAAGGACATCTAGGGGAGTCGGTTCGAAGAGAGAGGATGCCAACTTGTGCAGTTGATGATTTTCACTAGCTGTTGGAGGAAACATGGTATGCTTTGCCGAAGCCATTTAGGATCTGATTTATTAATTGGTGGGATTTGATATGAATTCAAAGTATATCTTCATCATTTTCAGATTGTTCTCATGGAGTTCCTTTACCAATGTGTTGAATTGTATCTTCGTGATTCCAATTTTCTTAACCGGTGGATCGAGATCTCCGCTTTGTTGATTAATTTTGTTCATCTTTTCGGACTGGGTATTTTTTGTTCTAATTCCACAATTTGTTCAATTTTTTTTTGTCTATTTGCTTTGTGAATTTTTGGTTTTCAGACTTTTTACAAAACAAATCTTGGCAGCCATATTTGTCCCCATAAAATTCACCATTTTGATGAGTAGAAAAATTATGGAGTTGTATATAGATTTTATTGATGAATTCATCTTCCTCATATACGAATTATTTTAAAAGATTATATATATTACAATGTATTTATTATTTAATTGATTATATAAGTTTATAACAAAAAAATAAATTTATAATTTTGTTAAAACGTAATTGTTAGCTGCTAAGAAGTTTCGACAAACGATTCAGTTGTGCAAGTTTTTTTATTCGAAACTTTGGCTAAATGGATGGAATACACTCGTATCAAATTTAATAAAATATTATATTTCGAACTAAATATTTATTATAAATCAAAATCAAATTTTAAAATTTGTGTATCCAAATATATTATCACTTTTAAATTTATATTATCGGAAAATTTTAAACAATTTAAATATATTGTTTTATAATATAATCATACAATTACGATTTTTGTTTAAAAAGTAAGCTATTAATATATAATTTAAATGCAATTATAATTATAAGATATTGTGGGTGCTTTTAAAATAAAAAGTTTTATTCGTATTTCTAGGTGCTCATTATTTTTTGAGATGTCTTTTTGGAAACAATCTACTAACATCAAAACCAAATTCAATTTTCTTTTATAAAAACAACAAAATGATTAAATTAAAAATGTTGGTAAATTATGTTTTTAGATATTTTGTAGTTTTTAAAATTTATTACATATAATATGTCAAGTATATCTTAAATTTTTTATTGAAAAAGGTTATATTTATGTTAAATATATGTTAAAATTAGATATAGAGCTTTGATTGAAAACCATTTGTTAGTTTTATCTAATAATCAACCAACAATTTATTATTATTTTTCAATAAATATATGACTTTAGCATGTGGCTAGGTAAGATAAAATTGCAAAATATGTAAAGTTGTAATAATAGTTAGGATTACGTCGACACTCGGCCGTTCCAACATGTGCCCATGATTTATAAACCTATGAACTAACAATATATAAATTTAATAAATGTTACGGTAAATATCAAGTTATAATATGTCAAACATACACACTGCTTACTTGCTAATTGAAAATAAATTATGTTTGTTTTGTGTTTGTTTTATGTTTTATTTTTTTATTTGTCTGATTAACTCGTTTTACTTTAGGATATTCAATGAGTCCGTTGCAATTCTTTGTTAAAAATGATATTAAATGTGATATATAGTTTTGAAGAAGAGTATATTACTTAGGGTAAACATATTTTTTCGAACTCACGAGACCTAACTAAAATAATAACATAACATTGAAAAACGTCAATCGTCAGAGACGAAAATAGAATATGGTCTTACCAGTCAACTTGTCCACCACACAATGTAGGAGAAAAGCAACAAAGAATAAAGTTCGTTCGTGGGAAGACGGACCACACTATGTGGGTGTGATTAATGAACCATTAGGAAAACTAACAAATCAATAAGTCATATTCAAAGCAAGAAAAACATGTAGACTCTCGAGCTATGCTACGAGAATACATGAGCAACAACAACATTCGATTATTTCATTCTTACCAGAAACACGAGGGTCAACACATATACATTATGAGGGTACATTTTTATCACTTAAATTTAAATAATACTATAGTAAATTTATTTTCCTTTACATTTATGCTTTGTTTTGTTTAATTTGTTACAATTTCATATTAGTTGTTTTCTCTAATTCACAATTCTATTTGATCCTTATGAGATTTGTCAAAACAGATAGAAGTATTTAGGATTCGGTAAATGATAATATCTTTGGTTTGTTAGTTGATCAACTTGTAAAGTTAAATACCAACTAGACCTTGACCGAATGTTTTTAGAGAGATCGTGTTTGTAAACCAACACTTTCTACTTTAGTTTTAAGGAGATGACAGTTATGATGGATAATGTTGGTACCACGGACCTGCCAGAGGAAGATGATATATTTTGGTTATATCGGATCGTAACCTTAGAGCTTTTCTCCCTTTGATTTTTGCGAGGTTTATGTAGTTTCTCTTTAATTAAATGTGCTTCATCGGATCTTATACCTTTAAGTCATTTCCTCATTTCTACTACGGTATGATTCATATTATAGTTAGAGATGTAGTAGGAAAACTATGTTTCTTGATTCATACATCATATTAGACTCTAAGTTTAATAGAATACGAGCCTTGTTATTGCTTACACACCTAATAAACACGCATCTTATAAATGCATGGCCTGATTTTATTCTTCTTAAATTCGTATTCTTGAAAAATGCTAAATATCCCCACACTTTAAAATATTTAATACTTGGTTTGCTTATTTTTTGTAACTCATATAGAGACATTCTAGTTTTCTTAAGTATAATACGATTAACCATATAACAAGCGGTTAAAACAACTTCACCCCATTAATTTGATATGCAACTCAACATTAACTAGCATGACATTGGTCATCTCAATCAAATTTCTATTTTTACGTGCAACCAATTCTTTTTTTATAACATATACCGTGTTGAACGTTGATGGATTATTACATGCTCTTCACAAAAACGAGAAAATTAACCTGATAAATGTTAGTGACCTTTATCATGTGCAATATTTTCATCATAATGTCTAATTAATTTTCAACTGCTACTTTGAATATCTTAACTATGTTAAACATTTCATCTATATTTATGTTTAAGAAAATAAACATAAGTAAATTTATAAGTAGTCATCAATAAAACTTATAAAATATATATTACTCCACGTGCCAATATTCCATTTAATTCATATATATTTGTGTGTATTAAATTAATTTATTTGGTACATCTTTCTATAAATTTATAAAGTTTTTACTAATTAGTATATAGTTTAACCATGTTGTTGCAAGAATATCAATTTCCTATGAAAATTCCATCATTGGATAAATCAAGATTGTTAGAGTCGTACACAAACCAAATTCGAGCATTAACTAATATGATAATTATAACTTAATTTTTTGTTATTTTCCAAAACTTAAAATAAATTTTCAAGAGTTAATTGTTTTAGTACTAGTACCCATCAACCTTACACTTATGTGTCTTTCCACTAGGGACTTGTTTGAATTTTACATATGAACCTATTTTGTGCTATTATTTTCTTCCGTTGTCTTGAATAAGTATTTGTTATATGAGATATAAACGGATGCGCATGTGTTATACCACTAACTCGACATATTTTCTTTAATAAAATTGACCATTGTCACTATTACCGTAATTTTTTCCTCAACATGATATATGCTTTCGTTATTCTTCTTAAGGTTGCGATTACGGGAAATGTAACCCAGTTTGCCACAAGCGAAGCTATTTTATTTTGAACTCTTAAAAGTATTCTTGTTTTGTTTCAAATATCTTGTACCCAAATTTTGGTCATTTTGGTTTTGGATCTATTGCATTCACACTCATAAAAGGTCTCATCTTGTATTTTTCTCTCAGATCTCTATTATAAGATATCATCTTTTGGTAATTTTTCCAAGACGGAGGAAATTTTGCTATGATTTCTCTTATTTGAAAATTTTCGGGAAGCACTATTATGACGAGCATGGACTAATTGACTATGATTTATAGCTCATGTATTCACGGATGATTGATTCTCGATCAAAAAATTTTAAATCAAAATATTGAGATATTGAGAATTTTTTTGTACTTTCTTCTTTGGTTTTATAATTTTCTTCAAGTGAATTCCAAATATTTAACACCAAAGGTTCACTTATATAAATGTCTAATAGAATGTTTAAAATACCGTTCAAGATGTAAATTTGACATATTCGATTATCCTATTCTCATTATTGTCTTTTATCCTTAATATTTTCGGTGTATTTGGTGGTAGCTTATGTTATTTTCTCCATGTTTGGATCAAGGATGTAGTGGATATTTAGTGCGGTCATAAAGAAGGTTATACTTTCTTGCCAACGAGTCAAATTTGAAATTTTGAAACAACTCAATTTAACAAGATCTTGTTCATGCAATAGTGATAAGTAGATTATACTACTTTGAAGTCATATAGTCTTTGTGTAGTTATGGCCAACACAACAAAATCTGTTACCTTGGTTTTGGCATGACAGGTTGGGACGGGTGGCTAGTAATCCATTGAGTTGCAACGATGCTCTTCACAAACTAGACCAAATCATTCATTTGTAGGATTACATTATCGATTATTTTATTGACAAAAATGATCAGGTCGTCATTCTTCTTTTTATCATATAAGAGGATGAAAATTACATCCTCATAAATATTAGCATATGGTGGGGCCATCGTTTCAACATGATTTGTTTTGTGTTAAAAGTTTTTCACCATGATTGGGGGAACGTTATCGTCTCTTAGGGCCATATTCCTTGATGATGCTAGCTCGAATATTGGCACTTTTGACTCAACAATCGACATACTTCATGAACTTAGATTCTCTTTTAGAGTTGGGTTAATGGGCTAATATACAAGGTTGAATGTGATTCTAAAAAACAAAACCAAAATCATGGGGTAAAAAACCACCTAACAGATTAAACATGATAATAAACGTGAAAAAGATAGAAACAACAATAATGTAGGAACAAGACAAACTTAAAACAATAACATTTGATTATATTTAATACTTTGAGTTACAATAATTTTGACTCTCTATTTCTCATTATTCACTATTAGTTTTAACCTCACATATTCCTACCTATTTTCTGTTTTATAGTAGTTTTAAATTAGGTTATCCCATGTCGAAAGTCCTTCATTATTTTGGTTTTTTCATACATACTTGTTATTTTTGACAGTGTAAAGTACAAATTTTGTACTATCAGTTCATACTATGTTGAGCGTAACTCTATATCGTTCATTGTTGCGCAAAATATAAAAGTTTAGAGTTGTGTGGGTTGAGACGACTAGGGTTGTATCGTGGGATAAAGATTTTCCCAAGCAAGGGACCCTTATTTGATTGAGTGTTTAGGAATATATTAAATATAATGATCGTTTATGGGAGCGGTTCCCTCATACTGATTGGTTATTGTTTTTTGTTAATGAGAATATTTGAGTCACTTAAGTAAATGACCCCCTTCGATGTGAGATTTTGGATAAAATAGAAATGAAGGGTTACTCATGTGAACAAACCTTCATTCCATATGGGATTTTTAGTATTAGAGAAATGAAAGTTTTCTTATACAAACGACGCCCATTTGATGTGGGATTTTGGGTAAAAGAGAATATAAGGGTTGTTCATGGGAACAATCCCCCTTCAATGTGGGATGTTGGATAATGAAGAAGAGATGGATCGCTGAGCTGAACGACTCTAACTTGATGTGGGATTTTGGGTAAATAAGAAGGGAAAGGTCACTCAGATAAATGACCCCGATTCGATGTGGGATTTTAGGTAAAGGAGAAAAAAAAAGATCGCTCATATGAACAATCCCCTTTCAATTTTGAATTTTGCGTAAATGAGAAAGGAAAGGTCACCTAGGTGAATGACCTCATTTTAATGTGAGATTTTAGGTAAAAGAGAATGAACGACCTCCAACTGATGTGAGATTTTAGTCAGAGTAGAATGGAAGGGTCACTCTGGTAAACGATCTTTATTCGATGTATGATTTTGGGTAAAGGATAAGGGATAATCCGATCAGGTGAACGATCCTCATTCGATGTGAGATTTTGAGACTAAAGCAAATGAGACGATATTTGGATAGTAGGCTAGATGAAGGAGGACTTGGCATGTTGTCCAAGTAGATGGATACTTCGGTTCGTGTCACACGTGAAGGGTTCTCGTATGTGTGCGACCTCCCTCTAGGTAATTTTCTATGATTTCCCCAACCCGAAGGGTCACATAGTTGTAGGAACTCCATTCAAAAACATGTTCAAGGTTATTACGCTTTTGAGAAGGTAAACAATGTTGAGTTTTAGAGACTTACTTGAGATCTTTTTTGTTCTTTGTCTATACTGATGAGTCTAAATTTATTCACCACCACTCATTGAGAAAACCGGACATGGGTAATTCGGGACAATAAGTGCCCACTGAACTATTCGGACAGGACAAAAGTATTAAAACACTAAACACCTTTTGACTAAGCTAGGTGCTAATATACTTAAAAACTAATGGGTCTTTAACTCAACCCAGTTTCACAACTTGACCCGAAAGCCCATGGGTCCATAATTAAGGGTATAAATACCCAATTACTTTTATTAATGAGGGTAATGAACATTTAATACAATCAGGCAGCTTAAATCTCTCATTACAAAACACCCAAACATTTAATACATTTGAAACTCTCTAAAACACTTGACAAAATTACCCTCAATTTAAAATAAACCACACCAAAATGGCAACCACAGTGGGAGGAGAAGGTGCCTGAATCTGACATTCAAAACCAACAAGAAAAACCAGTTCGGATAAATCCGGACAAGCAAGCAGTGCCACCACCTTTGATAGAGGTGGTGGGAGAGAACGATGAGTACACGGTCGAAGAACGAGACAGGCTGAAAGTTGAAATAAAAGCGTTGAGGGCCACCAAAAGGAAAAGATGGGTTTAAAGGAAAAGTCAAAAGTGTCAGCCATTCACCATAATGACAACCCAAGGGAGAATGACCCATCAGCAAAGACTCACTTGAGTACAAAAAAGACCCATGTCAGTTCCAAAAAATCTCACCGGTCCAAGCCGGTGGAGAGCTTAGAGTCTGAGTCCTCTAGTAGCTCCTCAAATGAGGATGGGCTTGAGGAATCTTTGTCATCCAACAGTGATGAGGGAAGATCCAAAAAGAAACAAAAGTTGGTTAAAAAATATTCAAGAAAGAGGGATAGACATAGGAGATTAAAGAGGCATTTGGGAAAAGGGTCGTCTCACACCCATAACCATAGTCGTAGGTATGTGGATCAGCTGTTGATGGATCCCTTTACTTTCCATGATGAGCCAGGTATTTTTACAACACCTAATGAAGACACTGTTTTTAATCGTGCCCGAAATTGGAGGCAATCCCCATTGTCATCCAAGATACTATCCGGAAACCTTCCTAAGAGGTTTGACAGTACTAAAATGAAGTATGATGAGAGAAAAGATCCGGACAACCATCTGGAACAATTTAAGAATTTTATGATGAATTTCGATGATGATGACAAACTACTTTGTAGAGCCATCTCTCAATATTTTACGGGAAGTGCTTTGAAATAGTACAACAGCTTACCACAGGACTGTATCAGAAACTTTGACACGTTTTGGTGGCCTTTCGAAGGCAGTTTGTGGGGAGTAAGGAGGTGAAAGGTAATGGAGATACTATCATCCATTGTGCCCAAGAGCCAAACGAATCACTGAAAGACTATATAAGACGGTTCGTGAAAATAAAGAATGGGTTAGTTGATTGCTTTGAGCAGGTAGCAATAACTTATTTGAGGCAAGGATTAAACCCTTGGAACCTGGCCGATTCGGTAACCAGGAAAAATGCCATGACTTGGGGTGGTTTGCTGAAGCAGGTGGGAAAGCAAATCAATGTAGATGAAACAAAAAAATATTAGGGTACACATGCAAGTGAGATCTGCCCCAGCTGCAGCAAACCAGAATTAGTCCGGGTACAAGGCCAAAGAAGGCGGATAAGGGCCCAACAGGGCCAAACAGACTCAATCTCACCCAGCTCCAGCTCAGAGCCAGCAGTCCAGAAATAAACGGGAGGACCTTGGGTCCAACCGGAGTGGTTCATTGAATTGAAATAAAATGTGGCAACCACCTATGATAAAACAAAAGATGAGGTGCATTTCAGGAAATCGACAGCGCTTCAATCTCCTAAGGAAAGTCATAATACTTGTTTTTGCCAATATCATCATGATATTGGCCATAAAGCCGAGGATTTCATTGCCTTGAAACAAGAGGCGTAGAATCGGATTGAAAGGGAAAGCTTGGAGATTATGTCAAGAGAAGAAGTGAAAACAGGTCTGACAATGCTCACCGGACTGGCCCAACGAACAATGCAGGGACATCTACTCCGGACTGGACCATGGTAATCATTGAAAGATTTGATGTCGAATCAGAATATTTGGATCCTGATCCAACCTGAAATAAAGTGGGGGTTATAACAGAACATACCAAGACAGTGTCTGGACTCATAAGCTTTTTTGAGTCACTTACTATATTCGGAGGAGACACTATGACAACGCAACTTCTTCTTCAATAAAGAGGCATGTTCACACTCTAGCTACTCAGTTGGAGGGAGGCATGTCTTCCTATCAGTCCCAAATTCATTTTCCCTTCATTGTCTTTGATGAAGATGATCTAAGGGACATATCTGGTCCTCATGAGGATGTTGTGGTGATATGAGCATCGATTGGGGGCAACGACATCAGGAAAATTTTGATTGACACTGGCAGCTCAGCCAATATTCTCTTTGTAAGTTCATATAAACAGAAAGAAGAATCCAGCAGTGATTCGGCGTTCAAAAAAATCCATTTTGGGCTTCACATGGAGCTCTGCAGATGTGATCAGAGAATTTGAGGAGGAGGTACTGTTGGGCAAAGGCCCTTTCAAGAAGATGGTTAGGGTACTTTTCGTTGTGGTAGATTGCCCCACATGTTACAATGCGATATCTGGGAGGTTTTAGCTCTCCAGGATACAGGTTGTGGCTTCAACAGTTCACCAATGTTTAAAGTATGCAGTTCAAGGACAAGTGGGAGTTGTCCGAAGTAGCCAAAAAATAGCAAGAGAATGTTATGAAACTGCACTTGCCCCTAAAACTCTGGGGGGGACAGTCTGGATAAATGAAGATTAGCAGTTGTTGGGGTCCTCTGAGGGTGAGGGTGAAATTGATGACCCCAGAGAGACCCCTTATATTTTGATACCAGTCGAGGAAGTTGAAACCCACTCTCTGGCTGAAGGAAGGAATGTTAAAATTAGCTCCAAGATAGCACCCGAATTGAAGAAAAAAATGTTGTCCTTTTTGGCAAACCACCAACATGTTTTTGCTTGGTGCAATGTCGATGTGACCGGAGTACTTGCGAATGTTATATCACACCAGCTATCCATGCGAAGAGATGTTTCACCTGTTGTGCAAAGAAGGAGAGCTTTCTCTAAGGAGAAAGTTGATGTCATAGTTCAAGAGGTTTATCGACTTACCAAGATGGGACACATAAATGAGTCTCAATATCCTTTATGGACAGCCAACCCAGTGTTAATAAAGAAAAATAATGGGAAATAGCGTATGTGTATCGACTTTACTGACCTCAACAAAGCTTGCCCAAAAGATCTTTATACAGTCCTCCGGATAGATCAGTTGGTAGACTCCACATCTGGGAACAAGTTATTGTCCTTCATGGATGCCTTCTCCGGTTATAACCAGATACATGTGGATCTGAAGGACCAGGAACACAATACTTTTGTCACAGATAGGGGCCTCCATTGTTACAAGGTAATGCCTTTTGGGTTGAAAATGTTGGGGCTACTTATCAGAGGTTAATGAACAAAGAAATTGCTGATCAGATTGGGAGAAATACGGAAGTATATATTGATAACATGATGGTAAAAATCTTGGAAGAAGAGTTGCACCTAACTGATCTTCAAAAAACTTTTGACAACTTGGCAAAGGTTAATTTAAAACTGAATCCAGAAAAATGTGTGTTTGGGGTGCAATCCGGAAATTTTTTGGGGTATGTGATAAGTGAGAAAGGGGTACTGCCTGATCCGAACCAGCTTAATTCCTTGTTAAAAATAGATCATCTTCGGAATGTAAAAGAAGTACAAAGATTGACATGAAGGTTGGCTGCATTAAATCGTTTTATTTCAAGGTCTTCGGATAGGTGTGCCCCGTTTTTTCAGACTTTAAAGGGTGCTAAAGACTTTAACTGGTCTCCAAAGTGTGACCAGGCGTTTAATGAAATAAAAAAGCATTTATCTTCCCCCAAAACCCTTTTCAAACCTATTGACGGAGAGACACTGGACACATACTTAGCTGTGTCTGAATGTTGTATAAGTGTAGTGCTGGTCAGAGAGGTGAACAATTATCCTCGTCTGGTGTACTACATCAGTAAGAGTCTGATAGATGCTGAAAATAGGTACCTGAAGCTTGAAAAACTGGCACTAGCCTTGGTAATTGCTGCAAAAAAGATGAGGTTGTATTTTCAATCTCATTTGATCATTGTCTGGACGTATTTTCCTTTGAAGAATGTCCTTCAGAAGGCAGACATATTGAGCAGGATGACCAAATGGTCAGTAGAGTTGGGTGATTATGATATTAATTTTTCCCCACGAACTGCAATCAAAGCTCAATTTATTGTTGATTTCCCGGTTGAGTTCCATTCGGACATAAGTACTAAGCAAACTGCAGATGAGAAAACTAAGAAAGTATGAGTTGTCCGGACAGATGGTGGATCAAGTACCATGGGTTGTGGTGTTGGGATATATTTAACCTCTCCATATGGCGATAAATTATACAATGCTATATGTTTTGCTTTTAGGGCATCTAACAATGAGTCCGAGTATGAGGCCGTTATAGCTGGTTTGAAACTAGCTTTTTTGTATGGGGCTAAAAGAGTCAGGTTGATGAGTGATTCTCAGCTTCTTATTCATCAGGCTCAAGGTCAATCTGAGGAAAAAAAGGAACAATTGATCAAATACTTATTCATCCTTAAAGAAGTGGTAGCTAACTTCAAAAATGTTAGCTATGAGCATATACCTAGATCGGAGAACACACTAGCAGACTCTTTGGCAACCATAGCATACTCTGAGTCCTACCCATAGATTCATGTGCAAGAATTTCCATCCATACAACCCAATCAGAGAAATGAAGAGGAGGAAAGTTTAAGTATACAAGTGGTTTAACCCAAAGACTGGAGATATCCCATTCTTCAATATATCTCTGATGGCATTTTGCCTCTCGAGAAAGTTGTGGCAAGGAAAATGAAGCATAGGGCTCGTGGTTTTTTAATCATAAGAGATGTCCTTTATAAGAAGTCGTTTACTAGACCTCTCCTGCGTTGTTTGGGGGTTGAAGAGTCCCAAATTATGCTATCCAAACTACATGATGGATAAGGGTCAGCACATTGTGGCTATAGAGCTTTAACCCTGAGGGTTTTATTGGCCGGATACTATTGGCCATCCATAATGACAGATGCCAAGGAGTTGGTGAAAAAATGTGACCCATGCCAAAGATAAAGTAATGAAATTCATATCCAAGTTGTTCCTATAGAATCGATTTATGAGCAAGTGCCTTTTGCTCGTTGGGGACTGGATTTAGTTGGGCCTCTACCGATGGCATCCAGAGGGTACAGGACTATTATTGTAGCCATTGATTATTTCTCGAAGTGGATAGAAGTGCCCCCACTGGCAGGAACTACTTCGAAAGCTGTTATAAAATTTATCTTATCCAATATTTGTTGCAGATTTAAGGTTCCACAAAAGATAACCACAAATAATAGGCCACAATTCGATAACAAGGATATGGAGAATTTATGTGCCTCACGGGGCATTCAACATTATTTCTCTTCTCTTTTCCACCCACAAGAAAATGGTCAAGTGGAAGTCGTAAACATGACCATCATGTCCGTTTTAAAAAAAGAATATAGAAGGGACTGCAGGAAAGTGGCCAAGCAATTTACAAGAAGTATTATGGGCATACCAGACTACTCCTGGAGCTGCTACACAAGAATCTCCTTTTGCCTTGGTATATGGGATGGATGCAATTTCTCATATAGAGGAAACTCTTCTATCATACAGAGTCCACAATTATTCCAAACAGGTTAATGAAGTGCAATCAGAAGTCAGTTGGACTTGATAGAAGAAAGAAGAGTTAAGGATCATCTTATAACCACCCATTACCAAGGCTCGATGAGGAGCAGATTTGCTTCCAAAATCAAAAGAAGGTATTTTCGGCTAGGGGATAAAGTATTGAGAAATTTTTTCTTGCATACTAAGGAGAAGCAGTTCGGTAAGCTAGCTCCAAACTGGGAAGGGCCTTATGAGGTCTCCGAAAAACTTAAGCCTAGGACATACAGGCTTCAAGACAAAGATGGAAGAATCTTAAAGCACCCCTGGAATATTGAAAACCTCCGCTTATATCTGGAATAAAATTTGTGTAAATATTTACTTGTTTAAAGTCCATATAAATATTATGGGGCATACTCTTTCTTACCCTGGTGGCGCGGGGAGGTTTTAATGAGGTGTCCGAGTTTTTCAATAAAATTTGATGCCTTCTTAAAATATTCGGAGTGGTTTGATTATAATTTTTTTAAAGTCTTCAAATTACTAAGGATCTTTGGCAGATCGGATTAATTTGGTTGAATAATGACCATTAAACACATGACATCGACGATTTTAAACACTCTCATCTTAAATACTTGTAAAATAAATAAGGGCTTTTTAAACATTAGCCATTAAATTTAAGCAAGTATGAAACAGAGCAAAAATTTAGCAAGGTAAACCTGTCCGGCTAAAAACCAGATGATGATATTAGAACATAAAATATTCCTTGGCCATCCAAGGACTTTTAGTTTAAAGAAAGACTTAACCGGACTCAAATCGGACATGGTCACAAAAATGCCTTAGCCATCCAAGGACTTTAGTATTTCACAAGATTAAGAAAAACAAGTAAGAAAAGATAGTTAAAAGCTCAGGGTTTATTCCCTTCGGATGTTCCCGCATCATTTTTTTCTTAGGATCTTTGGGTTCACCACTTGAACACTCTCCGGTTCCTTCTTCCTCATCAGTGGTAGAGTCGATCCCACTAGAGTAATTCTTCTTATCACCATCTGCCAGTGTGTAGAATAGGATGTCCTCATACTCCACGTATTCCCACTAGGGACAAAGAGTCATCCTCGGAAACTTCTCGTGGAAAAACAACACCATATCAGATTTTACTTCAGCATATCTTTTCTCCAATGAGTCTATCATCTCGTTGGTGTACTTATCTATGTTGGTCTGAATCCTCTTTTCCTGCTCATTCACTAAGTCTTCCTTCTCCTTGATTTCCTTGGACACAGCCTCTTCAAGGGAAATCTTGTCACCGGACAGGGTTTGGATGATATCGTCTTTAGTCTTCATATCTCCATTCAAGGTGGAGAGATCTTTTTCCAGATCGGAGCACTTAGTTTGGAGCCCTGTGTCGGCCTTCTCCAAAGTGACCAACTTGGTTGACAGATCTTCCTTCTCCTTCTTCAACTCCTCAAGCTCCTTCTTCAGTGCATCAATACTCTGGTTGGCATTATGAGATCAGTTGACAAAGTCTCCTTGTCTATCTTGAGGGTATTGATGAGGGCATACTGAGTTTTTACTTGCCTTTCCAAGTTGAGTACCGGATGAATATGGCCCAGGAGAGAGTGGGTCACCACATCGTTTTCCCCGGAGACAGTAAAGGACTTGTCATTATAAGTCACCATATTGGAGGAAGGTAAGGGCCAGCAAAGTCATCTTTCTCAAAATCATTGAAATAGAGACCAATATTTTGGAGGCGCTGATGTCTACTCTATCAATATCCCCTCCAGTACCTTCCCTAGATTGTAGATCGGTGGGAATTTACTCTACTAAGGTAGGATCGGTTGGGTCTGCCGAAGGTAGAGGCTCCGAAGGGAGAAATATTACTTCTTCCCCCAATGTGTCCTTTTTCTTCTTAGCAGTCCTCTCATCGCTGCTTGCTCCTATCTTTCGGTCTTTTTTAAAATACCTTGGTGGATTTTAAGATTCACCTACCTCCTTAATAGTCTCATCCTCAATCCCTTCTTGGTTCTGCCCTCCTAGATTGTCCATACCAGTCTCTTCTACAGCACCCCGAACTACCTCAGCTGCAGCCTTCTTTTTCTTGCATTTCTTTTTCATTTTACTAGGGGCTTTGGCTCTGGAAGGCAAGGCCATCTTGCTATCATTTTCCTCTGTTCTCTTAAGCATGACAGCTGGGGGAGGTGATGTAGTCAATTCCTCCCAGGTGAGATCTCTCTGTCCCGTGATATTCCATAAGTGAGATCTCGCTAAGTTGCCAGAAGTAAAACAGTTGTGGAAGGCGTTCCCCCAACGTTCAGCAGCCCATGCATTTAGCTTGGCACATATGGTCTGCCCCTCATCCAAATAGCCGGTGAACTCCTTCGGCAATACTGACATGAGAAAATGGGTGATTCATGAATGGAATTTTTGTAAAAATAAGAAAGAGAAAAAGACAAACAAAACTGAATATTTACTTGTGCTCTTCCACCTGCTGGTGAGCATGTTAGGGTTAACATTAGCCTTGATCTTTCTCCCATTCTCCCACGTTCCACTGATGAATATGAATTGGGTTTTCCAGTTTTTCTCTGACTCCAACAAGTCATCCACCATTTTGAAGTTGACTCATATGTTGTAGTGGTAGAATGGGATGTGATGGTTTTTGCACAGGCTGACCACTGCGGCGAATTGATCCATGGGGAGAGGAATGTCGGACAGCCTCGATGCCATTATACAGGCAAGGAGAGTATACCAAACATTTGGACTTAGCTGGCTTGGGCAAAGCTTGATCAAGTGAAAATACTTAATGATTTGTGGATCCAAGGGGAATCTGAGCCCCTAGTTGAATAACTCAGTGTAAATGACAATCTCGTTGAGCTTACAGTCCATCGGAGTTTCCGGTGTGACTAGTGGTGTGGTTTATTTTCAACTGAGGGTAATTTTGTCTAGAGTTTTGTGATATTTCAAGGGTGTTTAATGTTTGGATAGTCTGTAGTGAGAGATTGGAGCTGCCTGGTTGTATTAAATGTTCATTACCCTCATTAATGAAAGTGGTTGGGTATTTATACCATTAATTATGGGCCACATGGGCTTTCAGATTAACTTATGGATTCGGGTCAAGTTCAATGGCCCATTAATCTTTAAGTAAGTAAGTAATTAGCTTAGTCATGAAGTGATTTAGTTTTTAATACATTAGTCCTGTTCGGATGGTTCAGTGGGTGGTTTTTGTCCGAATTTCCCCTGTCTGGTTCCCACAGTGAGTGGTGAGAAAATCCGGACTCATCAACTAGTATTCTCACTTTCACTGATTCTGGGATCCCCCACTTGGTTCGGATCCGGCCCAGCTCAGCGGTGTGAGTATAGACATAGTTGATGTTCTGCATGGCCAGCAGATACTTCACATTGACCTTCTGAAAGCAAGGTCCCACCTTTCCCTCCAAGCACTCCGGTAACTCCGGATGAGTCAGTCCCACCTTCACTTTGCCCTTTCCTTTTTTGTCAGAGGCAACATCCTCAGTTTGTCCAGAGGCTTCAGTCTCGAAGGGGGCCTCTTCGATGCTATCTTTCATTACTTCTTCCATCATTGTAGAAGGTTTGTCAGTTGTTGAGGATGGAAGAGTGTCAGCTTGTAGCTCAATGGTCTGTCCGGATGGCTGAGCACCAGTCTCTTCTAGCGCTCTGGTGTCCGGTTGGGGCTCAGCTCCGGAGGATTTTGTTTGAGGACTTATTTTAGTTGCCTCTGATCCGGAGGGCTTATCTCTTGGGGCTCTTATAGATTTCTCCGATCCAGAGGCTTTATCTTTGGATGCTGACTTAGAAGCCCCCGTTTTGGAGGACTTTGGTTGTGAGCTAGTTCCTTGGCCTTTTACCAAGCGTGTTGCCCAGCGAGGGTTGGTTTTCTCTGGGGACTTTTCAATGTCAGATCCCATAGATATGAATGGAGAAGGTAACCTAACACTTGATACCGCTTTCTCTTGATCAGTAGAAGGTTGAGACTCCTGAACAGAGGAGCTTGATGGGATTGGCGAGAGGTTTGGCTTGAATAAACGTTTAGGTTTTGCACTTTTCGTAGAAGACGATCCTTGCTCAGCTTCTAAGGATGGTTTATCAGACTTATCGCTCGGAGAAACTGGAAGACCAACAACAATGTGTTTCGACTTTTTTCGCTTTCTCTAGTTCAGAAATATTCAACCAACCGCTTTTTACAAGAGTGTTTCTCGTTGTGAACATAAAACTATCCAAGAGAGATTTAAAAGAAAATGTGCAAAGCTCTGAGAAAAGAAATTGTAGAGTGGTGAAGATGGTGAAACAGTAAAAGAAACTAATTTATATATTAGTAAGGGAAAAAACTACTGATACCTAGGATAAGACGAAAAGATTAAGGTAATGATTGAAAACAGCGCTGACGTAAGAAGCATTAAATGCAGAGGTTACTTTTTCAGGCTTAGTGGTGGTGTCTTTCTAAGGAGAAAACGGCTGATAAGATAAATCAAAATGCGACATATGTCCCACGATCCAAAGAAAAACTCTTAGAATTCTGAGAAGAAATCAGTCCGGATAAACCTTGAACCAAGCACATAAACGGGCCGGAGAATGTTGTTACTGACTAAATGAGTTTTTAGCCATGCTAAAGACCTTTGACGAAACCTAAAAAAGAGGCTACTGATGAGTCTAGATTTATTCACCACCACTCACTGAGAAAACCAGACAGGGGTAATTCGGACAATAAGTGCCCACTGAACTATCCAGACAGGACAAAAGTATTAGAACACTAAACACTTTTTGACTGAGCTAGGTGTTAATCTACTTAACAATTAATGAGTCTTTAAAACTCGACCCGGTTTCACAACTTGACCCGAAACCCCATGGGTCCATAATTAAGAGTATAAATACCAAACTACATTCATTAATGGGGTAATGAACATTTAATACAACCAGTCAGCTTAAATCTCTCACTACACACCCAAACATTTAATACCTTTGAAACTCTCCAAAACACTTGACAAAATTACCCACGGTTTAAAATAAACCACATTATATACGATATTTTATATCGTATTAATGACCGTTCAACCTTTAATTATTAATTTTTTTTCTTTCATTTTGATTTTATCTTTTTTGTCGCTTACCCAATTTGCAAACTCGTGTCATTGATCACTTAAATTCTTCATATTCAATTAACCAAAAAATTTAATATCTTTAACTCAAACCATATAACATTCAATTCATATTTCAACTTTTTTAAAAATAAAACTAAGTTTTCAAGATTTTCTATATTAGACGCGCAAACAATTGAAATTAGCCCAAAATAACTTGGACAATCCACAATAAAAGTATAACGTATTTGGTTAACATATTTAGAAGGGTTATTTTTACAGAAATGAAAAAAATCATAAAAATCTAGATTGCATGACTTTACATAATGAGTAAATGATCAAGATACGTGTCAACTATAAGAATCGACCATCCATAATTACTGATATAATTGTAATATAATTTGTAAATACAATAAATACGCGTTATATTTATAGTTTTCCTTAAATGAATAAATAAATAAAAATATTAAATATACATAATGTATCAATCGTTTAACGATCGAGAGCAAATCATTTAAAGTGAAAGATCATCATAAAAAATTCCTTACAATATTGTTTTACTATATAAATCGTACTAATATGCGATATTATGTTAGAATAAACGTCTAAGTACGTTGGTTAGGAACAAGTGAAATGATCGTATATCCAACAATCAAACCTAACAATACACTTAATCATCTTATTTTTACTATGTTAGAATGTAAAATATAAGGTATTGTAAAGCATGAAAAATTTATGCATCATTCATACATATTGATCTAAACCATCAAAGTGTTCTAAATCACATAACTAATCAAATTGCATACATCTCTCGATTTGTTCGTGAAAATGATACAACCAAACAAAAAAAAAGTTAATGTGCAATAAAATACATGATCTTGACTTAACCGACCATAATAAAAAAGAGAAGAACGTGTCATTAAACCATGTCATCATGCGCCTCTATTTGTAAAAATAAACCTATATTTTTCTTAATTTAAACAAGACGCCAAACAACATAAAGACTATTTCAATCATTATATGTTTATGTTGGCCACATACTGAAACCTATAATATAACCGCATCGTCCAATATAAATGTCATATTTCTGTATAAGAAATGAAATTAGTCATTTTGTGGTGACGTTTTTCTATGAATATCAAAGCAAGTAGGTCACTCACGTACCAACGATATAATATGGCCACAATGGACCGAATATGTGCTCGCCACAACGTCTATGGTAGATAGTTTTATGGTAAAGTCTTAATTTGACAAGAATGAAATAATGCATCTTCGGATCTCTCATACATAAAAACATATATATAAAAAATTAAATATGTTATTTAAAATATTCAATAAAATAGATATACACAATGTCATATACTTATATACTTATCATGCTGTGATGCACATAAGGCTGTTATCGGTCCGGTTCGGTCCGGGTTTTGACGGAACCGGACCAGATCGCTAGGTTTATCGGTTCGGACCGGACCGGACCGCTACACTTTCGGTTCTAATTTTTGGAACCGGACCGAACCGCTAATCTTTTGGTTCGGTCCGGTCCAAGTTCGGTCCGGTCCTGTTTTGATCCGTTTCGATTCGGTTCGTTATCGGTTCGGTTTCGGTTTGGTTCATATAAAAAACGTTAAATCCAATTAAAATTTGATTTTTAATTTTTTTTATTAAAGTAAATGATATAAAAACTAAAATTTATAAATTAATCTTTTGATTTTGTGAAAAAATTGGTAATTAATTATTAATTTTGGTACTATAATTTATAAAAAGAATAAATAATAATAATAAATAATTGGTTCTAACAATTTATTGGTCCGGTTTTCTATCGGTTTGATTCCGTATCGGTTATACCGGTTTTTCGGTTTTATCAGTTCTATTCCATATCGGTCCTATCGGTTTTATCGGTTCGGTTCCTAACCGGTTTTTTGTTTTGGTTCCTTATCGGTTTTCGATTTTTAGAATGGAACCGCGAACCAAACCGTTAAGGTTCGGTCCGATTCTCGGTCCAGTCCTTATCGGTTCGATCTCGGTCCGGTTCTCAGTTTCGGAGAATCGTTGACAGCCCTATCATGCACATAAGAAAATTATTTGTATACTTTCGGCATATAAGAAATTTTTGCTAACATCAAATTTGTGGGTTCAACTTATTTGTTTGTTATTCATACTACAATGATTCAATTAACTTATATCCTCGTTCATACTTTGGATAAGGTTTTTGGATATTGTCTACTGCATGTCGTTTGTATATTCTCACTAATATATTTGACGATTTTATATGTTTTAGTGGTTCATACTCATACATTAGTACGTTCGAAAGCTGAAAATATAACATAATTCAGTGCTCGTTTTATATAATCCCGTTATAATTTTTTTGTTTATCCCAAATAAAAATATAAAAAATATAGATAGATAATTTTGACCCAAAACTATCTAAATCAGTTACCCATCTCAACAATTGATTACGACTCGTAATATCGGCATCAGTTAGCCACGTTGATAATTGATTATGATCCGCAATATTTTAAGTGATCGTATATATTAACAATTAATTGTCCCCAAACGCCAATTGATTTCAATATAAGGTGTCAGATTTCATCCTCAATTTGTAAAAAAATCAACACTATAAAAACACCAAAATCTTTAAATATTCCAAAATTTGCCCATAATTGTTTTTACAAATATAACCTTGCTTCGAACTATACATCAAACATTTACTAAGACTTAAGTATAATTAAAATTAAACTTGGACGACAAAAAAACTATTTTTTTCTAAATTTGACAAAACATATTTTCTAAAACAATAACAAATAAAAATAAAAATACATATTTTTATGATATCGATAGCTTTACCTCAGAGTTACTATTTAAGACCTATTTTACAAACCTATTATGGATAAAGGCCCAACAAAATTAACCTAGTTTGTACCTAAAATACATTTATATACAAAATTCAGCAAACACATATGCACATTCTTTTTCCTTTATTTTTTTATAAATTTAAAGTTATAAATGTTCATATCTTTTAAGTTGTAACTCGGAAAAAAATCCAAAAGTACCATAGATTTTTTAAGACTAACAAAATTAGATCAATTCATGATATGTTTTGATTTATTTTTAATATTATATTTTACACTGGTTTCTCATTATTGGTTTTGCATCTATCATATGTCTCGTTTTACATCTATCATAGTTGACCTTGTTTATTCATCATATTTGGTCTAGTTTCACATCTATCATAGTTGTTTGGTTTCGGAAATACGAGTACAAAACTTAAAAAGGTTTCCCATCTTATTCATAATCGTCGTCTTTTTATACACTGCAAAATTAGAAATTTAAAAGTTTGTATCTTTTAAATCGTAACTATGGAAAAATAATTTGAAAATACCCTTGATTTTTCTTTTTAAAGACGAACAAAACTATATATGTTCATAATATGTTTTGATGTTTTAAAAACAATTATGTTTTACACTGGTTTCTCATAATATGGTTTCGCATCTAGCATATATAGATACAAAGAATACACACGTATCACATCTATTAGTACAAATAATAGACACGTTTCGTATCTATCATTGCATATGTTTTGCATCTATCAATACAAATAATACACATGTTTCGTATCTATCAATACTTCAAGTAAAAAAGTTTCGCATCTTCCAAACTTCATCTTCTTTGTTTAAGCATAAACCCTTTCTCGAACCAAAATTTCCAGAAACACAAAATTACGCTAAAAACGATCAAAACCTTGCTGCAATACAATATTTAAACTACAAAATCAAAGTAATACCCGATCAATACTAAAAATCACAAAAAAACGAGTTACCTATTTCGAAATAAAAAACACAATAAAAATTCGAGTTACCTAAACAAAAAAATCGACTTACCTAAACAGAAATCCAAAATCAAACGTTAAAATCAAATAAAAATACATTCAAAATCATACGGAAAAAAAGGAATCGAAAGGAAGTTGAATCGTCACCTATTATTGTTCGTAAAACTAAAGAAAGAAAGAAACATGGAAACAAAGAATTGAAAGTAAAAAATAGAAAACATTTTATATAATTAACTAATGGTATTTTGAGTATTATTGAGTCTTAGATGATAAATAGTTGAGTGAAATGATCTTTCCAGAAATAGATAAGTGGATAATACTTTTATTTTTAAATTTTAAATAGTATTAAACCATAGTTTTATTTTATTATAAAAATGATAAAAAATAAAATAAAATGAAAATTGTTGACATACAAACAATATTTTAAAAGCTTTTATAGATAGACGGAACATTTAACAATTCATCTTTTTTATTAAAAATATTTCGTTAAATATTTAACTAGTAAAAAGTTTTTTTTGGCTAAAATCGAATATATTATAAAAGGCCCAAGTTAGGCTAAAGAGTAATACAACGTATAAAAGAGGAGCCTTTTGGAAATTAAAAGACCCTTACAAACAAACCGGAATCCCTAAAGTTAAATAAACATGTGAAGCTTCCATTGATATACATGATTTTTTCTCAAAATCAGACTTGGTCTCTTTTCCAGATAGTCCAACATATAAACCAGGTTCTACCATCCTCAAAGCTTCAAATCTTCAAAGTCGCAAGAACAGTAATGGAGGATGATCAGTTTGGAGCTTAGATAAGGATCTGAAAAAACAAAGGGAGAAATTAAAAAAGTTAAGGGGATAATTTAAAATCAAGGAGAGTGTTAAGAATTGTCCCTTATGTAAGGCATTTTTTGCTTCTCCAACTCAATGATTGATTGAAGAAAAGGATGAGCATTGTTGGAGTTGAATTGAAGTTTCATCTTGCATTTGTTGGTCCATTTAACCAACCAGTCAACAACATTTTTTTGAGCTCGACTTATGAGCTTAAGGACCATGGAAGGCGTGATGAAGTTACATATGCAAGAGTGACTGCTAAGAGCATTTTGACATGAGCTATAGGCTAACAGAGTGACTCTGAATTCGAAGTTAGTTTCAACATCTACATCAGAGAGACCATTTTGATAGAAAATGATAAGCCCATCAAGAAACGCTCTAGCTTCAGCGTAGAGAGGAGAGAGCTTGCCATAAGGTTGATTGTGGGCAGAGATCAACTTTCCATCTATATTTCTAATAATAACACTACCACTAGCATCTCTGTTGGGAAGCGAGGAACTATTGGTGCTGATTTTGATTATGCCATTAATAGGAGGATACCAATAGTGCAAGGAAGGAGGCTTCATATTGATGCTGTTAAAACATCCCAAGACAGGGGCAACAAAGTTGAAAGGAGTCTAGTGCTTAGAATTAAGAAGAGAAGTCGAGTCCAGACTGTTGATGATGTGAGTGATGAGGTTGATAGCATAGGATGAAGTACATGATTGACTTTTAATTTTAGAATTATTTCTCATCTTCCAAATAACCCATGCTAAAATTGGAGGCAGGATTAAGCAGATATGCACCAATTTAGTTGAAGCCCAAAACCAAGTTCTAAGAAGGTGAGAGAAAGTCATGAATTTGTCAATTCTGATTTTGAATAGAAGGCAAAATGATTCTAGATGCTCCAAGCCAATGGACAACCAACGAATAGATGCTTGATGGTTTTAGAACTGCTGCAAAATTGACATTTCGACACTAATGTGAAATGTTTTTTTTGTAGGATATCATCAGTGGGAAGCCTTTTATGGAGGATTCTCCAGGTCAGAAAAAAACACTTTCTGGGTGTGATGTTGTTCGACAGATTCCCAAAAAGTTTTTAATGATTGTGCTTAGTTCTGAAGAAGTTCCATGTGGATTTGGTTTTAAAAGTACCATCATTAGAGATAGACCACAAAGGAGGATCGGGATCGTTATGCTTGATGAGGAGCTCTGCTATGTCTTTGATTGCACTCAATCTTTTCCAGATTTTGGATGCATTTTTGGTGTTAAAATCAGCTTCAAGGGGATGGAAGTTGTTGCAGTATCTACTGTGAATGAAACGGGCCCATAAGGATTCATTGAGTCGGAATTTCATCCACAAGTTACCAGAAGCTACATCTTGAAGATCTTTAAGGATTTCAACGTTGAGGCCCTCTTTAAGGTAAGTTTTACAGATCTTTCACCAATTGCACCAGTGAGTTTTAGTCTGATTTTGTTTTGATCCCCAAAGAAAGTTTTTAAAGAGGTTTTCGATTTTATCAATGGTGTTGTTGGGGAGAGTATTACTTTGCATCCAGTATGTGGGAAGAACCATAACGATAGAATTGATGAGGCTGAGTCTCCCAGCAAAAGAAAGGTTCTTTCTTTCATAGTTTTTAATTTTATTTCTAATACTGTCAATTAGAATTTCATATTTGTTGTTCCAATTGTTGTTGTTAAGAGTAACCTCCCAAGTAGGAGAAAAGCAGATTATCATTAGTATAGCCAGTACTGCCAGTCAGGGTCTTGATCTTGTTGTTGTGGAGATTGATAGATGTAATGATGGTAGTTTTTTCTCGTTAATTGTTTGCCCTGAAGATTCTTGATAATCATACAGAAACTTACTCAATGTTGCAATAGCATAAGGAGACCCATTAGTAAATATGAGTATATCACCTGCAAAAGCAAAAGATGATATACAAAACTTGCTTCTGGTCTTATATTGAATGTGTTTGTTATTGAAAGATAGCATGTTCAGACCTCTGATCAAGGTTTCTTCAGCAATAATAAAGAGGTAGGGAGACAAGGGATCTCCTTGTCTCAAACCTCTTTTAGTGCTGAAGTAACCAGTGGCTTTGCCATTGATGATGATGAAGGTTTTAACATGAGTTATAATGTTATTGATTAATCTGATAAAATTAGTTTTAAAACCAAAGGTGGAAAGAACTTGGCCAAGAAAGTTGAATGACAATCTATCAAAAGCTTTGGCCATGTCTACTTTAATAAGTATGTTTTCATCTTTGGTTTTCTTGTTCAAATCGTAAATTAGCTCATTTGCTAAGAGTATGTTATCATGAATGGATCTTTTGGTAACATACGCGTCCTGGATTTCTGAGATAATTTTTGGCATAATTATATCCATTATGTTGCAGATAATTTTAGAAATAATTTTGTGAAAGTAGAACACATGCTTATGCCTAAATTGTTTCCAATTAGAATGATTTTGAGTCTTGGGAATGAGAACAAAACTTGTGGCTAGAGCCCCTTGAGAAAGGGGATAACCATTGAAGAATGAGATGATAGCTTACAAAAGATCAACCTTGATGATGCTCCAACAATGGGTAAAAAGATGGAGTTGAAGCCATCCATGCCTGCTACACTGGTGGGACAAAGACTTTTGATTGCTTTGAATATTTCCACTTCAGTTGGCTTGCTCAAAAGGTAAGAGTTATCCTGTTCAGTGATAATATTAGGTATAAAGTTAAAAAGATAACTGTTAAGATGAATAGTTTCTGATTCAAAGTTAGAGTATGGATTTTCAGTTAGAATATTTTGAAAGTAAGAAACAACATAGTTTCATATTTGATCTTTATTGGTGATCCAGTTGGGGCCTTCTTAGATTTTGGTGATGCAATTTTTCTTGATTCTTTTCTTAATGAAATTATGGTAGGTTTTGGTATTGCAGTCACTGTCTTTAATCAAAGTTGAGTAGTTTTTTTTATGCCAGAAGCTTTCCTCCTGATTCAGAGCTTTTATGAGGTGAGCATGAGCTTTAGAAAGGTTGTTTCCATTGATATTGTTGTTGTTTTCCAAAAGCTTTTCTTCATACATGTTGATCATCCAATTAGCAGATACAAAAGGTAAAAAATCATCATTAAGACACCACATATTTAAAAATTTAAATCAAGATTTTTTGTAGGTATTTCTGTTAGTGATGGAGATGAGGATGGGCATGTGGTCTGAGAAAGTTCAGGGAAGTGATGAACAAGGGCGCTGTTAAAGAGTTCAGTCCATTCAGAGTTGTACAGAACACGACCAAGGCGCTTCCACTTGGTTTTATTGGTCCAGGTAAATCTGTTTCCCATGTAACCAGCATCTTCAAGATTACAATTGTAGATAGCTCTGTTGAAGTCATCTGAACTGTTGGTGCAGAAGTTGTTGCAATATTTTTGTTCAGTGTAGTTGAGGATGGTATTGAAATCTCCACGGACCATCCAAGCCTTGACAGAGTCAGTATTATCACTCAGGGTTTGCCACAATGCCAATCTACTACTTCTCTAACATTTGGCATAAATAACAGTGAGAGTGATAATGTTGTTGGAGTTGGGTAAAGCAATTTCAGCACTTAGGAGCTGGGGTGATCAGAGGTGATAGTGATGTTGAACCAATCAGACCAGAGGAGCCAGATTTTGTTGTTGCAGTTGAAGAATAAAAGATTGAAACCCAGGTAAGCAGCAATAGTAGAAATGTGAGATGAATCAACCATTGGTTCTTGAATGCAGACAATACTAATCTTTTTGGCGATGATAATATTCTTTAGCCTCCTTTGAGAAGCTTTGTTGGATATTCCACAGATGTTCCAATTAAGATCGTTGATCATATTCAGGTGAATTGCTGATTTGTTTTTTATCACATAACATGGGCTTATATATTATTTTCTCATTTATGTTTCTATTTTTGAATTTTGCAGCCTTAAGTCTTTTGCTGAGAAGAGATTTGAAGCTGAGATCAGTTTCTTTTATCTTCAAGATCGGTGTTGAAACAGGCTTCCAAAGTTGAGGTGGTTAGGTGTGTAAGTATCTTTTTCTACAAAATTCTAGTCATGGTCTTGTGTTTCTCTGTATTCATCCTCAAGGTCTTTAATTTTTTTCTATTATATCAGTGCTCTTAGGAGTGTTGATATGGGCAACAATATTAACATATACTTTTCATTTGTCTCCATTATAATTAGGAGATTTAGAGTTGAAGATGATGGTTTTGATGTTGTTCTCTTCATTCTTTTCCTTATCTTCCTTGTAATCTTAAGTATTTTCCTCATTTTCCTTGTTAATTGGTATATATGTTTTGGATTGCAGCTTAGGTTTGCTCTGAATTTAATTGTTGTTCTGTTTTCCATTTATTGTTTCCTCAAGGTTCCTTTAAGATTTCCTACATGAAGCAGATGCATGACCAATATGGTAACATTGATTGCAGTAAGCCGAGATATCCTTGTAGCTGATATGGAGCCAACATCCATCGTTGAACCCGAACCCGACCCAGACATCATGTTGCAGTTTCAAGGAAATGTTGAGTTCAACAAGAACGTAACATGCATTAAATAGAGCTCTATTTTTGGGAGGGACCCAAACCTTCAGGGGTTCTCCAATAGATTCAGCAATGGTTAGTATAATTTATTCTTTGAAAAGATATTCAGGGATACGACCTATCCTTATCCAAATATGAACCACAGGGTATTCATACTTGGGGTTAAAATCAGGAGACCATTTGATTAGTCTCATGATTCTATCCCCAACAGTCCATATGGTTCTTGCCCAGAGTCTGCACAAGTCATCTTTTGTAGAAAATTCGATGAGAAGGTGTCTGGAGTCCCAATTACTGACATTAACCTCTCCTTTAAATTTCTTTGAGTCTAAAAAGTGATTCAAAACCTGTCTGTTGGGGATACCCTGAGTGAATTTAACGATGATAGTAAATTTTTGGCAGCTTTCAAGATAGTCTTTTGTTTCTCTTTTAACTGAAACGATACGTGGGACTGAAGGTGTTTGATGAATACGGGCTTAATTGTTTCTGCAGGGAAATATCTTGAAAGATTGACCACATCAGCAAAGCTTTTTGTGTTTTGCAGGGCTGATATTCGCATGGGTTGATTGATGAAGATCTGGAAAGTATCATTCGCTAAAAAACGGGTTGCTGTAAGAGTTCATATCTAGACAATGATTCCCATATGAGGAACTAGAAGAAAAATCGAAGAATTGAGATCAAAGCAGAGAAGGATGGGAAATCAGATTTCTTGGAGATCAAGAAATCAGATCTTGAGTGAGCATTCTTCCTTTTTTCCAACAATCGTGAGAAGCTCCTAATTCCATCTTACCACACCTCATGGGGCTTCTGGCTTGAAGAAGCCTGCAGCTGGACGACCGTTTCTATCAATTATACCTATCTTTGGCGCACAACCTTCTGCTCTATCATATACCATATATAGCAAGAACGAAATGCGCGAATCTTTAATAACAACACTTCCCTAAGCTCAAGTGTCACCATCACATTCTTTCGGACCTCCGATATCGCTTTTATGGAACTAAAATTATATTCCCCCTGTAATTTTCTTTTCTTGTGTAATGAATAGCCCAATCTAAGTTTGATCCCAATGTAATATGGCCATAGTCGGCTAAGAATCTTGGTTAGTCACCGGACTTTGTCATGTGTATCAAGTATGCCATTGATGTTTTTTTTGTATCAAAACGGTCACTTTTGTTGGTTTTTTGTTACATCCGCGGTCACTCACGGATGACCACAGATGCAAATCAAGACAAACAAAAGTGACCACATATGCAAATGAAACCAACAAAAACGAGGGCGTTGATACAAAAAAAATATCAATGGCATTTTTGATACACATGCATAGGCGGAGCTGGGTGGGTGCCTGTGGGGTCCCAGGAACCCACCCAATTCCTAAACTAGAGTTTTTAGTACCAATAGAAAATCAAACATCCCATTGTCCCTCTGGTAAAATTGAATTAGGAACCCACTCAGATCGTGGGTTCGATACATAATATTTTATGTTATTAATTATCAAAATTGAAGTTTTGCTACATGTCTTATGTTATTATTCACTCGTTACAAAGATTGAGTTTAAATTTTGTTGTTGATTGAGTTTTTTTTTATGATTGCAAGATTTGCTACATGTCTTATGTTATTATTCACTCGTTACAAAGATTGAGTTTAAATTTTGTTGTTGATTGAGTTTTTTTTATGATTGCCATTTGAAATTTGAATATAAACCATTTGTTATTATAATTTATTTTGATATATATATATATACTTCTTCGATAATAAAATTTAGGACACCACGATGTTCCGATCCTGCTACACCACTGTACACATGACAAAACTTTGGTGACTAACCAAAGTTCTTAGCCGGCCATAATCTCACCAAAAACTTTTGTATATCTTTTATTTATTTATAAATTTACATTTTTTATAACCAAAAAAATCTTGAGAAGCAAACTAGTAAAAAGTTTAATAATACTACTATTCCGATTCGTAGAATCGGAGGCGAGCACTATATTATATAAACTCCCGCGCTCTCCCGTACTATTTTCAATCGGAGACCATTTCAATACGGATTTTATCTAATGTAGACCCCACGATTACCACACGCGTGGCGCTCTGATCTACCACCACGTGTCCTTCTTTCTCGCGGCGCCATTTGCAAATTTTCCATTTCTATCATCATTTAAACCCTGCCATAAATCTCTCTCTCTCTTCAATACATAGATAGAAAAAAGAAACCCTAATTTTCTCTCTCTACCTTAACCATGCTCCCTCACTCGTACACTGTAGATTCTCTCTCTCGATCACAAACCCTAGCATCCACCATCCTATCTTCATCTTCTCCTTCCCAAATCTCCTCCACCTGCGCCTCCATCGAATCATATCTACACTCGCATTCTCCGGATCAATCTCGCCATTTCTTCTCCGTCACCTTCCCTGCTCTCATCTGCAAGCTCTTCGGTTTCGATGACGTCACAACGCTACCATCAAAATCCCAGTCGTCCTTTTCTGGGGGCTGGATCGATACTGTTCTTGAATCGAACGATCCTGATTTGGCAGCTAGGGTTTATTCTCTCATGTCGGTTGAAGGAACTTTACTTAGCTCCATTGCGGCGGTGGATAGGTTATCTTTAGTTAAATATATCTTCCCTAACGAACGGCTTCCACAATGGGCTCGATTTATGCTGTCCAAAGGGAAGGATTGTCAGGTACTATCGGATTTGTCCCCTTTGTTTAAAGGTAAACTCACGGAGGATTCGATTGAAGGGTCTTTGTGTCAAGTTCAGCTAAATATTTTTGAGTATTATATGTTTTGGTTCGCTTATTACCCTGTTTGTAGAGGTAGCAATGAAAAATCGGTTATGGTTTCCACTAAAAAGAGCAATAGATTTAGGATAGAGAAATGGGCCCAGTCAATACCTGGGTTTCATGGTGTTAGTAAGGATGCTTCGGAGCAGAAAATGGAGTGTAATCTTTATATACGTCTATTATATACTTATCTTCGTGCATTTGTACCTGTTCTTGATTTGAATCCTCACCAGCAACCTTACCGCAGTTCACTTTTGCATTACACGGGTGGGTATGATGGCTCAATCATGTTACGCGCAGAGTTTTTGGTGAATGCATTTGTGCATTATTGGTTGATTGATAATGATTTTTCACCCTTTCCTGTTAGTGTGTGCAAGTCCTTTGGTGTGTCATTCCCGTTCAGGTCTGTGTTGGGTGAAACCCCACCCAGCAGTGGATTAGGAGAAGCGATAAAGTTGTTTATCAAGTATTTGAATTTGAATTGGGTTGCGGGTGCAGATGAGTTTGAGACTAATGCCAAGTCTAATGGTAGTCCGAGGTGGATGACCTCAAGACCGGGTTCATCTAATGGTAGTCCGAGGTGGTCAACCCCAAGAGTGGGTTCATTTGATAGTATGAATGTGTCAACTGTACCGTCTTCGACACGTCCTGCTGGCTGCTGGAACTCATATGTCCAGAGGCCACTATACAGGTTTATATTGAGGGCTTTCCTATTTTGTCCTGTGGGGACTTCTATCAAGAATGCATCTGAAGTATTTTCAGTTTGGGTTTCTTTTATGGAACCTTGGGCAGTCAGCATTAGTGATTTTGCAGATCTTGATGCGATGGTAAGTGGATCTGCTAAGAATGAAAGGAAAGAGGAATCTGAAGCTGGTGCTAGTGGATATACATCTTCATGGCAGGGATATGTTTTGTCTAATTACCTATACTACAGTTCTTTGGTTATGCATTTTATTGGTTTCGCACACAAGTTTCTTCATACTGATCCTGCAGTGATAGTCCAAATGGTGTTAAAGGTTTGTTTCTTCAAAGATATTTTCTTGCTTAGTTCAATATTCTAATTGTTTTTCATCAGTGCTTTGCTGTATCATTTGATTGAAAACCTATAATGCTTGTATCAGTAGATTTGTTTGGTAAGGCACTTGAGGATATTACTGTACTAAACATTGTTGAAACAACTTTTGGATCTTAACTATTTTACTGCATAGTTGAAACACAAACAACTGCCTGTACAGATCCGGAAATTAAAGTGGAGCTAATTTACCTGCAACAATTTCTGGTAGATGATATGCTTATTAGGTAACTACTATAAATTACTTGTGATGCTTGACCCAAGTTAATGAACTTAAACTGTACCTCATATAGTCTTCAGCTTGTGAAAAAGAAAGTCTACTTCAAATTTCCTAATCATATATCTTGTAGAGTGAATTGGTGCAATGGCTTTGATTAGTTGACTTGTGGATTTTTTTGGGTGACTCCACTACTACATGGCTACTTTAACTTATGAGGGATTATATTGGGAAGAGTTGTATATAGTAGGATTATATGAAAAGTTATGAGAGTCAGCTACGGTTTTGAACATATTTTCATTTAATTTATAATTTTAAAGTAGATATCTCTGGTGGTATGTTAGCTGATATTATTTGTTCCAGTCCTCTTCTTCACTTATTGACATCATTCATCTAATGAAGTGCTTGTTTATCATTATCACTTAGTTTTAGATTCATTATTTTGTTATGCTTGCTAATTAAACATAATACTCGTGTATTTATTATTTTTGTCAATCTAGGTTACTAGTATAAGATATATAGTTCACTTAAAATTTCTATGTATATTGTTTGTTAAATTCAGTATACTCCCTATCTGTTTTTACTTTCTACATGCGGGTTGGATACATTTTCAATACTAGGCGGGTGGACGTCGATGAATACATTTCTAAATAGTAGGCATTGTTGTTTTAGATAGATAGGTTACCCTCTATATGCACTAGTTATATAACAGAAAAAACAAACTTAGTGCTTCATCAATCTATTTACTTCTGTTCCGGATTTCATACCTGAACCCTAGAAGGATTCTTCTGAAGGAAATTGCCCAATATATTACCTCTTGTAGTTCTCTCTTCTTTTACATGTCAATCGGTGTAACTATCTTGTGTCTTATTTTATCTTGTCAAAGCTCCATGCTTTAGTTTAGACTATTCTTGAAACAAGTAGCAGTCTAATTATTCTAGTTGTATTTTCATTCCGTCTCAGGTGAGACAATTTCCGTATGTGATTGCCAAGATTCTACCTACTTGAATTCATATCGGATATACCTGAGGGATAACAACAGCTTAAAGTATGCGAACAGGACTCAGCTCTCATAATTTTTACTTTGTTTCTTATAGGTCATGAACATTTTGACATCATCAAAAGAGCTAATGGACCTTGTAAAGAATGTCAATACTGTTTTTCATAACAAGCAAAGTGGGTCAGGCAAATCAATACTTGGTAGCTTGTGCAAATTCGTTCCATCCATTTGCGAACAGTTACAGGTACATTCACCTTTCATAGCTTCTACTTTCCCATCTGTTGCTTTTTAGTCACCGAGTTTGTAGTCTGTTATTATTACTTCGATCTTTAACCTCACAGAACATATTGCCGCCATTGTTCACTTGTAAGATCATAACTGTTGAGCACCTACACAATTTGAGGTAGACAAGTAAGGTGGCTGCGACGTGCCTTTAATCAAGGATCTTAAGTTGGCTGAGAGAACATAACTTAGAATTTGTTAGGCGCCGAAAATTTTAATTCTATTATTCTGATGTAGCCTTATATTTCGGTCTGGTTTCCCTTTTTAATTGGGAATCTGTATCTTCAACTTTATAGTAATACAAAGGCTTTATTTGATTAAAAAACAACAACAAAAAACTTAGAATTCGTAGATTACTCTTCCAGTGTTTTCAAACTGTATCTATGATCTTGAAACTGCCTGTCTGAATTGCTTATGACCTTGGAAATTATTTTTTGTTCCTCTATTATACCATCAATTTTCTTTAATCGTGTTCTACTTGGGTCTATGCACTTCTCCCTTTTCCATGAGCTGGAGCCGTGGGGGTATACTAACTATAAGTTTCTTCTTGTTAAAACTTCAGATGGTGCGTATATTACTTTTCTAATGTCTATCTGCTGATGCTAGGATTGGGAGGAAGGGTTATGTGAGAGTGATGCAGATGGATCTTTCCTACATGATAATTGGAACAAAGACCTGCGGCTTTTCAGTGACGGAGAGGATGGTGGACAGCAATTACTTCAGGTTTTTATACTCCTTCAACATAATTAAATTTCCCTTCTCCTTCTGCAGTATAAATTTTGTGACACATCTTTTCCACTGCAGTTGTTTATATTACGTGCTGAAGCAGAGTTGCAAGCCATACCCGGAGATACCCTTACACCCTTAGCTTCATTAAAAGCTCAAGTGAGTTGCCTTTTTGGTGGCCATACTATAAAACCTATTTCATTTTCACTCGAGCCAGAATCTGACCAAAAAACCCGAGATGAAATATTCAAGCCGAGAAGAGTTGGTAATCAAGCATTGGCAGATATCAAATACAAAGGCGACACCATGTATCGTCCGATTTCTGAAGACGAGGTTGCATGGCTGGCTAAGCTGCTGGTTAATTTTTCAAGCTGGCTCAATGAAAAGCTTGGACTAAACAAACAGATAGAATTGAGCCAGAAAGTGTCTTATGTAGAGGTCTCAGATGATGATGTTGGCAGCATAACAGGGCCCTTGGACACAGTGAAGGTAATTCTATGTGCTATTGGTTTTTGGCTTATGATGTTGGGTGCTGCAGCATTCAGGCTAATGAAAAGACATGGTTTGAGGTTTAACTTTCGAGTTTTGGCTTCAAAGAAGTTTGTGATGATTCTGCTTGTATACGCTGTGTTTTGCATAATGAAGAAAGTGTTTCGCCTTATATTTTGTAGATAAAAGGACTGAAAATATAGAGAAAAAGTACAGAGAGCATAGGATTTGGGATGAAATCTTCTTCCTTTTGTTTGCTTGAAAAGTGGCTATTGTAACTAAATGAGTTGTTTAGGAGATGAATGATAGAGTTGTTTAATCATTGAGTATGCACTTCCTATTTGCTTTGCAATTTTGTTACAATTGTTTGGACGCAGTGCTGGTTAATGCATTCAGCTATTGTGGTAATTATCAGGTTTATGCATTCAGCTATTTAGTTAAACTAATAATTTCAAAGTTGGTCAGGTTATGTGAAAATTATAATCTGTTTTTTTATTATTTCTATGTGATTTTAGTTTTGTGTTTACTGATACTTATCTGTTTTATTTTTTTAGCAAAACAAACTGAATTACTAAAGTGAAATGTTTTACAAATTCAAGTCCTTAATAAGAACTAATAATAAGGACTAAAATGAAAAAACAAAAAAAAGCCCTAAGTGCCCAAAATAGAAAACCCTAACAATGCTCAAAGACCAATTACAACTCAGGGACCGGTTTTTATCTCCATCGATATAGAAGCACCAAAAGAACGTCTAATCAGGGTTAATGTAACCCACACCAAGACTTTCCAAGGTTATAATTCCAAGTAAAGGGGATGGAGCATTAATGTTGGTGAAGTGTCTGTTCGATCTCAAGCAAAATCCATTTAGCGATCCAATCCGCAGCCGCATTTTGGGTTCGAGTGATGTGACGAAGATTCATGGTTGAAAAAATCAGACTACGGCAAATAGAAGCAATAGGGTTGTTCGAATCATTTCCAGTAGCAATGTTGTTGACAAGAGTTAGACAATCCGACTCTATGTCAACCGCGTGCCAACCATTGTTTTTGCACAAAATCAGAGCCTCCAACAAAGCTTTGCTCTCAGCTTGAAGAGGACCCAATTTACCGAACACGAAGCCAACTCCAGCGATGATATTGCCAAAATGATTTCTAACTATCAGGCCACCTGAGGCTTCTCCTACGAAACTGCTCGCTTCATCGATATTGATTTTAAGTCTCCCAGCAATTGGTGGAAGCCATTTCAGGTACTTTGCTTTGACCTTTCCTATACTTAGACATCCAAGTTCAGCACCTGCATCAATAACACCAGTCCAGTGCTTAGCCTTAAACATATTCTTTGAGTCTATACCTAGAATCACCTTTTTAATTCTATTAACAGCACTAGAGAAGTTATCATAGGAATTATTAAACTTGCAGTGGTTTCTATTAACCCAGATAGCCCAAAAAATGATTTGAGGGACTATGTGAGTAATATGAAATTTACACTGAGAAGACCAGAAGTAACAATGCATCATATGACTAAGAGACATGAAACGTCTCATAGGAATTCTGAAAAGAATTCCAAAGTAGTTCCAAAATGACCAGGCAAAGCTGCAACTAATGAAGAGATGATTTTTGTCTTCACAGTTGTAGCAAAACTGACATTTAGAGACCACCACAAAGTGTCTTTTGGAGAGTATATTGTCTATGGGAGCAAATGTTTTTAATAACTTCCAACTTAAAAACAAAAATTTAGTTTGAATGAAATGATGCCAGATTTTCTTAAAAATAGAGAGTTTCGAATGAATAGCTCTGATGTTTTCCCAAGTTGCCTTTGTGTTAAAACTTTTGTCTTTTGAAAGCTTCCATTCGATATTTTACCATCTTGATCGTGAATGATTTTAACACTGGTAATATGGTTTAATCTTTCAATAGAAAGAAAGGTAGTGAGGGTGAGAGTATCCCAACTTCCCTATTTCCAAAAAGAGTTCACTTTAACAGGGAGAAACCAATTGTTAAAAACATGGTCGTTAGCAATAGGAGGCATATTATGCCAAGAGTCTCTCCAAAAGTCAATGTCCCCCTTGCCAAGACTCCAACAGACACTTTGATCAGCCTGGTCCTTAACAGAACAGAGCCTTTTCCAAATGATAGAATCATAAACTTTACAATCAGCATTTAAAGGATGAGTGTTGCTACAATAAGTTGTATGAATAAGATCAGACCAGAGGGAATTTCTTTTCCTGAAATGGTACCAAAGTTTGAAAGAGAAGGTGAGTTGAATATCAGACAATAGTTTGACATTCAACCCACCTTCATCAAAAGGCCTACAAAGGCTACTCCAGGCAGACCAGTGAATAGCATTTTCATGATATTTAGATCTCCAAAGGAACTTATTGAAGCAATGCTCAATTCTATTGATAACGCTTTTGGGGATCAGACTGTTCTGCATCCAAAAATAGATAATAGGATAGAGGACATTCTTTATAAGGGACAGTCTGCCCCCAAAAGAAAGATTCTTCATATCCCAATCATATATTTTGTTATAAATTTTAGTAAGGAGAGCTAAGTAATGCTTCCCTTTGTTGTTTGCAGCTATAGTGATGCCCAAGTAGGTGAAAGGAGCTTGCTCAATATTAAAACCAGTTGCAGATTTGATCTTGGCTGAATTGGCATGAGTGCAAATGGAAGAGGTAATAAGCTTTGTCTTATCTTTATTTATCAACTGGCCAGACTTATTTTGGTATTTGTCAAGCAGGTGACTAAGGCAGCTAATGGAGGAGGGAGAGCTATTGGTAAATATGATGATATCATCTGCAAACGCCAAACAAGGTAAGATAAAACCCGATTTTAAAAAGTATTTCATGTTATTGTTATTATTATAAAGATTAGAAAGCCCTCTAAGCAAAGCTTCCTCAGCAAGAATGAAAAGACAAGGGGACAAAGGGTCTCCTTGTCTTAAACCATTCTTCTGAGGAAAGTAACCAATACTAACACCATTAATCCAAATAGAAACCATGACTTTAGATATAAGCATATTAATAAGAACCAGAATATCATCAGAGAAACCAAAACTTTTTAGAGTATTAATGACAAAGGCATGAGACATTCTGTCAAATGCCTTTGTCATGTCTAACTGTAAGATAATATTGCCTTTAGAAGGCATTCACTTGATATTATGAAGCATTTCTTTAATAATAAGAATATTATCATGGATAATCATGTCTTTGACGAATGCACTTTGACCTCTAGAGATGATATTAGGAAGGATGTAGGAGATTCTCTTATTGATAAGGCCAGAAATTAATCTGTTGAAAATAGTGCACATGCTAATAGGCCTGAAATTATTCCAAGAAATGGGGTTAGGGCCTTTAGGAATAAGGTAAATCCCAGTGGCAAAAACACCACTGGGAATACTGTTACCCTTAAGATAAGAATCTAATGCAATGCATAGATCACTATTGATTATTTCCCAACAAGATTTAATAAAGAAACAATTGAAACCATCAGTGCCAGGGGCACTATCATTCCTCATATCCTTGACAATGGACTACACCTCTTCTTTACTTGTATGCTTAAGTATAGCCTCATTGTCCATGTCCATAATTAGCTTAGGAATATTGTTAAGGCTTGAATCCTGAGAATTAACAGTGTTACAGCTATAAGAATTATTAGATAGAATTTGTTTAAAATAAGACTCAGCTGATTTAGCAATATCATCCTGATCAGTAAGCCAGATACCCTCATCTTTAATGCCATTTATAGTGTTTTTTTTCTCTTCTTAGCAACATAATTGTGATGTAACTTAGTGTTACCATCACTATCACTGAGCCAAGTATTGTAACACTTTTGACGCCGGTAACACTCTTCATTTTTTAAAGCAAGGATGAGCAAACTATTGGCTTTAGATAGATTAGACTTAGTAATGTTGATGTTAATCTGCTGATGAATTATCTCAAAATTGTCTACCTCATTAGTAGCATCTTTGACTTTATTGAAAATGTTACCAAAAGTAGAAGAGTTCCAATCTTTAAGACACTTCCTTAAACACTCGAGCTTGTACCAGAAAAGAACATTAGGATCACCATTGCATCGCTTATCTCAATTCTGCTTTACACAACTTAAGAAATCAGGGTGATTAGTCCAAGCATTCATGAACTTAAAGTAACCTTTATTATAGTTAGAGAATCTGTTCTGAATGTTAGAGATATTGATAAGGAGATGAGCATGGTCAGAACACGTTCTGACCATGTGACAAACCTGAATATTCCAAGTTGATATCAAATTCTGATTTACTAACACCCTATCTAACCTTTTCCAGATTTTGTTATTGCTCCAGGTGTACATGGAACCAGTGTAACCAGGATCTTCAAGATTACAGTATCTGATGCACTCATTAAACTCATCAACACTACAATCATCAAAAGAAGCACAACAGAGCTGATCTTCAGGACAAGTGATGGTGTTAAAGTCCCCAACAACTATCCAGGGCTTGTCATCACAAGAGAGCTGACATATCTGACTCCAGAGCTGTCTACGCTACATTCTTTGATTCTTTGCATAAACAGAGGTAAATAAACAAGAAAAAGTAGTGTAATTGATCTCCAAATGGAGAAATTGATCATGACTGATGATTAGAGAAATATTAACATCATCAGGCCAAAAAATCCAGACTTTATTAGATATGTTAGCAGTAAAATTAGGAAAACCAATCCAACTAGCAATAAGATCTATTTTGTCATACCTTGCCACTGGCTCCTGGATTGCAAACACTTTAACATTGTCTTTATTAATCATGTATTTAAGTCTAGACAATGTAGGATTGTTATGAATTCTACGAGCATTCCAACTAACTGTCTTTATCATTCAGATAAAGATTTGTTAACGGACTTCTCTCTTTTACGCAGAGAGTTAATAAGCAACCTTTTAACACATCATTCAGATAAAGATTTGTTAACGGACTTCTCTCTTTTACGCAGAGAGTTAATAGACAACCTTTTAACACTTCTGTTTTTCTTTGCAGACATGATTTTCCTATTGATGATTGTATCAAAATCCTGATTAGAAGAATTGGCCTTTGGTGAAGGGTTATAACTGCCTATATTGTCCCCATGAGGAGAATTCTGCTGAGTTATCTGGTTTTGAGAGTTAACATCCTGTTCCAAATCTTGAAGAGCACCAATGATTTCGAACTCTTTGTTGGAGGCAGTGTCAACTTTAGAAGGGCTACATGGATTTGTTGAAGCAGTAGACTTATCTTTAGCAGTTATGATCGATTTCAACTTTCTCTTGTAAACTTTAATGAAAGGTTGAACCATAGTAGGTTTAGATATATGAATCTTATCATCATGTAAAGAATCTGATTGAGTTACTTCCTTTGAAATATTATCAGATTTTTGACTGACTTCTTTGTATTTTTCCTCTATTTTCGAAACATTCTTTTTGCAATCAGCTTCTTTATGCCCCAGATGAAAACAATTATAACAGTAATCAGGTGCATTTTTATAACTCACACCAACCCAACATCCTTCATTCTCTCCAAACCCAATCCACAACTTCCTTTTAAGCACTCTTGAAACATCTATTTCTACTTGAGCATAAGAAGCATTAGCTTTAGCACGGTTATACTTAGGCACACACGTTTTATGAACTTTGCCTAATGAGGCAGCAATGTCACCAACAATCCACTCATTATAGAGATACTCTAGCATGTTTTCAAGATGAATCCAAAGCAATACTACCGGGATTTCTTTATTCTTGTTAATGTCAGGAGACCATTTTAGGACCCTCATGACTTTACCATAAACGTTCCAGATTGGTTTCGACCAAAACTTTGTTACATCTTCCAATAAGCTGAACTCTATCAAGATTTGTCTAGAGTCTAAGGTTATATACGAATATGAACCCTTAAACTTAAAGGATTCCATAAAAGATTGAAATACTAACGTTTCGGGATCCCTTGACTAAACTTGCCGATCATCATTGATTTAGACTGCTTTATTAGGACTTCATGAGTTTCTTTATCAAACTGAATGACATTATGATCATCCGCAAATTTAATGAACTCAGGCTTTGACACTGTACGATCGTGAACAGAGGACAATATTTCTGCAAAGGATTTCTTGATCTTGGATTTATCATTACTAGCATCTGATAGAAGAGCATGAAACTCTTCATTATTAAGGATGTTGAAAGACATTAAGCAACCAGCAACAAAAAACCGGCGACGACTTTGACGGAAAAACAATGAAGCTCTGTTTGAAGAAATAAGAAACAGAGACCAGAAACTTGAATCCTGCTAAACTCTGAATCTTGACGAAGGCTCTTGCAAAATGAACGACCAGCAAGCGGTGCAAACGGCTACAAATCTGAAGAACAGAGGGAACCGGCGACACGAAGCTCTGAAGAAATACCCGAAAAGAAAGCTCTGAAGAACAGAGAAGCTCTGAAGAACCACACCAGAAAAGAAAACTCTGAAGAACGGAAAAGATCAAAGCAGAGAAGCAACTCGAGAAAAAAAACAGAGGCCGGAAAGGTAATCCGACGATCAGAATCTTGGAGCTCGAATCCAGAGGGTTCTCGAAAAGCTCTCTAACGCTGCTTCATACAAGTTGGCACTTGGCCATAAAATAACAGGAGCCAAGTCCGATTTGATTTTAGCTTTACCAATCAATTTGGTTTTGGAGTCTCTTTTGGTTTTCATACATAAACTCCTCCTAAATTATCGCAATCATTCGCGAGGCCAATATGAAGATTTCCGTTGCCGAACATAGGAGAATTATCTCCTTTTATTTTTATTATATAAAATTAAATGAACATCATAAATATTTTTTATTATTATAAATCTCATAGCATTAGTTAATCAAAGAATTCATTTTACTAAATCATAAATGAACCTTATAGTATAAACACGATCAATTATACAAATCAATACTAAAAGATGAGTTAAATATTTTGTTTTTCATTATTTTGACTTTTTTTTTCATACGTTTACTAATTTTTCTTGTTCTAAATATTTGAAAAGTTTATTTCAAATAACTTATAGTATATTTTTCTTGTACTAATTTGGACCCGACTTATATATTTTAGGTTAGATTATATTAATTTAACATAATTATCTAGGACCTTCTTGAATATTTTTAGGTTATGTGGTCTTTTGTTTCTAGATATCTTAGTTTTTCTGCTCGTTTAATCTTATAATATATATCGACTGTCTAACCATATTTTTATAATTATTTATATTTTTATGCAATTCACTAATTACATGTTTACGTCGTTTAATCTTATATATGTCTTAATTTTTTTCCCTAAAGTATGTAACGTCGATCGTTCATGATGATGTTCTAGAAAACTCTTCTTCGACTTAGTCTCTTTCTCTATAAGACATTCTATTGTTTTATCTTCAATCATTAAGACACTTTACCTTATTTTTATTGTTTCACTAAGTTTTAGCTTATTCATACCTAAATACTTTTCCTATCTCTACCTCATTAATACATCGTTTTGCATTACTCAAAAAATTTCTGTAACTTGACGCGAAGCTTTATCTCTTATAATAAGGGTAATGACGTTATGACGACACATGACCTTATCATGGCTTATCCTAATCCTTGAATTTATTCTTATGTTTAATGACTAAAACAAATTTATTTAATGAGTTAAGATTCATCATTTTCACTACTCATTTTACTTCATAATCGTTGTTGTTGTTGTTATCTTTACAAGAGTTTTCACACGACGTTATATGTAAAAACATTGTTTGATTTGCTCATTTTAACCTTTCGTTTATCATTGCTTAATCACCAATAAGAATGAAACTGTTGTCAGCACTTTTCAAATTCGTACACATGCATATAGATTAATAGACTTCTTAGCCGTTGATCCTTTTTAATTTAACGATGTAGATTTAACGAATTTTACTATATAAAAAAAACTCAAACCTTATTTTTTTCATTCTTTCACTATTATAGCTTATCTAAAAAAAATCTCTCTTAAACTTTTATATGAAAACGATGATTTTTATGAAAATTTAGGCACATTTACTCAGTCAATCATCACTCATCGTACTTATTAGGTATAAACTTTATCTTCATCATATTTTCTTAATAGCTTAATTATTATGGGAGGTAAGAAAGAGAATCAATCCAATACATTTTCCCATTATGTAGTATGTACTTGGCAAAATATAAAACTCTTAAAATGAGCTATAAGATTTTCAAAATGACCAACCAAGTGGTCAATATGAGGACGCAACTACTACATATGACTATTTAGATGGTAGTAGTTCATAAAAAATTTCAACAAATAATTTGTCTAATAGTCCTAATAATAAATGTAGGTTAGATACTAAAAAAGTATCTCCTAATAATCCCGCTACCAATCGTAAAGTGGATAATTAAACTAAGATTTCATTTATGACTCCATTGAAACTTGTAGATGGTGACAACACTCCAACACCTCTTGAACTACTTAAACCCGATGTTGCATCCTCATCTAACAATACTACTATTGTGTCTGCGTCATAACCAAACCTTAACGTTTTCCAAAGGTTTTTAATGAAACGAAGTTCAGTCTATCTTGATGATAAATATGAAGACTAAAATCTTATTGTTTAAATGGAGCATTCTTGATGGTGTTACTATTTATCTTCCACGATCAGGAGATCATCACAGTATAATCTTTAACGATGAAGTATGTTTCCTTTACAAAAATATATAATGGGGGTGTTAGTTTTCTACTTTATCCTGAACTTATAAAAAAATCAAGGAGTTAGAATTTGTCTAGTCAGATTAACCCCATTAGTTAGAGGATGTTGACTACTTTAATTACTCGTCAGTCCTATTGAAAATCCCTTTCACAATTCTTGAAATTCTTTCTCAATATAAATTTAACAATTTTCCAAGGTCGTCATTTTATTACTTCACTGCTCTAAAGAAATATTGTATGGTAATATTACATGATGCTAATTATTTGTTGAAGATATATTTCTTTTATGTTAGTGGCAACTGATAATTGAGCTCACCAAAAACATCAGTCAAGCCGAACAAAACTGAGAAAAAAAAGTGTGGTATTATTTTTGAAAATATCTTTATCAGTTACTTTTTATTTAATCTACTTATTGTTATTATTTTCACAATTTATTTTTGTTTTTTCATGCAGAAGCTCATGCTCTATCAAAATTATAGAAACATCAATCATATTAAAACAAAATTTAGAATCAGCTATCTGCTACAACTAACCTTGTTTTGGAAAAATCACTATAAACATCTATTTACTCAAGAAAACTTTTTCTGTTAAGAGTTTGGAAATTAGAATGGATGTTGATTGCAGAGAATTGTGAATGATGAACATGAAAACTAATGCTTATATTAAACAAACAAACATGGTTGAACTTCTTCAAGGTCATTTTTGGAAAATAAGATGAATGAGTAATGAATATACCAATTTCACCAATAAATAAAAATTAATTAAATAATATTGTGATGCTGATGACGGTGCCCCACTTTAAATTCTAAAAAATCAAAACCCGTAGAAAAAAAACAAATCTTATGATCCCTATTTGAAGAAAACAACTTCTAAAAAAACGTTTAAACTCTTGCCTCAAAGAATAACATTCATTGTTGTTCTACAAATATCTTTCATATTTGAAAATGAAAGCATGAATCAGACTAACGGACCGTTAGAAAAAAAAACGATAAAATTCTTTTTATTTCATATCTTAATGTTGATATATTAAATTATCCGAAAACGTCTGTTGGATCGTTGTCAAGCGTAGATTTTAAATTTATACGGTTTTGTATTTTGACTCGATGTCATGGATTGTACTTTTCATCTTTATATGTTGTTGGCCCCCTAAAGTGAATTATATTAGAGGTTATTATTTAATTGTGTAGTTATTATCTTTCAAATATATAATATCTTAATCGTGTCATCTTTCTTTTTCAGAGTTGCTTCAGTTTTGTGCTACTGACTGATAAAATTTGTCTTATAACGATGTCAATGTGTTAAACAAAACTCCTTCCCCAACCATCCAATTTGGTGAAATACCTCATCATTGAAAAAGATAACACCAAAAGTAGAGCTTCAAATTTTATCTTTTAAACAATCAAAGATAACTTTGAAGGAGGAAAATATTAAACTAGAAAAATAATTCCAAATCACATCAAATTTTAATCAGTCATCTTCAATTAGTGATTAAAAAAAATTAACCTCTAAGGTCGAAAAACTAACTAAGAGTAAAAGTAATGTTACTAAGAATAAAAAAACTTGAAATTAAATGAGTCGATCAAAATATGAAAAAATAAATGATTTTTAAAGTTATGGACAAAACCCAATCATTTATTGAACAAGAGAAAACAAATCTCCTCCTTTAACTTCTCTAGCACAATCTTACTATCGACTGAAGTCCTTATTCAAAATATATTCATAAATATCAACATTGTTAGTTAAACATTGCAAAACGACTCTTATCCCGATGAAGCTTCTATCGATGACGAAAAATATCCACAAAGAAAGCATACACGCAGTATACAATAAAACATATGGCGAAATAAACAAGGCTCGTGTTCTTAATAGTGAAGATGTCAACACGAAATCAAACGACAATATACATGTCTTTACTTTATTTTATTCTTTTTTAAAACAATATCTTTGGTTAGTGATAGTTTGAGAAATCTTTGGAGGAGATGTTAAAATAAAACAATGGTAAGAGGACTTAATTCATGACACAAATTACTTTGTAAATATTTTAGAGAGAGAAACTCTATTTTGTAGAGAGATAAGTAGTGAGTAATAATTGTGTAATCATTAATCAATCACTTTTCCCCAAAAGGGCATGGTGCATTTATAGTACATTTATTGGGTCTCATATGCCTAAACAAGTCACTAATTATGGTGTCGTCTTCAAGTTTGTTGTTTGATACAAATTGGTCCTTTTACATTACATAATTATCAATTTCTCCTAAGAGACTTTTTTATGTCAAATTACACCCCTACTCGTCTTCCTCGAACAAGGACTGTTGTATGACCAATCTCGTCTTCCTCGAAGTTCTTGATGTTTTAACTGTTAATTTTTTGAGTAAAAACCTTTCCTTGAATGCGGAATGTATCTCTTTGAATTCGAACTATCGTTCCTTATCGAATTTTGCCAATCGTTTAACCTACTTTCTCAAGAAATCTTCCTCGATTTTTTGAGCAAATAGATCATCCCTGAATCGTTGAACAAAGAAATTTTCTTCAAATTTCTGTCCCAAAAACTCTTTCTCGAACTTTTGCTTGGGTTTTAATTTGCCTATTCGCAGAAGAAGCCATCGTATTTTACCTGGTTTTTTAACATCCATTCCAAACGTTTCCTCATTTGTGATGTTATGCCTTTTTCTGACACCACAAATGAGAACAATTTCCTCATGTCAGATTTCAATTGAGATGCCTCTTGCATGTTCTACTTTTTGGAACGAACTAGCTTAGGGGTGGTGTGACGCGTCCCTAGGAACTTATTGCACCTATCTTGGATAATTTTCCCCTAGGTAAATAACCCTTCTTTAACCTTGGACCTTGTCATACTTCATAGCCCATTCCTCTCCTATGAAACCCACAGTGCCTCACAGATCCCATATAAAAAACTTTTGGGAGAGATAAAGCTCTAAAAAAACTATTTCTAGAGAGAGAAGTGCTTCATACCAAAGAATTCTTGCATTTCAGAGTGGTTAACCATCAGTTAGAAATCCGAAAAAAGAAAAGCTTGCCAGTCTATACGTCAAACTAGATCCCCAACCACATGTGATTACGTACTACGGTGTTTGGCTTCCCTCGGATACTTCAACTGCACTCATCCCCTCAGACATCTGTTCCCAGCCCCTCAGTCACACTTTCCTGACAATAGACAAGAATGACTCAAACATGGGAATTGATAAACATTCCAAAGACTCATCTTCGGAAAGAAAGATGCACCATAAAGAGAGTAAACACAAATACATCAAACGTCCCAAAGGGTCAGTATCCGAAATTCATATCACTCCTTGTTCTACTCCACATGAGACTCCTCATCCCACACCAGAAATAGCTCCATGGAAATTAACCAGAGTTGACGCTGCTCAAATGACTAAGCAAAAACTTGAACCACGCCCAGAGAGTGAATCAGACGTGTCTCCAAATCATTCTCTTGCTGTCAAATCTGACGACAAAGAAGCTAATAAATATCTAATCGTAACTTCCGATAAAGAGTTAATGCCAATTGACGAGGAGAAAAAAAAATGCCACCACTTCTCACGCTATCGAAAAGATAAACACCACTACGAACCTTTTTTTAGAAAAAACCCGATGTTGTTGCTTTTCAAATTGAAGAAAAGAATTCTCCTCCAAATAAAAAAGCTACGTCAAAATAAGATGTTCTATTGCCCCCGGAAATCAATGCTTTAGTGGGGAATAACCTTAAAGCAGTTGAAAATATAAATTTACTGGAAAAAGTGTAGTATATTTATTAGCTTTAGTACATTCAAAGAGGCCAAAATAAGAGTTCGGTGGGGAATTCCTTCTACAATTTCCATTCGTTTCCCAATTATCGGAGCGACCATGCTATCAGTCAGAGATAATGAACTGATTGTATATACGGAGCTGATGAATTAGGGGTTACAATATCCTCTAGACCCTTTCTTTTTGGAGTATTTTCCGATGATCGATCTTTGTCCCACCCAGGTCGGACCCAACATGTGGTTCACTCTTATGGCCTGCGTCATGGCCTCCAAAATTTTGAGGGTGACTTTTTCTTTAGAGGAGTTTGTTGGCCTCTCTGGTTTGGCAAAGAACCCATACTTCATTTTTTATACTTTGACCTTCGGACGAGACCATAAGGTAGTTAAAAATCTGATTGAGGGAGACAAGAAATGGAATCAGAGCTTCCTTTTTATCTCAGGGCGTTGGGAGACAGGATCTGAGGCCACTATTGACAATCCCCATAAATTTTCACTCGTATGGACGAACATAAGTATGCTTCCCCCTTTATTTTCCTTCGAATTTCTCTTATATCTATTCTTATATAATTTTTTTTATTTATAAATAGAAATGACCGGGATATCCAAACCATATTCCAATTTTGTTCATAAAGCAAAAAACATCTTCACAAAGCTACATTTGTGGGCCAAGACTGCCTGGTCTAACAAATTTCGACTCTGTTTTACTCCTACAAACCTTGCCAAGAGTTTCTTGTGGAGATTGAATCCCTCAGAGCAATTATCCTTGGAAGAGCTCATGGTTCCCCATTCTCAACAAGATGTCTTAGACCGGTTGGAAGCAAAATATGTTGTGGTTTTTATTCCGAAGAGAGATAGGGCCAAGAGTCATTTAAATGAAGATTCAGACAACTCTTCGAAAAAAGGATTATGGCCTTCAGACTCGCGGGGATGAAAAAAATTGCTGAAAACTCAAAGGATGAGAAACCCGAAAAGTCCAAAAAGCTTTCTACCCAAGTACACAAAAAACTTTCTAGTGAGGCTCCTCCTAAGAAGAAATGCCACCAAAAACTGAAAGGAATTTTAGAAGAAATACCAGAAGCTTCTGCGGCTGTTGGTTCTCCCGAAAATAAAGTAGCCGAGCACGCCAAAACCTCAACGGAAATAATAGTCATTGAATCTGAATCCTCCCAACTTTCGTCAAACGATGTGACCATTCAAGACCCTCAAGATGATATTCAAAAGGCTGAGTCCTCCTCCTTAGTCCCTTTTGAGGCTAGCTCATCAGACTGTTCTTTTGAGATTCCTCGAGAAGACGAATTTCTCTTCTCTTTCACAAGCTCCTTCATTCCTCTGTTACTATTGGAAAAACATTGCAACATTTGAAAGACCGGAAAATTTATTACAAATCTGAAGCCTCATTAGCCAAATCACAAATAGAGAAGCTCAAGCAATAACATTCGACTCTTGAGAAACAAATCAACGCGATTCTTGAAAAACTAATCACTGCTGAGAACTATGTCATGCTTCTTCAAAAGTATTGTCAAGAATAGAGGGATCTTTACGTGAAGAAATATGCTACTATCTATGCACTCACCGCAGCTTACAAAGAGGGAAATGGTAAGGCCACAAATGGCTTCAATATGTGTTTCAAGGATTTTAAGAGGGTCCCAAAAGAGAAGTAGCTTATCTTGGCTCATGCTAAAAAACACAATGATGACGATGTTGAAGCTTATGTTGCTAAGTGTGTAGACAAATTAAATACGAGGGACGCAACCGTTAGGTCTGGGTTGATCATGGAAATTCACGAAAGCTACCCTAATTTGAACTTGGGTAGCTTATGGGAACATGTCCCGGTTTAAGTTCGTCCACCTGGAATATATTTGAGTGATAGTGAGGATTCATAATCTAATGAAGGTGATTTTTCTAAGTCTTCATAATAGAAAAATTATAAAATTTCTCGGAATCTTTGAGGCATTGTTGTAAAAGTTCTCAAAAAGTTTGAGCCATTTTTGTAAAAGTCCTCAAAATCGAGGTATTTTTGTGGAACCTCAAAACTTCGAGGCATTTTTATAAAAGTCCTCAAAATCTTCGAGGCATTTTGTATTACATTTTCACAATAATTTGAATAATTAAAATCAACTTTCGTTAGAAAACCTTTTAGGTCCAATAATTAAATGGTTGGAGACCAGCTTTTGTTGGAAGATCTTTTAGATCCAAAGTTTAATAGTTTGAGACAAACTTTCCTTGGAAGAACCATTAGGTCCAAATTTTAATAGTTTGAGACCAACTTTCGTTGGAATACATTTTAGGTCCAACATTGTAAGAAGACTTTTGAGGCAAAAACTTATATATATAAATCTGCTAATAAGGTACCTCATTAAAACGTTCATGTGTCATCAGGGTAGGAAAGAGTGTACTCCCGATATTTTACACAAAAACACACACACACACACACACACACACACACACACACACACACACACACACACACACACACACACACACACACATATATATATATATATATATGTTTCACATTCATTCTAAGTACATTTTAAGATGCTCTATATTCCATAGGTGTTTGAGTCTTCTTCATTCTTTATCCTTAATTCGATACATTCAAAGGTTCACTCTTTCTGTTATCTCATATGGGCCTTCCCAATTAGAACCTAATTTTCCAAGGTGCTTTTCCTTGGTATGAAGAAAAATATTTCTTAAAACTTGATCACCCAATTTAAATTCCATTTAGTTTATTTTGGAGACATATCTACTTCTCATCAGTGTTTGATAATGTAGCGAATTTATTCGTGCTCGCCTTCTTTTTTCTTCAACCAAGTCCAGCTCCACTATTCTGATTACATCATTAGGCTCTTCGGAAGATTTCATGACACAATAGGACGGAAAAACTACCTCAGATGGTACTACTGCATCCATCTCATATACCAATGCGAATAGAGGTTTTGACGTTGCTGTTCGAGGATTTGTTTGGTATATCCAAAGAACTTCTTGCAAATAATCAGGCCACTTTCCTGCATTTCCTTCCAAGTTTATCTTTAACACATCAAGAATTGTTTGGTTGGTGACTTCTACTTTCCAATACATTGATAAATGTCGAGCACAAATAAAATCGCTACATTATCAAACATTATCAAGCACTGATGTATCCCTCGAGAGTTACAAAAATTCTTCTAATCTTTGTTATCGAATTGATGACCATTATATGTAGTATTTTTCATTAGAACCCCAAAACGACAAAAAATATTTGAAGTAATAAATCTGATTACATCTTTGGATTTTGTTTCTACTAATGGTTTTGCCTCAACCCATTTATAAAAGTAATCTACTGCCACGATTATCGTCTGTCGTCCCCCATAAGTCATTGGTCGAGGTCCCGCAACGTCAATGCCTCATCGGTCAAACGATAGTGCCTCTGATATACTTTCGAAGAGAACTCTTGACTTATGAATTATATTAGCCAACCTTTGACAGGTTTCACAATTTTCAACCAACTCTTTCGCATCAGAAGAAATTGTAGGCTAGTAGTATCTTGCCAAAAACACTATTATTATTATTAAAGTCTTGTACCTACAATGTGTAGACCCTTCTCCATCATGTAATTGAAAATATATCATATGTGATTCGTTTTTGCCTAAGCATCGAAGCAAAGGTCTACTGAAATATTTTTTTGTAGAAGATGCCTCCAAGGATCATATACCCATGAGATTTGAACGTACTTTTTAAATAATTATTTATTAACTGGTAATTCATCATTCTCTAAAAACTTGATGATGTCTAGTCTCCAATCCTTCTCTTCACAAACATATATTAGAAGATGTCGTCTATAATCCCAATTACTTGCTCTAGATTTTTAATAATCGATGGGACTTCCTGCATAATAATCTACAGATATGCCTCCGAATATGAAACAGTTGCTAAAGAGTCTCCCACAGATTTTTCTTCTCTTTGGACATGCTCATAATTGATTTTTTGAAGCCTAAAGATAAGTCTTTTAGTGCTTTCAAATATTTTACTAGATGATCCTTTCGACCTTCAGATTATTCAGGTGCATGATTAACAAGGAGTTGTGAATCACTAACTAGCTTAAATTTTTTAGCCTCATAGATTTGTGCAGGCCTTAAACCTACTAAAGTTGTCTCGTATTCCGTTTCATTATTTGTTGGTCTAAACCCAAAATGGATGGCTTGATATATTGCTATTCCTTATGGAGAAACCAACTGTACTCCAGCCCCACTTCCTGATGTGCTCGAGCCTTTATCTGTTCGGATTATCCATTCTGCTTTGAAATTTTCTTCATCAGTGTCCATATCCGATCGCTCATAATGAAACTCTACTAAGAAATCTGCTAAGGCTTGTGCTTTGATCGCATTCCTGGGTTCAAACTCAATATCAAAATCTCTTAGTTCAACTGACCACTTGGTCATTCTCTCTGAAATATCATGTCTTTGAAACATATTTTTAACGGAAAACATGTTCGTACCATGATAGAATGAGCTTGAAAATATGGTCTCATTTTACGAGCATCTATTACTAATGCAAGAGCCAATTTGTCCAACTTCAAATACCATTTCTCTGCATCCAATAAACTTTTGTTGATGTAGTACACTGGTTTTGGAACATCATCTTCCTCTCAGACTAACACAACACTTACAACATAGTTTGAGATTGTCACGTAAATAAATAATCGTTCCCTCCTGAAACATGATTTGTGAGAATTTCTGGTGAAGAAAGGTATTCTTTAATCTGATATAAAGCCTCCAAACAGTCTTTTGTCCATTTGAAACAATTTGCATGCTTTAAGACCTGGAAAAAGATCACATTTATCTAAAGAACGAGATATAAATCTATTTAGCGTTGCCAACCTGCCTGTTAATATTTAAACTGAGGAGTCATACACATTAAAAAATTTGAAATTTGTTGGGTCGGCTTCAATCATTTTTTCATTTACTATGTATTCGAGGAACTTTCATAATCGAAACCCCAAGTGTGCATTTTTATGGGTTTAATTTTAAGTTCACCCTTTTTAAGTTAATAAAAGTCTCATATAAATCATCAAAATGATCCTCATCCTTAGGACTTTTTACCAACATATCATCGATGTATACTCGAACGGTTTTCCCAATTTGTGCCTTGAAAGTTTTGTTCACCGGATACTGATAAGTTGCCCCTGGATTTTTTAACCCAAACGACATTACTCTATAATAGTGTAAACCCATTCCAGTGATAAACGAAGTGTTCTCTTCATCCCTCAGATCCATTTTGATATGATTATACCATACATAAGCATCCATAAAAGAAAGTAACCGATTTCCTGATGTGGAATCTACCATCTGATCTATCCGTAGGACAGGGAATTGATTTTTTGGACAAGCCCTATTTAAGTCTGTGAAATCTACGCACATTCGCCACTTACCATTTTTCTTTTTGACCAACACTGGTTTTGCCGCCCATAAAGGATATTGTGATTCTCGAATTTGCCATACTCTGGATAAACGTTCTACTCTGCCACTATCGCCTTAAATGTTTCTTGGGAAAATGCCTCTTTTTTGTATTATTGGCCTTACATTATTCTTGATTGATAGCTTATGGCGAATGATTTTCGGGGGAACCACAATTATGTCTTCAGAATACCAGGCGAACATATCTAACTTTGTGAATCAAAATTCAATCAATATTAATCTTAAATTTGGAGATACCTTTGTTCCAATCTTCAAAACTTTACCATTTGGATACACATGATCTTCATAAATTTCATCAAGAACAAAAAGATTGGGAGACTCCCTCGGATCATCAAAAAAGGTTGGCTCTGAGGAAGTCCCGCTAGTTGTTATGATTTTTCTGATTTGTTCTCCCGAACTTTCTCGGAAGATAAAGAAATTCAGTAACATTCTCTAGCCATTTTCCGGCTGCTTCTAATTGTCCCAATATTATTCCCCACAACATACTTTAAATATTGATGAATTGTAGAGATACCAACATGCATCTTTGATAGCAAGGACCTCCCAAAGATAGCATTGTAAGATGTTGGTGCATCTACTACAATAAACAAAATTTCAACTTCTTTTCTAAATGGCCCTCGGCCCAGTTCAACCACACTTTAAAATTCCCTAACCACTTCAGCTGTCACCCATGTGAATCCCACAATAGTTCGATCAGACTTTTGAATTATAGAAGGGTCAACAATTTTCTTATAAGTGCTCATGAATAAGATTTTGGCGGAGCTGCTTGTGTCAGTTAGAACTCTTTGTACTTGATCACCGACTATCCCTACTGCAACTACCACTACGTTTTCATGTGGCCCTACAACATTTCTCATATCATCATCTTCAAAACAAATTATTGGGGAAGGAGCTCGATGCAGATGTGTCGAGGCACCCACTTCTAGCCAAGTAGTCAAGCTAACTATATGTTTTCCGGGAGTTGTTCGAATTTTTGCAATAGTATCACCCCCAAAAATTTCCAAAAATTCAAAGAACGCACATAAATCATTAACCTTTTTCCTCGGGATAATTTCTTTCACCATGCTATTATCGTTTCTTCCCTCTTTTGGATCCAATTATCTTGTTGCAATATCGAAAGAGTCAATCTCTTGAGAAATAACCAACACATTTTCTTCTTTCGATGCTTTTTTGGCTCCCATATTTTTCTGATAATATTTCTTTACAAACTTTGTCAATTTTTCATTTTTAATTAACGCTTGTATTTATTTTTCAATGAAATACATTCTTTTGTGTCATGCCTAACGTATTTATGATACTTGCAATATCTGTTGTTTTTATTCTCCCTCGGAGTTTGGATAGGGAAAGGTTTGCAAAATTACGCTTGACCTCGAGTTTTGGCAAATATAGTGGCCACACACTTAGTCAGATCTGGGAAATATTCTGGACTAATCCATTTGTTGGACATCGGCCTAGCTACCTATTGTGTACTGTATACTTGTTGATTTTCTATGGGCCTCAAAGGATACTGGTTTGTTACTTTAGGTTGCACGTTTATTCGAGGAGGTTGAGTAGTAACAAGAGATCTTTGGAACTTATTTTGCTCCAACTGATCACTAGAACCCATTTACGAACTTGAGTTTCTTCCACCAATATTGTTTTTTCAACTTGATCAAGCAGAGCCCCAAATTCCATTTCTTGACTTTCAGTCACAATATCCTTCAATATTCCTGGGAGAAGTCCCATTCGATATGCTGCCAAAGCCACAAAGTCTTTAAATATTCCATATCAGTTTTGATTTGACCAAACGGTTGGTATACTTTTTCAAACTTTCTCCAACCTTTTGCCAACAGTATATTATGGTATCTCCATTAGCTCGAAATTTCTTACTACCCATAAAATGTTGTCGGAAAACGCAGAACATGTCAAAGTTTTTTATATAACCTTGCAAAAGTCGGTTATACCATTTTGAAGCAACACCTTTAAAATTTTGGGAGAAAGCCCTGCATAGCAACTTGTCATCATCATACAAATTAATCATAAAAATTTTAAACGATTCAATATGGTTTTCAGGATCTTGTGTTCCGTCAAAGTTTTCCAACTTAAAAATATTAAAATGCTTTGGGAGGTTGCCATATAGAATTTCCGAGGACAAGGACCTCTATTTATGGTATGCTCTATAAACATTGGTTCTATGACCCTCATGTGCCATTACATAAAGAGACTCGTCGGAAGGAATTGTGTACTGGTTATCTACTCGATATCCCGATGAAGTTTTTATCGATGACGACAAATATCCTCAAAGAAAAAACACACGTAGTAGACAATAAAATGTATGGCAAAACAAACAAGGCTCGCGTTCTTAATATTGAAGATGTCAACACGACATCAAATGACAATATACAAGTCTTTGCTTTATTTTATTCTTTATTCAAACAATGTCTTTGGTTAGTACTTTTCTAACTCCTTACTTTGCTTGAAACTTTTTCCAGATCGTGTTCGGTTGGTATTTTGTTAAATTATCCTTGAGTTAATTTCTCTTTTAATCTATCATTATAATTTACCATCTTATGCAAACATAAATATATATATCTTTATATATTTTTAATAGACTTGTAAATTCATAATCTTCGTTTATACACAACCTTAAAATATATATACCATTTTACTGATAAACTCTTTCTACATTTATAAAAATCATGTAACAACTTTATTATGACTTTTAAAATTGTTGTCAAACAATAACCATACCACTTATCTATGTAACTATAGTTTATAAATATCTTCATGTAAAACATATGTTAAACATTATTAAAAAACACATCTTTGTAAATGAACGTTTATATTTTTCATCTATCAATCTTTTCATACTTATGTTTGATGAGTCCGAAAACTGCTTCCTCTCCGGATAGGGACAGATCGGACTAAGGCCATTAGACCAGACAGACCACTTCGAACACTTAGTCCATTGGACTGTTCGAACTATGACAAAAGTACTAAAAAACCTAAACACTTCTTGACTAAGCTGCTTGCCATCCTACTAAGAGCTCATGGGTCTTTAAACATGACCCGGGTCCATTAAACATGACCCGAAAACCCATAAAGCCCAGATGTAAGGGTATAAATACCCAACCACCTGCATTAAATGTGGGTAATGAAAATTAACTGCAACTAGGCAGCTTAATCCTCCCTCTACTCTCTACTCAAAATATTAAATACCCATAAACTTCCACAAAACTCTAAAAAAATTACCCAATTACCCTCAGACGTAAAATAACCACACCAAATTGGCGACCACAGTGGGAGCAAAAAGGTGCCTGAATCGAGCATTCAAAACCAACAAGAAAAGTCAGTCCGAATGAATCCGGACGACCCGGAAGTGCCACCAGCTTTGCTCGAAGTGGTGGGTGAAAATGATAAATACACCATCGAGGAGCGCGATAGGCTAAAAGGCGAGATAGAAGCTCTGAGGGATGAAAAGGCTAGGATGGGCATGAAAGAAAAATCGAAAGCATCAATTGCTCATCATACCGATAACCCTAGAGAGCATGAGCCTTCGAAGACTCATGTAAGCACCAAGAAGACTCATGCCAGCTCCAAAAAGTCTCACCGGTCCAAGCCAGTGGAGAGTTCTGACTCAGGCTCAGAGTCTTCTGATAGCTCTTCGGATGATGAGGGAGTTGAAGAATCCTTATCCTCTAGCAGCGATGAGGGTCGAACTAAAAAGAAGCAAAAGCAGATCAAAAAATATTCGAGAAAAAAGGATAGACATGGAAAGATGAAGAAGAATATTGGCAAAGGGTCATCCCACAGCCGGAGCCATGTAGACCGGATGCTGATGGATCCTTTCGCTTTCCACAATGAACCAGGTATCTTTGCAACTCCCAATGAAGATACTGTGTTCAGTCGTGGCCGAAATTGGAGGCAATCTCCATTGTCTTCTAAAATTCTGTATGGAAACCTCCCTAAGAGGTTTGATAGCACCAAAATGGAAAAGTACGATGGCAGTACTGATCCGGACAACCATTTGGAACAATTTAAGAACTTTATGATGAACTTTGATGACGATGATAAGCTACTTTGCAGAGCATTCTCCCAATCATTTACGGGGAGTGCTCTAAAATGGTATAACAGCCTACCACACGGCTGTATCAAGAATTTGGATACTTTTTGGGTGGCCTTTCGAAGGCAGTTCGTTGGGAGTAAAGAGCTAAAGGGCAATGGAGACACAAGAATCCATTTTGCTCAGGAACCAAATGAATCCTTAAAAGAATATATAAGTCGTTTTGTGAACACCAAGAATGGGTTGGCTAACTGCTTCAAGCAGGTTGCGATAACATCTCTAAGACAGGGCTTGAACCCTGGAAATTTGGCTGATTCGGTGACCAGGATTAAGGCTATGACTTGGGGAGGGTTGCTGAATCAGGTTGGAAAACAGATTAACTTTGATGAAACAAAGAAAAAAAGGGTGCACAGGAAGTTGAGGTATGCCCCGGTTGCACCAAACCCCAATCAGAATCAGTCCGGAAACAAGGCGAAGGAGACCGGACAGGGGCATGGCAGGGCTAAAGCTCAATCTCAGCCAGCTGCACCTGCTCAGAGTCGGCAATCCAGAAATAAGAGAGGGTCTTGGGTTCAACCGGAGTGGTTCGCAAAATTGAAAGAAAGTGTGGCCACCATTTATGATAAAACAAAGGAAGAAGTGCACTATAGAAGACCGGCCACACTACAATCTCCTAGAGAGCACCGTAATAACTCTTTCTGCCAGTATCACAATGATACTGGCCATACCACCGATGACTGTATAGCTTTAAAACAAGAGGTTCATAACTTGATTGAGAGGGGAAAGCTGGGGGCTTATGTTAAACGAAGAGGAGGTAATAGGCCTGACAATACTCACCGGATTGGTCCAAGTAATGCTGCTCCGGAGGGAGCCATGGTTATAATTGAAAGATTTGATGTGGAATCTGAATACTTGGATCCTGATCCAACTCGAAATAGAGTGGGTACCATTGAGGAATGTTCTAGGACAGTCTCCGGGCTCATTAAGTTTTTTGAGTCACTTACAATTTTCGGAGGGGATACTATGACAGCTCCTACTGCTTCTTCGAGGAAGAGGCACGTTCATACTTTAGCTACACAGTTAGAAGGAGGCATGACTTCCTATCAATCGCAAATCCCATTCCCCTTCATTGTTTTTGATGAAGATGGTTTAAGAGATATAGCTGGCCCTCATGAAGATGCTGTCGTCATAAGAGCTTCTATTGGGGGAAATGATATAAGACGAATTTTGGTGGATACTGGAAGCTCAGCCAATATCCTTTTCTTAAACACATACAAGAGAATGAAAAATCCAGTTGTAATTCAGAGTTCGGACAGATCAATTGTGGGCTTTATTGGCAGCTCAGCCGATGTGATCGGGGAGTTCGAAGAAGAAGTTTTGTTGGGCAAGGGCCCTTTCAAGAAGATGGTCAGGATACTTTTTATTGTGGTGGATTGTCCCACTTGCTATAATGCTATTTTAGGGAGGTCTTGACTCTCTAGGATGCATGCAGTGGCTTCAACAGTCCACCAATGTTTGAAATATGTTGTTCAGGGACAGGTGGGAGTTGTCCGGAGCAGTCAAAAGGTTGCAAGAGAATGTTACGCTACAGCCCTGGCGCCCCGGACGTTGGGGGCAGTTCGTATCAACGAGCAATAGCAATTTGGGGGGCTTTCTGGGGGTGAGGGTGAAATTGATGACCCCAGAGAGGCCCCTGGAGTATTAATACCAGTCGAAGAGGTAGAAACACATTATTTAGAAGAAGGAAAAAGCGCCAAGATAGGGTCTAGAATGCCACCCGATCTGAAAATAGAGATGCTAAAGTTTTTGAAGAGCTATCAACATGTTTTTGCTTGGTGCAATGCTGATGTTACTGGGGTTCCAGCAGATGTGATATCACACCGCCTATCTGTCCGGAAAGATGTAGCACCAGTGGTTCAAAAGAGAAGAGCTTTTTCCAAGGAAAAGGCTGATGTTATTGTGCAAGAGGTTGACAGGCTCACAAAGAAGGGGCATATCAAGGAGTCTCAATATCCTTTGTGGACTGCCAATCCGGTCTTGGTGAAAAAGAAAAATGGCAAGTGGCGTATGTGTATTGACTTCACAGACCTCAATAGGGCTTGCCTAAAAGATCTGTATCCAGTTCTCCGGATTGACCAGCTAGTTGACTCTACCTCTGGGAATAAGTTGTTGTCCTTTATGGATGCTTTCTCCGGATACAATCAGATCCAAGTAGATCTGAAGGATCAAGAGCATACCACATTTGTCACTGACAGGGGTCTTCACTGCTATAAGGTAATGCCATTTGGGTTGAAAAATGATGGGGCTACTTATCAGATATTGGTAAACAAAGCCTTTGTTGATCAGATTGGAAGGAATATGGAAGTATACATCGATGACATGATGGTGAAGAGTGTGGATGAGCAATTGCACTTGGGTGACCTCCAAGAAACTTTTACCAACTTGGTGAAAGTGAATTTAAAGTTAAATCCAGAAAAATGTGTGTTCGGAGTAAAATCCGGGAAGTTTCTAGGCTATATTATAAGTGAGCATGGGATACAGCCCGATCCGGACCAGCTTAATGCTCTATTCCAAATGGAGCCTCCTCGAAATGTTAAAGAAGTACAACGGCTAACGGGGAGGTTACCTGCTTTAAACAGATTTATCTCAAGGTCTTCGGACAGGTGCGCCCCGTTTTTTCAAACCTTGAAGGGTGCGAAGGGATTCGATTGGACCTCACAGTGTGATGAGGCTTTCAATGAGATCAAGAAGCACCTGTCTTCCCCCAAAACCTTGTTTAAACCAGTTGATGGGGAGACACTCTTCGTATATTTGACAGTTTCAAGTTGTGCCATCAGTGTTGTGTTGGTAAGAGAAGTAGATAATTACCCCCATCCAGTGTACTACATCAGCAAAAGCTTGATAGATGCAGAAAGGCGTTATTTGAAACTTGAAAAATTAGCATTGGCCCTTGTAATAGCTGCTAGAAAGATGAGGCCTTATTTCCAGGCTCATCCTATTATCGTCCGGACATCTTTTCCTTTGAAGAATGTTCTCCAAAAGGCAGACATTTCAAGCAGGATGACTAAGTGGTCGTTAGAATTGGGGGATTTCGATATAGATTTTGCTCCCCAAACAGCAGTCAAAGCCCAAGCTGTGGCTGATTTTTTGGTTGAATTTCACTCCGACAGAGATTCGGAGCAGGCTACTGAGTTGAAAGACAAAAAGGTCTGGGTTGTCCGAACGGATGGTGGATCCAGCACTATGGGATGTGGTGTAGGGGTGTGTTTGACTTCTCCATATGGTGACAGAATATACCAGGCTATATGTTTTGCTTTCAGGGCTTCCAATAACGAGTCCGAGTACGAAGCAGCTATAGCTGGTTCAAAGTTAGCCTATGTTTGTAGGACTAAGAGGGTAAAGCTAATGAGTGTCTCTCAACTTCTTATCCACCATGCTCAGGGTCAATCTGAGGCTAAAAAAGAACAATTAGTGAAGTATTTACTTCTCCTTGAAAATGAAGCACTCAAGTTTAAAAGCATTATTTATGAACATATACCCCGGACAGAAAATGAGTTAGCAGATTCATTGGCAACCATAGCATACACAGAGTCGTATCCATGGATCCATGTGCTGGAGAGCCCCTCCATTCAACTTGATATGGGTAAAGAAGAAGAAATTTTTGAAGTACAAATGAAACAACCTCAGGATTGGAGATTTCCTCTCCTGCAATACCTCTCCGATGGCATCATGCCTCCGGATAAATCACTGGCAAGAAAACTGAAACACAAGGCTCGTGGTTTTATCATACTGAGAGACATTTTGTATAAAAATTCTTATAGTAAACCTCTTCTGCGTTGTTTGGGGGATAATGAATCTCAAGTAGTCCTCTCCAAATTGCATGATGGCGAGGGGTCAGCTCATTGTGGATTCAGGGCTCTAACAAGGAGAGTTTTACTGGCTGGCTACTATTGGCCATCTATCATGCAGGATGCTAAAGAACTGGTGAGAAGGTGTGACCCATGCCAGAGATACATCAATGAAATTCATGTCCCAGCCATTCCTTTAGAATCAATCTCTGAGCCTATACCTTTTGCTCGTTGGGGATTGGATTTAGTGGGGCCTCTCCCTATGGCGTCCGGAGGGCGCAAAACTATAATTGTTGCTATCGATTAATTTTCGAAGTGGATTGAAGCAGCTCCTCTGGCAGGAACAACATGAAAAGCCGTTATAAAATTCATTCTATCCAACATTTGTTGCAGATTTGGTGTTCCACAAAAGATAACGACAGATAATGGGCCACAGTTCGACAATAGGGAAATGGAGAGTTTCTGTGCCTCAAGGGGTATACAACATTGTTTCTCTTCACCTTTCCACCCACAAGCAAATGGTCAGGTTGAAGTGGCTAACAGAACTATACTGTCCGGTTTAAAGAAGAATTTGGAAGGGGCTGCTGGGAAATGGCCTAGCTATTTACAAGAAGTTTTATGGGCCTACCGGACAACACCTGGGGCTGCAACACAAGAGTCACCCTTTGCTTTGGTCTATGGGATGGATGCAATAGCTCCCATAGAAGCAACTCTCCCATAATTTCGTGTTCACAACTTTTTCGAATGCACTAACGAAGTGGCAATCAGAAGCCAGCTCGACCTAATAGAGGAAAGACGAGTTAAAGCTCACCTTAGAGCTGCACACTATCAGGGTTTAATGAGGAGCAGATTTGCTTCTAGAGTTAAAAGAAGAGATTTCCAACCAGGGGATGAGGTATTGAGGAAAGTCTTCTTACACACTAAAGAGAAGCTGCTCGGCAAATTAGCCCCGACTTGGGAAGGACCTTATATGGTTGTTGAAAGGCTTAAACCTGGAACATATTGGCTAGAAGACAAAGATGGAAGAGTTCTGACCCACCCTTGGAATATCGAGCACCTCCGGATGTATTTGGAGTAACATTTGTGTAAATATTTACTTGTTTAAACATCCATGTAAATATTTGGGGGCATACTCTTTCCTACCCTGGTGGCGCGGGGAGGTTTCCGACGTGTGCTTACTTTGTCTTTTGCCACACCATCCGGATTGAAATAAAAGAGCGATGACCACTTAAACATTTGTCATCGGAGAATTTAAACACTCTCACTATGAAATAACTAAGGGCTATTTAAACACTAGCCACCAAAATTGAAACAGACTATGAAAGAATGTAAGAATTGTGCAAAACAAAGGTATTCATTAAAATAACTTAAATGCCTTGGCCTTCCAAGGACTTTCGAAATTGTCAAGAAGAGTAAAAGATCTATCCGGGCAGATACTGGACACACTTACAAAAATAATGCCTTGGCCTTCCAAGGAATTTAGTTTTGATAACATGAAAAGTAAAGAGTAATTCATAATTTAAGGCTGAGCCTTTGAGGATGGCTCAGCTTCATCTACCTTCTTCTTCCCATTATGATCATCTTTCTCTTCGTTTGGACTCTCCCCGGTGTTCCCTTCGTTATCGGATGATGATGCACTGGAGTAGCCATGCCTATCGCCTTCGGCCATTATGTGATATGGGAGGTCTTCAGGCTCTACGTATAGCCACAAATCGCCCAAGTTCCTCTTCGGGAACTTCTCACGGAAGAGCAGGATCATGTCTGATTTCACCTTGGCGTACATCTGCTCTTGAGTATCTATCGCATTGTTGGCATAAGCATCAATCTTGGCCTCCTGCTCCCTTAGCAGATCAACTTTCTCCCCTGCATCTTGGGAAACTGCATTTTCAAAAGCAATTTTGTCATTGGTCAAATTGGTGATAATTTGGTCCTTGGCCTTGGTCTCCCCTTTTGAAGTGGCAAGATCTTTCTCCAATCCGGACATCTTCTCCCAGAGCTCTGTGATAGTGTTCTCTAGAGTGGCGACTTTTGTGGAACTTGCCTCTTGGTTTTTCTTCAGCTCTTCATTCTCCCCCTTTAAAGTGGCAGCATTTGAAGTGGTTGTACGAAGGTCATCGGACAGCCTCTCTTTGTCAGACTTGAGGTCTTTGATAATGTCTGCCTGACTCCTAACTTTCTTCTCCAACGCGAGCACCGGCTGAACATTGCTTAATAAAGAGTGAGCTATAACATCCCTTTCACTTGAAACAGTAAAAGTCTTACCATTGAAAGTGACGGTGTTTGAAGTACTCGGGGGAAGGTAAGGCCCAACGAAATCATCTATGGGGAGGTTGATAAAGTACTCAACAAGCCCACCAAGACCAGTGATGTCTACCCCATCAATGCTGAGACCTCCCCCTTCGACCTCATCAGTTTGAAAGTCCCCAGGTATCTCTTCTGCTTGTGTTGGGTCAGTAGGATCAACCTGGGGGAGAGGCTCCGGAGGCCGGAGAGAAAGTTCATCACCCTTGGAGGTTTTCTTCTTCTTGGCCTCCCTATCCTTGCTTTCAGCTCCCCGTTTACGGTCTCTTTTGGAAGCCCTTGAGGGTTTTGGGGAGTGGACTTCTTGCCTAACACTCTCCTGCTCTACCACTTCCAAGAGAGCAGCATCAATCCTGTTTGGGGCTGACCCCTCCGGATTTGGTAAAGCAGCTTCCTCCACCTCAACAGGGTCCGTACCACCTGCCACTTTCTTGCCTTTCTTTTTTTTGCCCTTCATTTTGCTCGGGGCCTTGGCCCGACCTGGCAAGTAAAGTGTCTCGTCCGGTTCATACGTCTTTTTGAGCACTACATCCGAATGGAAGCTGGGTGGTGAGGTCTTCCCAAGTCAAGTCTCTCCGACCTATGGTGTTCCAAAGATGAGATCTTGCTAAGTTGCCCGCCGTGAAGGCATCATGGAACCAATTTCCCCACCTTTCAGCAGCCCAAGCATTGATCTTGGAGCAAGTGGCTTATCCGGACTTTACATAGTCATTGAAGTCCTTGGGCAGTACTGATAAGAAGAAGACAAAGTTAATTAGTTTAAACGAATTTGATAAAAGAAGAGATAAAATATAAGGTAGGAGCCTTACCATCACTCCTCCATCTGCTGGTGAGGAGACTGGGTTGACTCCGGCCTTGATTTTCTTCCCGTTCTCCCAAACGCCACTTACGAAGAGGAATTGAGTCCTCCAATTCCTCTCCGACTCCAGCAAGTCATACACTGCCTTGAAGTCATCCCCCATGTTGAAGTGGTAAAAGGGGATGTGGTGGTTTTTACAGAGGTTGGCCATAGCAGTAAATTCATCAATTGGCAAAGGGATCCCGGAGAGCCTAGAGGTCATAATGCAGGCCATAAGAGTGTACCAGGCATTGGGACTCAGCTGGCTTGGGCAGAGCTTTATCAGATGAAAGTATCTGACGATTTCTGGGTCTAAGGGGAATCTGAGCCCCCAATTAAGCAGCTCCATGAAGATGACTATTTCGCTCAATTTGCAATCCATGGGGGTTTCTGGGTTTATAGGGATCCTTATCTTCACGTTCTCCGGAATTCCCCACTTCGTACGCATCTGGCCCAGTTCAGCTGTGTGGATGAATGCGTAATTTATTTTTTGCAGAGCGATGAGGTACTTGACATTGACCTTGTGAAAACAAGGCCCCACCCTTCCTTCAAGGCTCTCCGGCAGATCCAGATGCCTCAAGCACAACTTTTTCTTGCCTTTGTCTTTTTTGGCAGCAACAGCGCTGCTAGTCTGTCCGGAGGGCTCAGATTCGAATGGAGCCTCTTCGATAGAGTCCTCCATTACTTCCTCCATGATTGATGAAGGGTTTTCAGCAGCTGTGGTAAGGGGAAGGTTCAGAGTTGGCTCAGCCTGGCTTCCGGACTGTTGAGTTCCAGTATTTTCTTGGTTCCTGGCCTCCGGTTGGGGCTCTGATGCAGATGTTTCCTTCCGGAGACTTGAGCTAGTGCACTCTGGACCGGACAACTTGTCCTTGGGAGCTCTAATGGGCACTTCTGACCCTGCACTACTGTCTTTGGCACCCGATTTTGAAGGGTTTCCCATGGAAGCTTGGCCCTTGACCAACCGGCCTTTTCTCCGGTCAACTAATGTTTTAGGGGAATTTTCGGTGTCTGACCCCATAGCTATGAAGGGGGAGGGTTTCTTGAAGCTGGTAACAGTAATACCTGGCTCAACCACAGGTTCCGATTCTTGAACCGAAGAACCGGAAATGATGGGTGAGAGATTGGCCTGAAATAACCTTTTCGGTTTGGCACCTTTTGAAGAAGAAGAGCCCTGGTCTGATTCTGTGGCAGCAGTCACTGGTTTGTCAATAGGAGAGGTGGGTAAACCTGCCGCAATGCGCCTTTCCCTTTCGACCTTTTGCGCTTTTTCTAGTTCAAAGAGGTTGAGCCACCCGCCTTTGACCAAAGCGTTCCTCGCTATGAACATAAACGACCTGAGCAAGAGTTTGCTTTTGAGAGAGGAAACTTTAAGGATTTGTAGAGTAAAAATAAGAGTGATGGTGAAACAGTAGAAAATGTTTCAATTTATAGTAAATCTGAAAAAAGAGTTTGATTCCTAGGAGAATTCGAAAATATAGGTAATGATTAAAAGACAGCGATGATGTCACCCTCTTCAATGAAGAGGTTACTTTTCGAAGAAGGTGGGTGCGAGATTCAAGGTGAAAAAACGGCTGAAGAAACCAACCAAAAAGTAACACGTGTCCCACAGACTCTGGCAAAAAACCGTTTGGATTCACGAAGCTTTATCAGTCCGGATAAAACCACAACACGAACAAACCTGTCCGGGTTAAAACTGCCCCTGAACATCATATTGTTTTTCAGGTTTTTGGCAAAGGCATTTGAACAAACACCTAAAAAAGGGGCTCCTGATGAGTCCGAAAACTGCTTCCTCTCCGGACAGGGACATATCGGACTAAGGCCATCAGACCGGACAGACCACTTCGAACACTTAGCCCATTGGACTGTTCGAACTATGACAAAAGTACTAAAAAACCTAAACACTTCTTGACTAAGCTGCTTGCTCTCCTACTAAGAGCTCATGGGTCTTTAAATATGACCCGGGTCCATTAAACATGACCCGAAAACCCATAAAGCCCAGATGTAAGGGTATAAATACCCAACCACCTGCAATAAATGTGGGTAATGAAAATTAACTGCAATCAGACAGCTTAATCCTCCCTCTACTCTCTACTCAAAATATTAAATACCCATAAACTTCCACAAAACTCTGAAAAAATTACCCAATTACCCTCAGACGTAAAATAACCACACCAATGTTGTTGTTTAATTAGAATTAACTATGTTAAAACACAACTTTTTAACAAAATATCTTGCATTTACTTGCTAAGTGTACATTATTTTTTACATGTTATTCATTAACTTCAATTGCATTTTCAAATTCCCCTTATTAATTTCATTTAAATACTTGATCTAAATCATTTATAGACGTCAATCAACGAATATTTGTCTAGACTTTATTGTCAATCGTCCTAAAAAGACTGACATTGCCAAGAATATTTTGTTAAAAAAATAATTTTGTTATTTGAATTAAATTTGTCAAGATTTTAAACAAAAATTCAAGTCTTACCATCACATATGTCATATTTACTCTCATTTTAGGATTTGACTTAAGTAAGTACTTTTATGATCCAACATTTATAGCTTCGGGTCCAATGGCTTCTTGATCTTTATGGATCGTGAACTTAGCTTATAACCATTTCGATTTTAAGACCTTTATAACTGATGTTTATGGCCTTCATTGAACGAACTTTGATCATTTATATTTTTTTCTTGACTTATCACCATGTATGTTTTGATTGAGTGTATGATCTCATGGGCTTAGCTTATAGCCATGTTTGTTTGTTTTTTAATTTTTATGTTATCGTTTAAGTATTGCTTTTTAAATCATCGTACACTTTCTATCTTGTAAACAAAATTTCTCCATCAACATTAACCTGTGGATTTTATTTTTATTTATATCACTTTCCATAATGTTTTTTATAAACGTTATTTATAAAATATATGTATTTTTATTGATGTTTTAAATGTCGGTTGGAGAATGTATGCCGTTAACTAATGTTGTAAACGCCGTTTGGAAATGAAACCAATTAATTATAACCTTGTAGTATCATCAACTTTTTTAAAAAAACATAATAATTTTCTTATTGGCAAATGAAGTAAAAGAAATTTCATTTATGCTGTATGAGTAGTTATGTATTCCTACAAAACCTCATTTAAAATATTAAGACACTTCCTTTTAGCCAACTCAAGCTTCCTTTTAATCTCGTTTAAAATACTTATGTTGGTTACTTCTACCTGTCCATGTCTGGTGGATAATATAAAGTATAAAATATTATTATATCTCATACTTTCTATAAAAAGTTATTACTATAGTTTTGAAATTGAGAACCATTATGAAGAATCAATGTCCTCGATTTTCCATAACAACTTAAGATATTAGACTGTAGAAACTTACTGACCTCTTGAGACCTAATGTTTGCTAATGGCTTTGTTTCCACCTATTTGGTAAAATAATAAATGACAATTATAAAAAAATTGTCAAGTCGTCATTGGTAATGGACTTGCAAAATCACTTCGTCATGTATCAAGTGAACAATATAAATAATATAATTTGATCCTATAGATTCACTAGACAAATGATTTGTGTTAGTAAAATTTGGTATAGATCACAACTGTGAACCTTCATTTTTGCATCAAATGCTAACATAAGCCAAATAATATCACACTAAAAGAAAATTCCAAATTAAACCTCTATGTCCATAATGTGCTCCCAATTTTCTTTCATATAAATATCTTAAAATGAAAATAACTTATTCTTTACCCAAACATCTTAAAAACTATCAGGTAGAATGTTTTCTATAAAATACTTCATTAAGAATAACATATTTAAAAACTCGTAAATGTAGAGCTCGAGCCTATGCTTTATCTGATGAATATCTTTGGTTATTAAAAACATCTATTATTTCTAACCCCAATCATGATTTGACAGTTAAACCTCTTGATTATCAACATAATTTAAAACCCGAAGGTATGTCTTAAACAATTACTAACGAATAATCTTACAAACAACCAAACTTAGCCAAAACATCTCCAGTTTCAATTTCTAAATGTGGTACTTGTTCCCACGATACTTTTCAAACATTATATCCATTTTTTTAATTCTAAAAAACACCTTGAGATTGGCTACCTACTAACTGAGAACCTGACTTCAAACGAATCACTCATGCACCACAAATCCAACACACGTCATCCATTGTCCGTTTTTATTTTTTTACCAATATTGGATTCGAAACCCATACCATATACTTAGACTCTCGAATATACCCTATCTCAAGTAACTTTTCTACCTCATTGACGATGTATTTTACTTTTTATATTGAAAATTCCATTCTCCTATGGCGTATTGGTCTTAACCACTTATCAACAACTAACTCATAACATATAAATGTCTTACGAACATTAGTAATATCATATAGAGTCCAATCCAAAACATCATTATTCAATTTCAAACATGTACTAAGATTATGTTTAAATTTATGATCTAAACGACTCTTATATTTACCATTTCAACATTACCCACAATCAACTTTATGGTTTCATCCATTAGCTCAGTCAGACTTAGTTTTTCATGAGGAACATCTATCTCTCCCTCTTTTACCTTCGTCAAAGGTTTACTATTTTCCAACATATTTGCATCCCTTGATGTATTGTTTTATTGATATGTAACAATATTTTCAGGACAAGTATATATGAAATAACAATCTCTAGCTATTTTTTAGATACTTTCTATAACTTTGACTTGTCATTCTACTAAAAGTTTAACACACTAATGATAAGATAACATTACAACCATCATTATGTGCAACCACAAACGACCTAAAATCGCATTATAAGAACTCGATGCATAAAAAATAATGAACATAATGGTAACGGGTTTCTATGTAGCACCTTATCCGGCATTTACTGATAATTTTACTTTTCCAATGTAATTGGTTGATCGTCTAATAAAATTTACTAGATTTTGACAATTCTTGCTATATGGATATATACCATTTAATAGTAACCTTTTATATAACACCTTAGTTGAACTGCATGTGTCAATTATCATTCTCCTGAAGATTACTCCAATAATTTCTAAAGTAACACGTAAAATATCTTCATGTGGTACACTTATACCTATCAAATAACTGTTAACGTATAATAATGTTAACACATGTTTTTTGTTTAAATACATGAGTGACTAATAAATAAGGTAGGATTCCAAAGTCTTTCAATATTGTTTACTTGATGAATATGACGTTCCAAATAATGTGTCCCTACCAAAAATTATACAACGTATTTTTTATCAACCTTCTGTTTCCTAAAACCACAAACCTCAACCTTCTCTTTTGTTTTCCACTTCTTTATTTTTAACAAATCCAATGAACTCTCTAATGTCAACTAACCTTTGTAATTTATCTTTCAGTTGAAAATAATATCTAATAGAATGACCATGGTCATATTAGTAAGCGCAATTATAACTTTATGACCTTTCATTAATTACAGCAAACATAACTGGCGGTGTCCGCTAATTCAACTTATCCATTATTTAATCATAAAGTGTTCCAATATTTATCGTCAAAGGTGTAAAATGTTTGTTAGGATTATCATAATAAGAAATTCGAGGTTGGTTAAGTAGTTCTTTGAAGACGTTAGTAACTCTTCTTCCTTCATTTTGCTTCTTATCTAAAACGTCGAACCTTTGTTATGACAATTTTACTTGTACGCTTCCGCCTTGTTTTTCTTATTCAACATTCAGAAATGTCTCTAAGTGTGTCAACAAATCTCCCATCATGGTAACTGGAAATTTAATCAAATTAATTTACTCTTAAAAGCAGTCATCTCTTAAGTGTTTCCAAAACCACACCTTTTTACAACCTTCCAAACTATTCATTTATTGAATGAAGTTTTGTACATACTTCCTAAATGACTCATATTTTTTTGGAACAAAGTCATGATGTAATCCCTATTTTTCCTAATTACTTTAATTCTGATAAACTAAATTTTGAATAAACCTAAAATATCATCAAGATCTATCAATGTATCTTGACGGAAGAATGTTAAATCATGACAAAATATTTCCTCTAAATTTCATAAAACCAATCAACATATTACAAATTTTTATGAGTGATGTTTAGGATCTTCAGTTCCATCATGTTGTTCAATCCAATACAGATAAAACTTCTGAGGTAATGTACCTTCAAGAATCTTTTGAGTTAACATGTATTGAGTTAAAGTATAAAACACTACTTTAGGTCTTTTAAAAACTTTCAGACCAATATCTATTAGTTCATCTTTTTTATTAATTAACTTTTTCTCTTAATATTATTGAATTAATTGGCCATTCTCCATTATTATGCCCTTGTCCTTTTGAATTATTTTATTTAGCCCGAACCATATCACTTTTGACACCACACTCACCTTTATTAAAGTCATTTAATGCTATTTTAAGTTATTACCTGTAATATATTGGTCATTTGGTCAAACAAATATCGTATTTCTTCATCTATCTGATTTTGCAACAAGTTAGATATATGTTGTTCTTGTCACAACTCATTCATCTGAAATTCCAGAAAATGTAAGGTGGGATTTGAAAAGTTACATTTGTTTCTTGATGTTAATTGTTGAAATAACCTGAGATTAACAACTACATCCAGAGTTGGTAACAATATTATTGGTGGATTAGGAGCTACAACTGAAGGTGTACCCCGAATAACATCGTTTTCAATATTTGAGGATGTAATTCCAGATGTTATTGGTATCATCGCTGGAAATTTTTGTACTGAATAACCTTGAGAGACACCACTATCAACTCTTAAGTTAGTCATCACCATTGGATAAAAGCCAGACTTTTCACAGTTTTTTAACAGATGGTGCCAAATGTGGTGAATGATAACTTTTTTAAAGATAAAATCGGTGATTGTAAAGACTAAACGACTCAAGAATGAAAAAATATATAATTTCTTATTAATTATCACTCTCAAAATAATGTTAAAACTTTTTATTAAATGATTATATCCTTATTTATAATTGATAAGGGTAAGAATTATCCAAACAATGGGCCGAGTCAATAGAATATAGAGATGACTTGGCTTTGTATAAGTGTTGTAAGATAAGCTCAACAAATGTGTAATATTGAGGGTATTCCATGTAATAAGTAATTATTATGGTTAAGATTAGTGATGTTATAATAAGAAATATCCTTAAATGGATCATTTATGTGGCCTTTAGGCCCACCATCACTATTATATAAAAAAATATGTTGTATGAGGAATGATAAACATTTATTACTTTATTCCTACTTTCATCAGCTTCTCTCTCTAGATTTCCGCGTTTCTCTCTCTAGACCAGCAATCCTGAAAATATCTTTGACATATTATCCCCCTAATATTCTTTGGAACTATCAATAACGTCGTAGGATCCTAAAATCTAAGGATGAATGATCCATGTATTACATACAACATTGTATACATCCATTATATATATATATATACATCCATTATATATATATATATATATATTATAAATTTACCTTCTAACTACATAGGATGATTTTTGTAATCTATCATAATTACCGAGAAATTTCTTAAAATATTTCTAAGCCATGTGATATTTTACCTTCTAAGTATCATTATATCATATTATCTGTTTAATCTTATAATATTTGGCGACCGTCTAACCATGTTTATACTATTATATCATATTTATGCCATTCACCAATCACATGTTTTATGTCTCTAATATTATATATGCTTTAATCATTTTTCCTCAAGTCCGTAACCTCGTATTAATCATTTTGGGTGATGTTTTATTAAGTCTTCATCTTAGATATTCTTTTATCTTATTCATGATGATGCTCTACATAATTCTTTATTTGAGACGTTTTTTTGCCTGGCTTTCTCCTAAGATGTCGTCTTGCATATCATCGATCAATAAAGCATTTTACCTTATTCTTATTGGATATGATATTTTAGTTTATTAATCTCTAAGCCAATACTCACCTTTCTTTTATATCATTATTGTCGAAGACGTTGTTTTTCCTTACTCAAATCATCTTATATTTCTTAATGAAAATTCTTACCTCTTATAGCACACGTAATGACGTTGTGACATCATATAACCTTATCACATGATTACTATGACACGATAATAGAGATAATTTTCCATTTAAGTATGAAAACTAGAAATTCGCATGAACCATACAAAAATACCAAACGAATTTGCACAAAAAAGTGCAAAAATGCACCAAATTAGCACAAACTTGTTGTGATTTTGGTTTGAAAATATTGTATTTTTTTCAAACCAAATTTTTATAAACACCTTAAAAGTAGTTCTAAATAAAAACATAATTCTAGCCAATAATAGATCAACTAACTACCAACATTATACATCATACGAATCAAACAAAAAACAATTTAAATATAAAAGAAGAAAAATAGATTTTTTTTAAACACAACACTCTAATAATTACAAATTAATGAACGAATATTCAAAAAAAGTTATACCAAATGAAGGAAAATTTATACCTTAACATAGACGTGTAGTCAGATTTGTAAGAAAACAAAGTTTAGAGATGGGTTTCTTGAGAGGTTTCACAGAGTAATAAGATAAAATAGATCAAATGGTGAAAGATTTACTAAAAAAACTATTTATAAGTTATTTTTCTGTAAAATAGTATAATGATACTTTGTTGGGTTATAAAATAACGAAAATAATGAAAGATTTTAAAAATGACTCGATTATTTCTCTCGTCATTTTGTTTACAACAGTCATCAAATCTCTCACAGTTTTTGTTATTTTTCAAAGCAAAGAAGGTACTTTTAGCCTTTTCAAAAAATGATCTAGAAATAGTCTTTTTGAAACATTTCTCTTCTACCTTACTACTATTCACCGAAACCTTTCAAAAAAAACATTTTTAAAATTCATTTTCTTGTAAATCCGACTACACACCTATATCAGGATATAAATTTGTTTTCTTTTGGTATTTTATGAGATTTTTGTTTTTTGTTTTGTGAGTTATTTGAGTTGTATATTGATAAGTGTTGATAATTAATTAATCCATGTTTGAGTGAAATTATATTGCATTTATAAAAAAAATTAAAAATTGTTTAGACTTTTGTGTTTGCATGAAGTTGGCATTTCGCACAAAATGTGCAAGATCTTCTTAGTAATTTACATTCATTTATGTGAAAATTGCATGTGTACAGAATTGTTGTTTAGTCAAATTTTATGTTAATGTGTTGTGTAATTTTATATAAGTTTAGATATGCCAGTTCATACAGTTATATAGTATACATTTTACGAGTATTATTATGAATTCAGGTAAAAACTTATTATTTAAACACCTATCTTACTTAATACTTATTTATTTTGGCTGGATGACTCTCCATGTATCTAGGAGACTTTTAGGTACATGTAAAGTTAATGCGAGTGATGTTGTCGAGACAAAGTCACAATATTTAGTCCAAATTGGTAGATAATCTCATTATAAGCACGTCCATAAAAATGCATTTGTCTGTGAGTTATTCGATGATGACTTTACTCATCTACTTCCCCCACTCGTCATTATTTTGAAGCGATAAGGTCGAGAATATATACTCATGTTGTTGTTGAAGGAGTAGTACTGAATCATGATATGGTATTCACACTACCTCACGTCATTGGTTTATACAAGGGATACGAGGAACATGAGGCCTACATCGTCTTTATTGAGGATGTAAATTTATTGAACCTATATATTTTAATTAGTTTTTTGAATTATATGGGTTTTTTAAGAAATATTATATGTGTTTGGATGTTCTATTACTTACTTTAAATAACTTTCCTCATTTGAGTTTTGTTGTTTGTGTTAGTTGGTTCAAATTTGAATATATATATATATATTTATTGATTATGTTAAATCCTAATAAATTCTTAATTAGTTTAGTTTGATTGGTTATGTTATAAGTAAATGAGTTTTGATTGTTTGATTGGTTATGTTATACATAATTAAATTTTGATTGGTAAAATTGGTTATGTTATTGTAATTGATTTTTGATTTTTTTTATTAGTTAGTTATACATAATCGAGTTTTGATTGATTATGTTATTGTATACATAATAGAGTTTTGATTGGTTTGGTTAATTTCAATTTTTTGTTATTGATAAATTTTATATGTTTTTTAGGATCGAGCAACTAATCAGTATTTTATGTTATCCGTAACACCAAAACAATGAAATATTAACGGTCAAAATTAAGTAAAAGATGAGCCTATGACAACACCATTTAATAATATTATTGAAGTATGCTAATGTTAGTCAATAAATGTTCCTATAGCTGAGGCATTCATCGAACGATGCCACTCGTAAATAAATTTATTTTATTTTTTCATTCGGTGAGATGATGGTTATACTGGATGATGTCCATATGATCACGGGTATTCTAATATCGGGTGAGATTTTAGAGCCTCTGGTGTTTAAGGAAGATAAAAAGAGTAACCAATTCTTCTCCAACATGTATGGTATTTATATTTAGACACTACAACAAAAGTTAATGTCAGCAAACATGAGAAATAACATTGTTCTTTTCTAATGGTTGCGAGAAATTGTTTTATTTATGAGAAATCAGGACAGTGACACTCTCACAGAAGCTAGGGTCACATTCACAACCCATGCTTATATCATACATCTATTTTTTTATCTACGACATGGCGTGTAATATTTTCTATAGATTATTTACAATTCTTGGAGCATCTAAAATAGAACGGGGCGTTTTAACTAATGTATGATGATATTGGGCCAATTATATAATTCACTTGGGTATAGTTTGCTTCATAACACAAAGGGAATTTGTGGCTTCCTTAGGATGTTAGAATCATGAGGTACTTTTTTTTCAACAGGTTATCGTCTCCGTTATACATTGAGTATTCTACCATCCTTCCACATTTAGAAAGATAGTCATCGAGTTGTGTTCGGGCGTATACATGTATTCATGATTCATACTGACACACAATCCAGATGTAATGATAGCATGCTGTAAGTTTAGTTTAAACTTTTAGAAATTTTACTTTTGTTAATTTTTTATATGCATTAAATTTCAGTGTTCTAAAACTAGGTTGAAAAGGCCGTATCGGTGGCCGCATACAAGGATAATGTGCTTTACATAACCGTTTTCTATCGTATACTATGTATTATATACCAAACCGTCTCACCTTTTTAGAATCTTGTTAAATATGCAAACATTTGTTTTGTTAAGTTCTAGTTATATGACTGTTTATACATCCATATAATATATATTCTATTTATTGGATAAATAAAACATATAATTCATTTAAAAACATCAAAGCTTATTATCTAGAGTATGTTTTTCGAAAATTCTATCATATTCAAAGAATATCATGCCTATTCTAAACTGTTTCATCTGAGATTAATAGACGTGCCATATTAAAGTTTCTTTAGGACTGGCATGGATGGATGCACTATGCACAACATATTTGGACGATGAGAAATTAAGTTCAAGATACCCCATAAGGGTTTATACTTTGAAACTGAGTTATCTGTTTTGGTACATGACAAACTTATCGTATATAGTGTCCAGTCATGGTTTGCTCATTCCCAAAATATATATTGATTAAAACCTTTGTTCGAGAATATATGCAAACACTATTGATCAGTATTTGTATGATGTTATTAAGATGATGTCATAATATGATGATATGAGCTATATATAGAGAAATAAGTCATTTGTAAAAATAATACATAGTCATAACTTAATATAAGTTGCTATGTTTTTTAGTATGTTTTGAATTATACTTTTAGTTATGGTCGTGTGTCATATTGAGCTGGAGTAAGACCAACCGTTTTACCCAAGTTCACACAATATGTGTGAAGTAGAAAATTTTGGTCCGCACAATCTATGCGAATCTATCTTTAAATTTTGCGTGCAAAAAAACCTTCCACCGTCTGTGCAAAGCAAGCCTTTGCGAATTGCATAGATGGTGCGAATCTTAAAAAAATATTTGGCATGAAAAGTTAAAACATAAGGATTTTTGCATGATTTATACTAATACAGCCTCAAAATGCACACATACCATGAAAAAAACCTTATGTTTTGCTTTTAAGCTTGTTTTTTGCTTTGATTCGCACAACTTGTGTGAAACAAGCAAGACATGATTCTTAAACTTTATAAATTTGAAGAAAAAAAACTATAGTTGTGCATTGTGAATTAATACTTCAAAAAATAATTAAGACAAACTTATGGGATAAATAATGAGTAAAATGATAAATAATAAACTCAAAATCAAAAAGAGGAAAAAATATGCGATGGTTAAGAATAAAAACATCAAACATCGCTTACGGTGAAGGATAATTTCATATGTATTAATCTTCATATATTTCTCTTTATTTCATGTGATGTGGTAATTCACCTCATTCATTTCTTCTTTGGTTATCTTGTTGGTGACAATAATTGAGTAAAGTTCAAACGCAACTTAGCATTTTCCGTATGAAATATTAAAAACTATGTATGTTCTCAACCCTCTCAAGTAAGTCAAATTATGTTTGACTTCTTCATGACCGTGTGAGGTTTACGGTGAAAAAAATGGCACGTTCTATAGATATAGTACATGTTGCAGACTATTGCATCTAAAAATGTCTTGCATTCGTCCGTAATGATTTTTTTTTTTACTTTTGCGTCGTCAAACATGATTTTTTGACGGAACTCCAATTAATTTTTTAGATTTAAGGCTAATTTTCTCACAGATGAGCTTTCGTTTATATATTATCCGTTAAAGATAACATAATGCACGAGATCGAATCAAACCTCAACATATGTCAAGTAAAAATAACTTAATAATTCCAAATCAAATGTAGACATATATTAAATAATTATAACGTAAATTGGGGGACTGAATCTCATCACAACACGTGATCAATACATTTTTATTTTACTATGTCTTTACCCCAATAGTAATAGTAAGTTTCATAATCATATATCAACACACGATAATTGATTATATTGACATGTGTCGATATGTTGAGGGTTGTATTGTATTAATATCAATACTATCTCAAACATGCGTAAGATATAATCAAGTTCAAACATTACATACTCAAATTTGAACAAAGTACGTGATTATGACCACAATCTTAATTAGTCGATTATAAAATAAAACAATTGCATTTCGCATGAATAAGATTCATAGATCTTTAGTCACTTTGGTGAGAAATGATTCTTCGTCACACTAAACGAGTGTCATGATTCGACTATATTTGATGAGTATTTAGTAGTAAGGAACTTCCTATGTATTTGTATTTTTTTTCCAGAGGGAACCCGCAACCGCTACTCAACGAGTGCGCACATGATAAACCCTTAGTCTGACGCAATAGCCTGCAAACCAACGCCAGAAAGTAAACCACACAACGTGATAGGTTCAGCTAAGAAAGCTTTTGTAGAGGGTCTCGAACTCATGACCTTTGGTCACGAGCATATCTTACTCCACCAACTCGACTACCCCTTTCGGGGTTATGTATTTGCATTTTATGGTCTTTGGTGCAACCAAACAGAATATAATTCTAGAAACAGTCATTTTGACACATAAACCTAAAAAGTAAGGAAGTTAGAGAAACATATGAACCTATAAATATATTAGTTAATGGAATACAAAGTAAACATAATTGATTTACTTAGAGGAACAAAATAATTTTCGTGAGTAAAAACAATTCCAATATTTTTTATAACATTCGAATGCGGTAGACAACCGCGTAAGGGTGATAGAAAAAAAAAATTATATAGCACAAATTGGTAGTGAGTGACTATAACTAATCAAATGTCGAAAAATATTATAAAAATACTATAAGAATTTTGAAATAACTTAACTTTAGATTGAGTTTAAAATTTAAAGAATTTGAGTTTATTCTCTTTTAATGAAAAAATGTAATTTATTTTAAAAATTAGATTAAAATGTATTATGATTTTTTTTTTAAATAAACCTTCAAACGTGATTAATAAGAATATGATAAGAAAAATAAACCTACATTTTAAATGTAGGTTAACAGAAATAGCCGTGTCCAAGTATCACTAACCAATCTATTAAATTTAGAAAAAGAGAAGAAATTATTGTTATAACATCGTCCCTACTTTAACTTGAAAAGAAAATGTTAAATTTTTTTTTTATAAATAGTTTAGATTTATAAAAAAAAAGTAGAAGAAAAATTTAAATAAAAAATAAGTAAAAAATAACATAATGAGAACCACAAACATACCGGTAACAACTAACAACAAATACGTTGAGAGATGTAACTATCCCAAAACACACTTTAACAACTATGTTTCAGAATATGTTCGCCCAACATTAAAGCTTTTATTTTTGATTTCTATGGTCTGCGTGCAAAGACAGTTTGCAATTCCAAACTAAAGTCAATACATTTTATAATAATTTTATTTGCCAAGACTGACTCTTTAATGTTCCATCTATGAATTAGGTGAAATATTAAATAGCTCGTAACAAAATTCAACCATTCAAATAAAAATAAATAAATCTTCAGATCAGATCTACCGCTGCACCTTCTCTGTAATGGTACTAAATATTACAAGTAAAAAAACTCCACAGTTAAAAGTAAGTTATTTAACTATTTATAACATTTTGACTGCAGACAAAGTACTGATATGTAAGAAACTGGTAGTTGAGGTTGTGCCCTTTTGTCTTCAGTCCACTGCCTTTTAGGAAGGGTAGGTACACACTACACTGAATCATAAATTCACTCAGTCATAAATTCCTTAACTGTCATTCTCACTCTGTGCTCTTACACAGACTCATTCACTCACTAATTGTCTGGCAACTGGCATGGCTCCTAAAATGAAAAGAGGGCCGTGGTTGGCCGAAGAAGACGCAAAACTGTCGCAATTCGTAAAAGCTCGTGGCGCGAAAAGGTGGAAAACTGTTGCAACAGAATCAGGTGATTTGCTTTTATACAGTAAAAAGAAACATGTTTTCTTCGTTTGTCGAAGAGTACGAGCTTTATATGTTTTTTGCCGATTACACGCAGGTTTGAATCGATCTGGGAAGAGTTGTAGGCTAAGATGGTTGAATTATTTGAGTCCTAACATTAAAAGAGGCAATATATCAGAAGCAGAAGAAGATTTGATCATCAGGCTTCATAAACTCTTAGGAAATAGGTACATTGTGGCAAAACTCGAATCGTCGGACATACTACTAAATGTTAGCTTTTTTTTCCGTAGATGTTTGGCTTAAACTGTTGTTTTTATAGATGGTCTTTAATTGCGGGGAGGCTTCCAGGGAGAACAGACAACGAAATAAAGAATCACTGGAACTCTCATTTGAGCAAGAAAATCAACCACAAGGGGAAAACACTAGAGACTTCTTCAACAGACGGTGGTGAGACTGAAACGACGACGCAGCGAAAGATGGTTCAGGTGATGCAGGAGGACGTAGCAGCAAGCGGAAAAACTGAAAACTTGTCACCTTCTATAGATGATTTGTTCGACTTCTCAACTGAAGGAACTTACGGTTTAGACTGGGTTAACAAGTTTTTGGAATTCGACTATGACCCTCTAATTACTTCTTCTGAATCTGTTAGTCTTAGTAAGAATGAACTCGGTCTGTAATTGTGAAATAGAAACTGTTAATCAATCTCTACCTAATACTATGTCTTTTCTCTAAGGTTGTTATATGTATTATCTATGGGATTCATAGTGTTTTCCAACACCATCGCATGAAAAAATTGTTAGATCTAAGAGAATCGTATAATAAGTTGACAAAGAGTTTGCACGAATATGCTAAACTCGATTCTTGTTGTATAAAACTCAACCATCCATACATTTGCAATAGTCTTAATTCACAAAGCGGGAAGAAGAAGATCACAGTGGATGATGCATCTAACAAATGTCTCTAATATCAATGTAAGAGTGTTGTTGTTGATTAACCTGGTTCGATCAGAGATGTCAAAATCGCTAAGTTCACCCATGGTCCCTACATGAGAGAAAAAAACATTTATGCATATTATTAGCTAGAGTGTCCTTCCTTTGAGCATTATTGAGTGGAAACGACAACTTTGTCGACAACCACATCATGTTTTAAACAATTTATATCGCATAAGCTAGGATTGGTTTTTTAAGGCCCTTAGGATCAATTCATCGTGAACAAAATACATAGACTAACAGCTAAACATTAGAGACAAACAAAAAGGCATATCTAGAATAAGAAGTAATAAATTTACCTCTATCAGCAAGAATCATATTAGTCATATGAAAACTAAGACGATACCTGAGCGATGGATCTATCACAATATTTCCTTCATGACAATATTTCCTTCTTACAGTTGAAAGCAATTTGACCGTCATATTTAGACTCTGCCGGTTCATGATGTCCGTTAATAACACAATCACACCGCGGATCCTCTGTACCGTGCAACCCTTGAGTTAAATTCTCGAGAACCTACTCAGACTTAGGAACTTGAATCTGATTGAGCCTGTTGAACCATATGGAATGCAGTATCATGTGGAACACGTCGTATCTCATTGGTGTTCGGTTCCAAAAGAAATGCTTTTGAACCATCTTCACATTAGTTTGCATCTTGAGGTATCTTTCAAGTGGGATAGACAATAAAATCTCCTTTAACCGCCGAATATCTTTTTCAGCCACAACGACTGAGAAAGCACTCCAGTTTAGCACTTCACTAAACGGTAGGACGAAGTTATCAGCAATAATTACAGGGACACATTCGTAATATATCGCCTCGACTATCCTAGGGCTGTTCACTTCGTAACCCATTGGACAAAGACAATATTTACTCGTTTTCATGTGTTGAATATAAGACATATTTCGAGCGACGCTATTCGGTAGATCATGGTAAATTTTCATGTCTTTGTCTTTGTCCCTCCAGTACTTGATAAGCCTGGGACGGACTCGGCCATGCATTTTTCCAGCAAAGAAGGCGAGGATTGATCGCTGTGCTACTTTATTACCTTTGCCGATAAATCTAAGAGTTTTAAAGGGATTTTTTATGGTGATTTCTGGAAGAGAAACATCTTTTCCAGGGACAAAAATCCTATCTGATAGGTCCGCGTTACATAAAGCTTTTATGGCTTTTTTGTTTAGTTCTTGATGTTCATTCAACGTGTAGGGCCCCTGCATAACATGCAAAACAGAGATAAGAGATCTAAAAAGTTATACAACCTTGCTTATTAAATATTTGTTTACTGGTTCATCCGAAGGTAAACTTTGGGTACCCTGCAATGTTTTCCATTGTTGTTCGTAACCCAACTTCATACTTCATGAACAAATTTTCAGTAGTCTGAATATTCGTTGCTATATGCGTTTTTAAACCTCTTAGTAGTCCATGCATAAATTTCAGTATAATGAAAAATCGTTGCTAAAGCAGTTACCGAAATCTTGTTGGAATCGAATCGTACATCAAATGTACCCTAGAATGACCTATGTTTACCAATATAAGAACAGACCACCATACCCAATCATGGCAGGCAACAAGAAAGTGATCTGATCCATGTGTGCGATTCCAGAATGGATACTTTTCAGCAATCATGTTCACGTAATCTCTGAGGAAGATTGATAATGGTTTGATGTCATGCGAGCCGGGTACATAAAGTGCCTGCTGCAGCTGCCTTGCACTGTAAGGCATATAAAATAAGTGAGCCTTTTCTGGGTTACGCACTTCAAACTGCATGTTCCCTTTCATTAATCTCATAAACCATCCTTCGGAAGCATAAATTCCCGTTAGATGCGGGTGATGAAAGATGGGTCTCTCTCCATCAGGGTAAACGTAGACTTTCAGTATTAGTTCCATCAGTTCGTAGCTCCTAAAGACATGTAGCATGAAACTTTAATCGGGTGCGATAAAGAGACAAGAGTGTATCTTTGTCAGCAAAAGAAGTCAAAGACAGCCAAAGTTCAAGCATCTTAACAAGAAGATAAACTGCAATAAACGACCGCTAATAATAAAGCACCAACTAATTATAAGAGTAATGCAATGCAACCAATAGCCACGGGCAAAGTCATCAAAACAGTGTGGGGGTTGTACTAACACCCTTCCCTCACACGTTACGTGGACATACACATGGGGGATAGCTCGGTCTATACCGAGATTCCCCCATCAAAAGCTACATCATAAACAAGGATGCCAAATCCTGGAAAACCAGAGTTTGACACCATACTAGAATGGGTACTAACCATCAGTTGAGCCTAACTCTCAAAAGTCGACTGATAGACTGTAAACGTGTATCACAGAGCCAAACCCTAAAAGATACAGAAAACATACCTTTTAAAAACAGAAAGATTCTGGAAAACAGGTTCATATAGATCAGGATCATCTGTGACAACCGGGGCATTCTCTATTTCCTCTTTGGCATAAGAAAGCGCCTTGTCAGGTGACAGAGACCATATGTAGCTCTAAATTGCACGCAACAGTGTGAAAAACATTAGTAACTAACAAACTCATTAACCGTGTGTATGAATATTATATAATCAAACCTCGAAAAGAGTGGGTATATGAGGCGGTGGTGGAGGAGAATCTACCGCAATTAGCTCCTCATTTGTTCTCCTTTTCTTCCATCTCCTTCTTTTCACCTGACGAGCTGTTTCATCTAAGTTTTCAACAGTTAATATTTCAGAAGAAGAATTAACCGTAACGACGACGGACGGAACAGATTCAAACTGTTCAACCTTTATCTCGTTCAAAACCTGAGTTATATGCAAAGAACTATTCAAGCGATGACCCGAAGAAACTGCATCTCTTGAAGGGAGAAGTAATCTGTAGTTAGGAGGTGTACGGTTATGAAGGACGAAAACAATTGTCGTCATGAAGGCGCCAACAAGAAACAACCTTCTCCATTTGATTTTGTGCCTCGTGCAAATCTGGACAAGCTGTATCACTAAGACGAACGCAACCCGTTGCAAATTTCTCATTCTGATCAGCGGGAGTAAGTGTCGATCAACCAAACACTAACATGATTTTAATCCCTCTAACTCAAAAACCCAACAATTCGCAATGCCTCAGAAGCATATTAAGTTCTTTTTTTTCAATAAGAACCTTGACTTCCAAAGCTTCCAAAACTTGCTTCTCTATAACAAGAAACTGAAAACACAAAATCAAATAAAAAACTCCGGTCATCAAACTTACAGTCTTGAAATATGATCAGACATCTATAGCAATCCCTTAATCAATTTCATTTTAAGTAATCAAATTCACACAGCTACTAAGAACTGAAAAAATTCATATAAAAATAGTCTATATTGCACACACCTCGAAGAACAGAAATCAAAAGGTCTTTGTAAGCATTGGCATGTGAATAATGAAATTTGATCACTGGTTAACGAGACTTACCGAATCAAAATCGACAAATTAAACCCTTATATACAAATATTGACATATATAATCATAAATCTATGAAAGTGATGTATATGTATATGTGTATATAATACCTTGATGATGATAGAGGCATAATATGATTGAAGTGTAGGAATCTGGGTTAGGCAGATTGGAGATATAACCGAAATTAACAGATGGATGAACTGAGACGTAGATAGAGAAGGAATAGGACGCCGACATAAATGGTACCGGTAAGAGTACTTTTGGTTTGAATATAAAGTACACCTGCCCAACAAAAATTCTGATCTACTAAGCCTGATTTTTAGTGTAATTTTTATAAGATGTATTAAAATATAGACTAATTCTATTACATGCATTGTATTTTTTTATTGACAAAATTATCATTCAGTTACGTTAAAGTTTGAATGAATCTGATCCTCGTTTTTATTTTATTGTAAACGAAACCTCTTTCATTTTTTAACATTTTTTCGTTTTCTTCTGTTCGAATTAGTCTTATTTTTTCCATGTTCAATCAAACTTCTTTCAACTATGAATTCAGTTTGTTTTTCTTCTTTTTCAATAGATCCGAAATTTCTTGTTATCGATTGATTTATATTGTTGATTATTGATTGATTTTATAATGTCTTGTTATGGTTTTGTCTTCTTAACCATAGAGATATAATGTCGGATCATATTTTAGATTAACATATTTTTGTCGTTGTATTAAACTTGATTTTTAGATTACTAACTGTATATTATTGAGATGATTGTCTAGTGATGTTTTATGTATGTGTTTACTTGTAGTTTAGATTGCACATTTCATGGTTGATGCTAAAGCTAATTGTTAAGTGTAATTGCCTATTGTATATGGAATTAAATGTTAGTTGAGTGATATTGATATGTCTATGTGTATAAGGAGCTTCTGTTGTATCATACACTTATGTATGTGTTTACCTGTAGTTCATAGTATAGATTTTTTAATAACAACCCTAAAGAACTTGCCACAAAGTCTTCGCGTATTAAAATAAAAGGTTTTGGTCAGGTTTTTAATGGTGGATATGTTGAGTTTCGGCATTCACTTTCAAAGTTTGCAATAAAAAATGGGTTTACATTTAATTATGATCGTAATACAAAGCGTCAAATTGGTGATTCTTGTGAGTTCAATAAATCAAAAACCTGTCCATAGAGGATATATACTTCTATTGATATTGCTAATGATTCTATGGTTGTTAGGAAATATGTAAGTGAACACACATGTGTTATTTTAAAGAACAAACCAAATAAACATTTGACGTCTAACATTGTGATTAATGAAATTTTATCTGAGGTTAAGAGTAATAAAAACATTACTACTACCACTGTAAAATGTATTCTAAAAAGTAGATATGGGTTGGATATTACCTATAAAGTAGCTTGGATAGCTCTAGAAAAAACATTGAGTGAAGTATTTGGAGATAGTTCTATATCTTATGGTCTTATAAAGGGTTATCTCAAAGCAATAAAAAATCTAGATCTGAATAGTGATTTTCAATTTGAATATAATCGGGATACGTCTACGTTTAGTAGATGTTTCATTGCATTTGGTGCTTGTCTTAAAGGGTTTGAAAGATGTGTACCCATTATTCATTTGGATGGAACGTTTTCAAAGGAAAAATATGAAGGGACTCTACTTTCAACAATATCTACGGATGGAAATCAAGGTAACAGACTTACTTTATACATTTTTTTATTTTGCTTTTATAGGTATTTTTATTTTACATTCTTATAGATGTTTATGTTACTTGCTACAAGGTGTTTCAGCAATATTTTACTAAATATAGCTGATTTTACATTCTTATGCTAGTTTATGTTACTTGTTACATGATTTTTCCGTAATATTTTCAATGATTTTACTTGATTTTAAATTTCTTATACTTTGAGTAATATCTAAGAATTTTTATGTTACTTTTTATAGGTTTAGTTTCAATTGCATTTGTAATTGTTGTTTCAGAAGATTCAAATAATTGGCTATGGTTTTTTACATTGCTAAAGTCACACTTGTTAGGCAAAAAGTTGATTTTTGTTTCAGATCGCTTTATAGGTATTATCACATCTATTCAGACTTTATTTCCCGATGTTTTTCATGCATATTGTCTTTACCACCTACTTCTTAACTTAAAAGATTGGCCTAATAAATTTTCTAAAGGTGTACGAGATAGATTAGTTAATAAGTTCAAAGAATGTGCTTATGCGCCCACTGAACATCTATTTTTTCAGTGTATGGGTGAGTTTATGAAAGAAGGTGGAGATACAGTGGTAATGTTTTAGAAAATCTTCATCCGGAAAATTATTCGAATGCATTTATCAAAGGTAAAAGATACGGGACTGTTTGTTCATCTGCTGTAGATCTTTCAGTGCACGAATTATATATATGTACCCTCCCTACAATGGAAGTCATTGACAAGATTCGAATTTTTCTTATGATACAAATGTATAGACATCGTGCTAAATCTTTAATTTGGACAAGTGAATTATGTCCGAATATAGATAAAATGTATAGAGAGGAAATTGAGTTTGGACAACATTGGTATTTTCAGTCATCTTTCTCGACGGTTTATGAAATTTTTTCATATCAAACCATGATGGTAAATTTGGTAGACTTTACTTGCTCATGTGGTAAATGGAAATCAGATTATTTTCCGTGTTATCATGCCTTGGCTGTTATCACCAAAACACAAGAGCGACCAACTAGTTTTATTGAACACCAGTCCCATTCTAGTGTGTATCAAGAATGTTACTCATTGTCGATACACCATTTTACCTTGTTTGGTCAATCTTCAGTTGTTGATGAATCTCCAATGGTACAACCTCCTGTTTTGTAAATACAGCATGGTAGGCCAAATAAGAAAATAATTATTTCATGAGATGAACTGGTTGTACGAAAGATTAAATGCAGTAGGTGCAAATCTACTGTTCATAACAAAAAAATCATGTATGACGATAAATGTTTAAGTTTTTACGTATTTTATTTCTTATTTTATGTACAAAAACATATTTTTTATATGTTTGTTGGATGCGTATTCTTTTTAAATAGTTTTGTATTTTATTAAGTTTTGTTTTTTGTAGATGTAATTATAATTACCTTTATGATTTAGGAGAGCTCTAAGAAATCACTCCAAGAAGATGACCGGGTATCCAAGAAATCCCAATTGCTTCTGAGCACTCATTCTCTCTCCTGCATTTTCTCTTCTCAAGGACAGATCAAACATTAACTTAGCTTTACTCTCTCTCACCTTTTCTCTCAGAAAAACCCCAAATCGTAACCCTAGCCACAAAAACCATATACCTTCCACCGATTGAATCCTTGATCGAACAATTTGTAGCTCATCAATCTGAATCATAAAGGATCTCAAAAACCTGTAAAAACGAAGCCATGTAGTCAATCGAGCATGCAAACCAGAAAACTGGAGACTTTCCACCACTCAAGACCACCAATACAACAAAGAACCTGCCTCAGATGATCTCAAATCCAGTCTTTGAAGACTCAATATCAAATAAAGAAGAAGGAGAAAAAAGAAGGACATACGCAGATATGGTTGGAGGAAAAGCGACAAGGCATGAATTCTTGCACATAGATTTCATCCATGAAGAGAATAAGGACTACGTTTCGGTACAATTTCAAATTATAAATAAGTCTTCTTTAACAAACTTACCTAGAACAACTTTAATTTCCAAGTTCTCATCTGAAAGTCCGACTTTTAGTGAGTTCAAGGCATATTTTTCTTCATTTAGATTCTTAGGTGCATACAACATTTATAAATAGAATTATAGGCATTTCTTTGTAGAATTAGACTCACTAGATGACGTTAAAAAACTCTGGGCCAAACATGTTATAACCATAGGTAACCTACCATTTAGAATCCTCAAATGGACACCTGAGTTTCACCCCAAAAAGGAGTCTTTTGTGACTCTTTTTTGGATCTCCTTGTCCAAATTTCCTGAAATACTATACAACCCAGACTATGTTGCTCATATTGCTAAGACAATTAGATTGCTTTTAACAATATGGGTTTCAGAAAATAACATAGTAAGTTATAACAAAAGTAAAGCATGGATACTAGCTGACATTTCTAAACCTCTTCCCCAAAGAATCTGGATATCCTTTGAAGAATCTCAAGTCGTTTTATCTGAACTACGCGATGGAGAAGGGTCAGCGCATTGTGGCTACAAGGCACTAACCCGGAGGGCATTGTTGGCTGGGTACTATTGGCCATCCATAATGGCAGATGTTAAAGAAATGGTAAAGAAGTGTGATCCATGTCAAAGGTATGGCAACGAAATTGATCTGCCAGGAGTACCTATGAAGTCAATTTCTGAGCCAGTATCTTTTGCTCGTTGGGGATTGGATTTAGTTGGGCCTCTACCAATGGCGTCCGGAGGGTGCATGACTATTATAGTTGTTATTGATTATTTCTAGAAATGGAGAGAGTTTTGGTTTGAATAACTGTCTAGGCTTGGGATTTTTGGAAGATGATGATCCTTGGTCAGCTTCTTGGGTCGGTTCACTAGATTTCTCACTTGGGGAAACTGAGAGGCCGGCAGCAATGCGATTCTCCCTTTCAACCTTTTTCGCCCTTTCTAGCTCTGATAAGTTTAACCAGCCGCCTTTAAGAAGTGTGTTTCTGGTTGTGAACATAAATCTCTTCAAGAACAAGTTTGAAGATAAGAGTGAAAATCTCTCTAGAAAGGGTTTGAGTGATAAAGACAATGAAATAGTGAAAAATATTTATATAACAGTAGAAAAAAGTAACTGTTACCTAGGAGAAGTTAAAGAGGGTTTGGAAATGATTAAAGACGGCACAAACGTGTGAAATATTAAATTCCTAGGTAACTTTCTAGACTTAGTAGGTGCACCGATCTAGGAAGAATAACGGCTGGTAGGTCAAACCAAATTGTGACACGTGTCCCACAATCTAAGAGGAAAATTCTTAGAATTCTGGAAAGAGAAATCAGTTATGATAGACTTCGAACTGAGTTAATGATGAGAATAAACCTCTTAGTCCGGATTACATAGGAAGATCGGACAAAGTCACTACTGGCTAAGTAGATTTTTTAGTCCTACCAAAGATATTTGGTAAGGCCTAAAAAAATGGCTACTAATGAGTTCGGATTATCCAGTCATAACTCACTGTATTATCCAGACAAGGGCAATTCGGACAATAACATACCACAGAACTATCTGAACAGGACAAAAGTAAAAACACTTAAACACCTTTTGACTAAGCTATGTGCTAATCAGCTTAAAAGATTAATGGGTCCTTAAACTTGACCCGGTTTCATAACTTGACTCGTAATCCCATGGGTCCTTAATTAAGGGTATAAATACCCCGACGACTCTCATTAATGAGGTTAATGAACATTTAATACAACCAGGCTGCTCAAATCTCTCACTACTTTACACCAAACACTTAATACCCAAAATACTTTACAAAACACTTTACAAAATTACCACCAGTCCAAAATAAACCAAATCAAATAGTACTATGGATAATATAACATTTGGGAATATTATAGAACCCCAAAATCAAAAAATAGATGAAATAACTGATAATGCAGAAGAGGAAGCAAAAGATAAATCACCTAACTTAAGCACTAAAACTGGAAAAAATACATACCAAAATGAAAAAATCTTAATTTTTAATCAACTTAATGAACCACATGAAGTTACTGGACAACAAATAGAAGAAGCCTTGGAAACTATTCAACTAAATAGCTCGTTTAAATATTGAAGAAACAGATGAACTATCATAAACAGAGCATGAATCAGAAACCAGTAGGATTAGATTGAGTTTACCTCAATCTCCTAAACAAACCAAAAAAGCTCTATTAAAACTCATACAAGAAGATTATCAAGAAGCAAAATATTAATAAAACCAGTAACCTTAAAAGGATCATTAAGATCCTCAAAACAAATTTCAAAATGAACAGAATAATACTTAATTGGAATGTTAGAGGACTATGAAACCAGAAAACAATTAAAAGAATTAAAAATATTGTTAAAAATTTATCAATTGATATTATAGCTCTTCAAGAACCTATGATATCAGTTGAAAACTTGCAATCTAGAGGTAATAAATTAGGATTTGATTCTCACTTTGCAAACATCAGTAATAAAATTTGGATTTTCTGGAAAATAACTACAATATCTCTATTCTTGATAATTTAGATCAACTTATTCACTTTATGGTAAATCATCCTGATAAAGTAATTCTAATTACCATAATCTATGCAAAATTTACCAGATTCCATAGAGTGTCTCTATGGGATCATTTAAGAACCATTTAAAACATTAATTTACCCTGGATTGTTGTTGGAGATTTTAACACAATCTCCAACACAAGTGAACAATTGCATTGCTCCACGCTTTGCTCCAAAAGTATGGATGATTTTAACAACATGATACTATACTGTAATTTAGAAGATTTTGGTTACATAAGAACAAATTTCACAAGGACAAATAAACATAAATGAAAAAGATTAGACACATCATTGCACAATGATAAATGGAGAGAAATGTTTCAAATTACAAGGGTGAACCACCTGGCCAGAACATGTTCTGACCATTCACCATTTATAATATATGTTATACCAAAAACAACAAATCACAAACCTTCATTTAGATTCCAAAATATATGGTTGAAACATGAGGATTTTCTTAAGACTGTAGAAAGTAATTGGTCCACAACCCTAACAGACTCATCTAATATCTACATTTTTTTGTCCAAGTTAAAAAGACTTAAGAAACATTTAAAAAATTGGAACAATGACATATTTGGAAATATATTTGACTGCCTAAACAAAACTGAGAATGAAATAAAAAATACATAAACTAGGTTACAAGAAACAGACAGCTTGGAAAACCAAAATAACCTATCTAATCTTAATACTAAACTAATAACATTATTATAAAGAGAGGAAACATATTGGCAACAAAAAAGCTACACAAATTGGTTAAAATATGGTGATAATAACACTGCAACGTTTCATAGTTATGTAAAAAAAAAAGATAAAAAATTAGAATTAATGGCATTTTAATTATTGATATTTGGACTGAGGATGAAATTAGAACTGGTCTTTCTGCTATTGAACACTTCAAAACTCTTTTAAACAACCCAAAGAAACATAACAATCTCTCATTGATTAAGGATATTATACCTAATATTATATCAGACCAAAACAATGAAGATATAACAAAAATACCAACAATGGATGAACTATATAATGTTATAAAAAACCTCAACTTTAATAGTGTTTCTGGAGTTGAAGGATTCAACTCCAGATTCTACTTATCAAGCTGGTTAATAATAAAAAATGATCTTCTCAAAGCTGTTACAAACTACTTTACAGAAACCCAAATTTCTAAAGGCTTAGATGCAACTCTCATCTGCCTTATACCTAAAGTTAAAGCACCTAAAACCTTGTCACAATGCATACCCATAAGCTTATGCACAATCTTTAATATAATCATATCAAAAATATTAAACAATAGACTAGCCAAACTATTACCTCTTATCATTTCTAAGGAACAAGGTGCATACATTGAAAAACGAATAATTCAAGATAACATCTTAATAACTCAAGAAATGATCAAAGATCTTAATAGGAAATCTAGAGGAAATAACCTAATAATTAGCTTAGACATAGCCAAAGCTTTTGATAAACTTGAATTTAAATTTGATGTGGTTAATTTTCGTCTGAGGGTAAATTTGTAATTTGTTTTAGAGTTTTTTGGAGGTGTGTAGGTGTTTAATGTTTGAGTAGAGAGTAGAGGGAGAATTAAGCAGCCTAGTTGTATTTAATTTTCATTACCCATATTAAATGCAGGTGGTTGGGTATTTATACCCTTATATTTGGGCTTTATGGGTTTTCAGGTCATGTTTAATGGACCCGGGTCATGTTCAAAGACCCATGAGATCTAAGTAGAAGAGCAAGCTGCTTAGTCAAGAAGTGTTTAGGTTTTTAAGTACTTTTGTTATAGTCCGAACAGTCCAATGGGCTAGATGTTCGAATTGCCCTGTCCGGTCTGGTGATCTTGGTCCGAACTGTCCTTGTCCGGAGAGGTAGCAATATTCGGACTCATCAAAATTTATATATGAAATCATGCTTTCCTTTGTATTTAATCAACAAGTAATAGAACTGGTTAAGAAGAGCATTGAAAACATTTCATACTCTATAATAATAAATGGCAAAGTAAATGGATATTTTAACTCAAGTAATGGTTTAATGCAGGAGGACCCTCTGTCCCCTATTTTATTTATCATAGAAGATGAATTTTAAATAAGAGGACTAAACAAACTAGTTGGTCAAAATAAACTTATGTCTTACAATCTGAAAGGTTCATTAAAAATCAATTGCTTAACATATGTTGATGACCTAATTCTTTTTATAAATGGCTCATTAACTAATATGAAGAAACTTTCAAAAAAATTAAACACATATCATATGTTATATGGACAACAAATAAACACTCAAAAAACAACCTTTATAGCCTCCATACATATGAACATAATTAGAATAAAAGCATTGGAAAACCTTTTAGGCTTTAAACAAGCAAATCTGCCTCTTACTTATTTAGGAATCCCAATTCACTCAAATAACTTTTCTATAAATTTTGAGAAGTTAATAGAAAATATTAGGAACAAAATTAATGAATGGAATTCTAAAAACATCTCCTTTGGGGTAGAATAACATTGATTAAGTCTGTATTAATATCTTACCCTAATTACTACTTACAATCAATAAGATTACCTTTGAAAGTGATAAACAGAATTAACAAATTACTGAACAAATTTGTATGGGGTTACAATGAAAACAATAGAACAATATTATGGTGCAACTGGAGTAAAATTTGTAAACCTCACAATGAAAACGGACTGAACATTAGAAACCTAGAGGTCATTCAAAAATCTTATTCATATAAGCTTTGGTTTAACTTTAGAAATAATAAAACTTTATGGTTCAACCTAATGCACTCTAAATACTGTCAAAATATTCATCATCTTCAGTAATCTTTAAATTTAATAGACTTAAAAACATGGAAATGAATGTTTGAAATCAAGGAAAAAGCTGAAAACAGATTAATAGAAGATTAGAATAAGGTGAACTTGATTTCTGGTTAGACAGTTGGCACCATGATAAACCTTTAATAACTCTAACACAAATGAATTCACATCATTACTCACTTACAAATGTAATTGAGTTTGGAACAATAATAATTGAGATATACCTAAACTACAATTATACTTACCTACTGCTTATATAAACAGAATCACAAAAACTTACACTGCTGACTCCATCATTGAGAAGATTTCCACTGATGGATTCTTTAACTTAAAAGATATTGTTAACTTAATTAGACAAAAGACTTAACCTCATTAATAAAATGGAAAACATGGAACAATATCTCTCCAAATAAGTGTTCATTCACCCTTTGGAGAGTATTAAACAACCTAATCAGTGTAGACACAGTATTGCAGAAAAAAGGTTTTAGTATTGCTTCAAAATGTATAAATTGCCAGAATATATAATCTCTTAACCATGCTTTTGTTGCTTGTGAATCTTCTTGGATAGTATGGTCTTATTACTCTGAAAAGTTTGACATAAAAATAAGCAAACACATGACAATAAACCATATCATCAACCTCTGGTTTCTATCCACTACTAAGACTACTCACATTATGACTATTTTACATGCATTAATAATGTGGAGTATATGGAATGCTAGAAACAAACATAAGCATCAAAACGTTACCACTTCACACAAAGCAATCATAAATCACATATCATTTATGCTTATATCCCTAGACTCTGCATTATTGTTCAACAGAAAACATTGGAAAGGCGACCATCATATAGCAAAAGACCTTAGTTGCTTTAATCACAAAAGGAACTCCAAACCTTTTATGTATATTAAATGGATCTGTCATACTCATAACAGATACAAATTAAATTGTGATGGATCAACCTTAAGGAATGGAGAAGCTAGCTACAGTTTCATTATAAGAAATAACTTAGGAAATCTGATTATAACGAAAGGCAATACATTAGGCAAATGTACACCTATTATTGCTGAAATGCATGCTCTATTAAATGGTCTATTAACCTGCAAAGAGAAAAACTTCAACATGATAGAAACACACTAAAGAGACATGTTCCTAGCTGGTTGGCTATCCAGAATGGTGGGAGGACGGTCATAAGGAGAAAAATAACCAATATTTTAGATCTAATGTCAAACGGGCTTCATCTACAAGTGGCGGTGAAGATCCAACTAAAAATGAGAAAGGAAGTGGCACTGGTTTTGGAGGAATGACTGCGAACTCCTATGAAAAACTTGGAGGTAAAGGGTTTGAGAAATCAATGAATTGGATCTTTGATTTCGGGGCTACAGACACCATGTCGTATGATCCTAAAGACTTTGGTGACATGTCATCTCCAAAGAAGTCCTATATTGAGACTGCTAGTGGAGAAATTTGTGAAGTCAAAGGGGGAGGTTCAATTATTTTTTTGGAAAAAATGGAAATTAAAAACTGCCTCTACATTCCTTCACTATCCTTAAAGTTATTATCTGTTAGTCAAGTGACAAAACAACTCAACTGTGTGGTTCTTATGTATCCATTTTTTGTATTTTACAGGACATTCGTACGAAGGAGATCATTGGGCGTGGTACCGAACAATGAGGTATCTATTATGTTGATGAGGTAGTTCATAAGGGACATGTCATGCTTGCTCACGGAACAACCAAAAGGCAACTTTGGTTATGGCACCAGCGACGTGGTCATCCTTGTTTTAGCTATCTTAAAAGTTTGTTTCCTAATCTTTTTTTTTAATAATTCCATTCATGAGAAACGTGAAACCTACATTCTTGCAAAAAATCGTAAGGTCTCATTTAATCAAAGTAATACTAGAGTTGATTATGCTTTTTCGCTAATCCATTCTGATGTTTGGGGTCCAGCACCAAATTCCACTAACAATCAAATCAGATACTCTGTTTTATTTGTGGATGATTTCTCAAGAATGACTTGGATATACTTCATGAAACATAAATCGGAAGTACCAAAAATATTTGTTTGTTTTTACAAAATGATTTTGACTCAATTTGAAAAAAAAATACAGATTCTCCGTTTTGATAATGGAACAGAGTTTGTCAACCAAATAATGCATAATTTTTTCAAAACAAATGGTCTTATCCATCAAACCACTTGTCCAAACACACCTCAACAAAACGGTACTTCAGAACAAAAAAATCGTACTTTACTTGAAAAAACTCGTGCTATTATGATTGAATCTAGAGTTCCTCATTCTCTTTGGCCAGAAGCTCTTGCTACAGCCACGTATCTTACAAATCGTCTACCAGCCCGATGTCTAGGAAATAAAACTCCATTACAAGTGCTTGTCACCCAAGTTACAATTCCATCTGTTATGACCTTATCACCTCGTGTCTTTGGTTGTTCGGTGTTTGTTCATATCCCTAAAACTAGTCAAAACAAACTTAATCTGTGTGCTGAAAAGTGTGTATTTGTTGGGTATGGTGTCCATTAAATGGGCTATCGGTGTTACAATTCGGTTACTCGTCGAATCCATGTCACCATGGACCGTGACTTCTTAGAATATGATTATTTTTTTGACCACCAATCTCGTGCTCAGGGGGAGAAAGTAAGTGAGTCACTCGACTGGTTGCTATATGAAAGTTACTTTGAGGATGTGCCGACAGAGCCGGTAGATGGTTCCACCGAACACGCCTCTTCCAACATAAAGGAGACTGACGAGGCAGTTATTACCACCAATGATTCTCCCAAAGACAATGTCCAACAAGAAATAAATGTCATGGATACTACCAGCGAATCAGCCGAAGAAAATGTCCATCAAGAGGTAAACAATTTACAATGTCATAATTCACAAAATGCTACTGACCATGACATTTCAGGAAGTTCATTTATTAAAACTCAAACTCTGGTTCTTCCCCCAAGAAAAAATAGAGGGGTTCCTCGTGACTGGTATTCACCGGAACACGTTCCCCGTGCTTCTACATATCCGGTAAAAACGGACAGGAAAGAAATGACGAAGATTGCAAAGGCGTTTTCAGCTACTATTCTCTCTGAACAAATCCCTAAAACATCTCACGAAGCTAAGAAGCTGACTGAATGGCATGAGGCAATGAATACCGAAATGGAAGCTCTAAAAAGGAATGGTACATGGGATAATTGTGTGTTACCACAAGGGAATAAAGCATTCGGGTGTAGATGGATGTTTAATATAAAATATAAATCCGGTGGCACCATTGAGCGACATAAGGCAAGATTGGTTTCCAAAGGATATACACAAACATATGGTATAGACTAATCTGAAACGTTCTCTTTGGTTGCAAAGATTGACACTATCAGAGTTACTTTCAATAGCCGCGAATAAAGATTGGCCTCTTCATCAATTTGATGTAAAGAATACTTTCTTACATGTAAACTTGGAAGAAGAGGTATATATGGAACCCCCACCAGGATTCTCTGATGGTTTTCAAGAAAATGAGGTATGTAAACTGAAAAAGGCATTATATGGGCTCAAACAGTCTCCTCGTGCTTGGTTTGGGAGATTTACATTGGCAATGAAGTAGTATAGCTACAAACAGAGTAATGGGGATCATACCTTGTTTTACAAAAAAGAGAGGAGAATTAGTCACTTGTCTCATAATATATGTCGACGATATGATTATAACAGGGAATGGCGAAAAAGAAATTAGCTCTCTTAGGAAAAACCTCTTCTAGTAATTCGAAATGAAAGACCTTGGGGGATTGAAGTATTTCCTAGGAATCGAGGTTCTTAGGTCAAGAGAAGGGATTTATATCTCCCAACGGAAATATATATTGGATTATTAGTTGAAGTTGGCATGGTGGATTGCAAACCAAATGACACTCCTATGGTTGTGAATCACAAACTAAAGATAATTGAAGGGGCTGACCAGCGAGGAAAGAAAGGTACCAAAGGTTGGTGGGAAAATTGATTTACATGGCTCACACTCGACCTGATATTGTATACGCGGTGGGAGTAGTTAGCCAGTTCATGCATCGTCCTCAGGAACACCATATAGAGGCAGTAATGAGGATTATTCGATATCTCAAAGGCACACCAGGAAGAGGCATAATTTTTAAGAAAAATGGACACCTTAATGTTGAAGTATTCACAGATGCTGATTGGGGAGGGAATCCTAACGACAAGCGATCAACTGCTGGCTACTTTACTCTTCTTGGAGGTAACTTGGTGACTTGGAGGAGTAAGAAACAAAAAGTAGTATCACTATCAAGTGCTGAATCAGAATTTAGAGGAATCGTTAAGGGGATTACCGAGATACTTTGGTTAAAGAAGATAATGAAAGAAATCGGATCCCCTGTGAAGTGTCCAACTCAGTTAATGTGCGATAATAAATTTGCGATTAAGATTTCAGAGAACCCGGTACAACACGATAGATAAAAGCACGTTAAAATAGATAGGCACTTCATAAAATAAAATATTGAAGATGGGACAGACGAACTTACAATTGTTAGATCTGAAGACCAACTGGCAGACATCCTGACAAAAGCGGTTGCTGCAAGAACATTCGAATCAGTTTTATCCAAGTTGGGTATTGGTGATCCCACTACACAACTTGAGGGCGAGTGTTAGAATATTCAGTGTATTAAGTATCCTTCTATATGCCTCTAAGTTCTCTATATATTGAGAGTCTTACTTGGGTTTGCATTATAAAAAAACAGTTCAATACAAAAAGAAACTTTTTTCTAATAAACACAAAAACCCTAGCCGCCTCCTGCGGCTACTTTTCTCTTTGCTTTTTAACAGTGTTCAACAAAATCATTTTTGTCTTCATTGTCCTCTGCTATCTCTTATTCAATCTTTGTTTTTTCGCTGATCCCTTCTCCACTGTCAGTTTCAACTCTCCTCATCTTGTCTTCTTCGTCAGCTATAAATAATAAATCACAATCTATTACCTATTTTAAAAACATAAAAACAGTAAATTATATTAAACTAACATTAATAATTTATTATTTAAATTTAATATTTACAAAATCATTAAAATGTACATATTATATTTTCTTCCATTATCTCTTCAAACAAACTTTGTACCTTATCTTGTTGTCTCAAACCCGTTTCTCCTACGCATCATAAACATCTTAGGAAACCATTTTGTGGTACTCTTATTCTTGTGTGCTCCAAGAAAAAAGTTTGCAAATGTTAAATCAAAGAAAGATAAATTATTAGTATAACTGTAAAAAATATTAGTATATTCATAATTATATAAAATAATATATATATATATATATATATATTACTTACAATTAAGAGCTATACACATCCTACTGTTCCAACTGAATTACTTTTGTGTTTTTTATTGATGGAGTCGTTTGGTTTGTTCACAATAAACCAGCCTAATCGTACTTGTATAGTCTAGGGAACTCATTTTCTATAAATCTTGCAAGAGCTTCCGACAGATTTTCCCCACAAGTAGAAGAAAGTAATATGAGATATAGGTAAATGACTAGCATTATACCTACATCTTTCACGGTTTCTTCTTTATCCAGTTTGGAAACTTCTTCAATCTTATCCTTTAACTTATTCTATGTGAGATGTTGGGGTTCTCGCCTATGCAGTACTTCCGAGAAATAAGTTTGTAATATATAAGACATAATAGTTTCTCTTGTGTTTTAATGAGTTTTCTGTAATTGAAAACTCTGATTTTCTTTTCACCACTGTCCAACCCACATATCACATTTGCATCATTTTTTGTTAGATGCACTAGCTTCCCCCCAAAGATAAAACCATCCTTCATTTGGTCGTACTTTTTAATAGTCTTGGTCGTCAACTTCCAAGATTTTTGAGTCTTGAATGGACCGTCAATCTTTAAAATTTGGTTTAAGAGATTGTAAAAGTGAGTGGGTTTTGTAGCATCAATATGATTTTGTGTAATTCCAGAATTTCAGCATAATTTAAATACCGATTCTAGATTTGATCTAAATATTATGGGTTAACGGGTTAGTTTTATTTTTGTAGGACTTCTCGTTCTCTTTGGAGCACAAGATTTAGTTTGAGTCATTTTTAAAACCTGTTGACAAAGAAACAATCAATTTTTGGATAAATAACAGTACTAATAAACCTAAAAAACCAAAACTATTGTGACATCATTTAAGATAATTTTAAGAGTTCTTATAGAATGAAACCCATTGGACTTTTGTTTTCTAAAATGGACAACTTTGTCTCAACCGAGTTCGTTAGAGGCATTTTCTGTCAACAGACTAGTAGGTCAAAACAGTGAACAACGAAACAAACATCGAAAAGTGAATATTTTAAGTCCTACACTACACTTGTAGACTCAAACAAGAAATATAGATCTAAAAGAATATATATAAGAATAATTTGCCAAATATTTAAAGAAAATAATCGCATATCACCTAAAAAATAAAAAAACCCAAATAGCTTATAAATACACAAATGACTAAAAGTGTTTTATGACATTGATTATAATGGAACTCAACTTAGTTAATTCTTCTCTGTTATAAATTTATAGCCAAAGATAGCATTGGATATTTATTTGATTAACCTTTCCTAGATCTTCTTTATTAAATGGAAATATCCAGACAAGAAATGACTAAATAAAAAAATCAAAAAAATTGTTTAATTTACTATCTCGACAGACGAGTGTAAAATACAGAGGTATTGAGAATAGTTGATAAATATTTTAACATATTAATTGAGCCGCACATAGACTTCAAGAAAAGATACCAACATCTCAAAAACTTTCTTGCAACTTCAGGAAGTGAACCATTTGTACTTTTTAAGTAAAACAATAATCCTCTGAAAAGTACACAATTAACTGGAAAAATGAGACACTATTCTACCACTCACTTGCAACATAAATAGTCATGGTTATAAAAGTTTAATCTAGGCAAAGAATCAACACAATAACTCATTCCTCAATTTCTAAGCATCCAAAAATAATCAACACTAGTTGAAGCCAAACCACCACGAAATAGAACATCAAAAGATTACAACTGATAAGTGAACTAGACATGTATAGAATCAATGGAGACCTAGATATAACTACTGATAGTGTGTAGAGCTTGGGGTTTTGCCTTCAGCATACCTTAATCGATCGTCTACCGGTAGCAAGTAGAGGGTTTCAATCCGTTTTGTTTTCTAACTTTTGGGTTCTCAATTGGTCGTGTGATGACTAGGGCTTCCAATCTGTTTCATTTTTTGTTTTTGGGCGTTTGGCTAGTAGATGGGTGAGTTCTTAGAAGCAACTAGAGAATGAGAATAGTAATTTAACACCGGAATCGATCTTCGGTCGACAGCGATTTGAAGCGATTTGAGGATTTTCAGGTTTGTTTGTGTTTCTAGTAGAGAGAAATAATCGAGAATGAGAATAGCAAGTAGACTATGCATTTTGAAAATTAGAAAGCAATTTTTTCATTTGTTGTATTGAGTGCACTAATTAAAATTAAGAAACTATAGTGTATATAACAAGAATTTTACAATATTTGATACACTTATTAGGAACTCACCCTTGGATATAACATTACTTAATTAAATTACGGAGCTAACTCAATTAGATGGTAATTAGTATTTATGTTTTAAAGTGAGGGTGAAGCATTAAATAGTATATAGGTCTAAAATTATTTTAATAAATTTCCAATGCATTGTTATTATCGAAAGGTGTTAATCATCGTTTAATATTTTATTATTATTTTAAATATCGTATTCATATATTTATCATTTTTACCAATAATTTATTTATTTATTTTCAATTTCTTTTAAAGAATACAAACGATCACTCTAGATTCCCATAACATATGGTCGACAACTTTCAATCATTAACTTGTCTACAGTAGCTAGGGTTATCACTTGGTTTAATAACTCTGTAACTCAATCGATCGGTACTCAATTGGCTAAGTATGAAACAAAAAAAAGATTTGAGATCATTTTGAAATATTGTATACCCAGTCCAACTTCGCTAGGTAATACTAGCTAAAATATGATATTCGTGCTTTACAATAGAATGATATGACTGTTTCTTATTTTTATTGTACCAGATCAGATTTTTAAGATCAATTAATTCTTACAGAATCTACAGAATTGAAGGTGTTCAAGCCTTTGTTGTCAGAATTTTATCTTTGGCTATATGTATCTCGTTATATAATATTTTTTGAGCATATTATACTTTATTTTATTTCGACAACATCACGTGACGTAACGAAGAGTGGTGGGAAATAATAAATTTTCGATGTTTGTATTTTGCATTATAAATATAACTTTCTTGTTTTTGTTACCTCACAATAAACAGAATCATAAACGTAGGAAGATGGTCGTGAAACAATTACTCTTTGTTAACTTCATCTTTAACTTTTCGATGTTTGTATGTTGCATTATAATTATTACGTATGTTGGATACATTTATGGTTTCTCATTTCTCAAACTAACTAAAATTTTATGATGATAAGAATTAGCTATAGACAATTTCTTAACGATTCTTCTTCATATATTTTCAATTGCTCATATACATCATTTGAAGAATCTCATAACGCCATAATTATGTTTTCCGCATATGAATATCAGAGTTTATAATCTTTTTACATTGTAACGGGATAAGCTCTAAGTCTAAAAGGACACTCACATTTTTTGTCACGCACGTCTTTTTTTAACATTAAGTTTTTCATGTTGTCTCCTACACGATACGAATTTCTCACAAGCAAGCATTAATCTTGGAGATATTCCAGTCTTCCCATCATCGTAAAAACTCTTAGTTATCATGTATACAATAATTTTATGTGTATGTTCTATCCGTTCTTCAAGTTCAGTTTTAGTGTAATACGCAAAAGCTAATACGTATGAAATATTTTTATAAATTTTTGGTTTTATCATCTACAAAAGTTAACGATGACAATATAATTTTAATTATAAACTAGACCGAAAAGTATGGATTCACATATCTTGCAACTAATATCAACGAATTATGTTGGCATCGACAGACACATCTCTCTACTAATATCGATGCATTCAATCAACATTAAATGACATGTTGACACTCAATATCGATTGTATGCATATTGAATGACATATTGACATTCAAACGTTAAACATCGACTTAGATTTAAGGTCGTTAAATGACAACGTCTGGATCTGACATTCGTGCGTATGTCGACGATTTTTGTCAATATTGAAAGACTTTTTAGTTTTTTCGATGGTGATCCGATGCATCGAAACTGTTACAAATGTTTACGCATCCGGTCGACATAAAATAAATCCAAAAATTTAAAATTTGTAAAAAAAGTTATTCAATTTTAACTAAAAAGTATGCACTAAATAAAATATATTTTATTTATGATTGAACTTTAAAAAAACGGGATAAACAAAATAATTTTGGTGAAAAGAGTATAAATCGAAAGACTATACATCAATATCGATAAAAGAGTTTGCTAGTGAATCGAAATGGCTAAGAGAATAAAAAAAATGAACTATCGACAAACGATTTTATGGATTAAAAAAAATCATACAATAAAATTAGCTAATAATTACAACTATTTTACAATTTTTATTCACCGATTTTTTTTTCCACCATATATTATTCGTACAAACACAGCAACTTTAATTTTATTTATTTATAAAAGTGGGTTGATTTTACTTAAACCTTGAATAAACTAAACTAATTGTTTCCAACTATAGGTTTTGTGAATATTTAGTTTGAATTTCTAACTTTTTTTTTTGTTGGTTAATATAAAAGTTAGAATTCAGATTTAAAAATTTAATACCATTCGATTATTCAGTTGAGTAAAAACGAGACCATAACTTAATTTATTAAGTAAATAAAATAAATATGTCACTTCATAACAAAAAAATTTACTGAGGATTCATTCAGTAAAAATAAGATCGTTTAACATTACTATGTTGAAGACACGTAGAGTACGTCTTGTACCAAATCAGAAGACGCCACCTCAGAAAAAACACATCCACGTGTAACTGAGCCCAGTACGGTACTTAAAGGTCCTAAACAAATCCAACCACCGTAAACTTTCGCGTACTGTCAAGCAAGAGGAATCCCAATACATCAATCAGTGTCGTGTGAATTCAATCGTTTTCGATCTGATCACAATTCTCTTAACCGGAGTTGTTTTCAATTCTGATCTCTCAGTCAATGGCGGCTCCGTTTTTCTCCACACCATTCCAGCCTTACGTATACCAGGTACACTCTCTTGACAAATTCTATTTTCCTCTTCTTCTTTTTCTGTTTGGCTGCCGAGAAAATTCAATTCCGATGGGTTTTTTTTGTTCGTTGAAGTTGAAGTCAGCCATATAATGACGAAAGAAGTTCGAGAGGTTCTGGATTTTGGGGTTTTATTGGGCGTTTCAGGGTTTGATCCGTGTAGGAACTGTTTAAGATTGAGCTAGTTTGCTTAGCTTGTAAGGTTTTGAATTCGCTAAATGCAAACGAATTGTACTATAGTTTTCATCTATCCATTGTTTGATCCCTTAAGTTATGAGCTTACTGAGTAATATGATGCAGATGGGTAGAGAAATGATGGAGTTTAGGTGGAATGGAAGTGTTCTTGACTAGGATAGTGGTCATTTGAACTTCTGATTAACCTTTATTTGATGGTGGTAGTCCTTTGTTAGATTGGATAGAGTAATCAGTGTGTTATGTTTAGATCATTTGTATGAACTTTGAACTGAACATTCTTTGTACATGCTCAAATTCTAGTTGGCAGTTTCAATATTAGCTGCATTATGTGAAATCCTGCATCCAATTGTGTATCATTTTTTATAAGGGAGCAAGATATCTCATATGTATAGTACTTTTCCGGATTATAGTCACTCGAGACTTTATAGTTTTAGTTTTTTAATTGTTTAGGGCTTGGTATAGTAATATCGAAGAGGTCATATAATAATCATAATAGATTACAAGACTAAATAAAAAAGGAATAAAAACTAAAGCATATCATTAGACTCAAGGGTGTCTCTTGAGTTTTATTCTGTTTGTATCGTTAAAGATACGAGCTCTAGTGATTAAGATACGAGATCTAGTGATTAAGATACGAGCTCTAGGGATTACACACCACCATCGGCAGCAAATGCTTTTTATACATTATCCTGTCCGTTCATTCTTAGTTATCAAAATCGCTGCATATTTGTGACACTGTGTTGTGATTTCCATCCCTATAGATGCGTATCAAGTACGTATCGTTGGGTATCATGTGCAGTAGCGGGCGGCCGTATTCGGTATCCCCCAATACATCCATATCGATAGGGTTTATAGCTGTCGTGCTTTTCTGCACGGGCAACCGTATCCAGTATCCCCCAATACACCCATATCGATAGGGTTTAAAGCTGTTGTGCCTTTTGAAATACGCAAACACAATTCACTTAGGGTATCATGTATCCTGCAGTACGGGCAATTGTATCACCCAATATATCCATATTGATGGGGTTTATAGCTGTTGTGCCTTTTTAAGTATGCAAACACAGTTCTTTCGGGATTTATAAAATAAGTATTTAAACAGCTATATATCTCCCACTGCTTCTATTTGTTTCTTTTCTGTAGGTCTACTTCAAAAGAGTCTATATATGATTATGATACATAGATGATATATCATATATGGATTCATTTTGTAGATTAGTTTGTATTACTATTTTGATGATTTTGCTGTTTATTTATTTCAAACTTGGTAGATTATGTTATATAATTAGAAATTAATTGAAATGGTTAATTTGTATGTTACCATCTATCTTTTTATGCATTATCTATTTGTATAACGATTTGTTTAAAGGGTCACCATATCTCATTTTGCGACACACGATACCAGCTCCAGAAAAAGATAAAATTAATTCACGATTTGACAACTATGGCATTTATTACGTTTCCATTTATGGATACTATTAATGGTAAAAAAAAAGTATGTTTTTACCGCTATTTATTTGTCTTAGTAAAAGTCTGAGTAATGTTTTGCAGAGTCCACAAGATGCTTTTATAGCATTCCAGATTCTGGGTGGTGAAGCCCAAATAGTTCAGGTGCATGTTACAAATCATAGTTTAACTATATATGTTCATCCGTGCTTTTCTTTTCTAATAGTTTTTTTCTCTTCCTGCACTGCCAGATAATGTTGAAGCCACAGGAAAGAGTTATTGCTAGGCCTGGTAATTTCTCGCTGTTCCTAATGCAATTGTTTAAGATTCTTTTGTCAAATTATCTGTTTAAAATTAGACCATCATCTCTCCTTTAATGCCGCTAAATGACTTTCTTCTCGTATTATGATAGATTTCATAACAGCTTAGTTTCGAAACTGAACATACAAAAATCACAAAATATGTACCGTACATACTACTGAAACTGTGACCAATTTGCAGGTTCCATGTGCTTCATGTCTGGGTCTATCGAATTGGAGAATACCTATACAATTGAAAATGATATAGGAGCTATACAATGGCTTTTAGGTAAGAGTATCAATAGTGTGGTTCTTCACAATTCTGGTCCTAATGACGGATTTGTTGGAATCGCTGCACCTTCATTGGCAAGGATTCTTCCGGTTTGTGCTTCTGATACATGGATTAACTGTATGCTTCTTGCTGATATGACCGCGAATTTATACATGTGCCTTGTTCTGTTGTTGTAGATTGACTTGGCGATGTTTGGTGGTGGTATTTTATGTCAGGTAACACTTTTATATAGTAGTTCTTTTCTTCATCACTGCGTTAAATGCTACTCTTTTGTTGCTGTGTCTGATGCTTCAACATTTTGTTTTGCAATTCTAATTTCTTTTTTTAGATCCCTCTACTTAGGGAAGGAGCTTTTTTCTCTTTGTAACCTCTTCTAAAATTTATTGTAGCCAGATGCGTTTCTTTGCTCTGTCAATGATGTCAAGGTCACTAACACGGTGAATTATGGGGCAAGGAACATTCTTGTGGGTGCAGAGGTGAGACTATATGAGGAGAACTCAATTCCAGTACCCTTCTGTTAATGCTCTAGTGTCCTGTCAAGTTTGTATCTTACACTTTGGAATTTATTAATATGGCAGGGATTTCTGAGGCAAAAGCTATCTGGTCAGGGGCTTGCATTCATTCTTGCCGGTGGATCTGGTATGTACACATGACAACTTATTTTTAGGTTTGTTTTGGTCCTCTGGAACACATGGGATTGGAAATGGATTTTACACCCAGCAATGAGCCATTTGTTTGAACACTCCTTTTAGGCTTAATGTGATGTTGCCTCTATCTGAATGTCACTTGTGGCTGCTTTATCTGCATTTAGGTTTCTCCCTCAAAAGGGCATTGTCAACTGCCTTTACCTAGAATTCAGTTGAGGCTGTTTCCACTACGTTGGCTCAACTTAACTATTATATACAGATGGATAAATAAATTAATATAATTGACTATCATTTCATTGGTCAGCCAGTCTTTCTTAGCAAAAACAGAAAACCTAGTTTTATAGTTGTCTTACTAACTTCTTACCTCAATGTTTTCGATTTGCTAGTTGTGCAGAAAAATCTTGAAGTGGGTGAGGTATTGACAGTTGATATTTCTTGCATTGTTGCCATCACTACGTCAGTACGTGTCGAAATCAAACAGAACGGTCCAATGAGAAGAGCAGTCTTTGGGGTACGAACACTATTAATTAGCATGCATTAAGAAAGGAAAACCAATTTCAGGAGATTAGTATGTTATTATGTCAATTAAATGCTTATAATTTGACAGCTCAAGCATGTTGAAGCATCTAATATTTGTCACCGTAAAATTAATAGACCCAAAGAATAAACATAAATTATGGTTGGTTACTTAATTTGCATTACAAACATGCCTCTAAGACAAAGTACAAGGTATCTCGTAAAAAATGTAGTTTTTCTTACTGAGCTTTTTTTTTTTTGCTGGAACACAGCTTTTAGTAACAAGTCACATTCTGAGTGATTTGACTAATTCTATTTAGGTCTCAAACACAAACTTAGGATTTGTCAATAGTATTCGTAAAAAGGTCATGACCATGCCACTCTGTCACGTTCATTTCTGCTTTATAACCAATTGCCTTAATTGTTGTGTGTGTTTCATGTCTATGTTCACTAAATACTATTAATCTGTTTAATCATGATTTCGTTGGCATCATTCCTCAAAGCATCGTTCCTCAAAACATCGCCGTTATCAACAATACTATTGGGAAATTGTAGGGTGAGAATCTAGTAACAGGAACTCTAACAGGACCAGGCATTGTCTTCATTCAGAGCTTGCCATTTCACCGTCTTTCTCAGCGTGTTGCCAGGTAGATTTGCTTGTTTCTTCGTCGTTACCTTCCCTAATTTGAATCTCTATCACTGTGACTTATAAAAAAAACCTCTTTTGAACTTATATGCAGAGCCGTGACACCTCCGAACATTAGAGAAAACCCCAAGTTGTTTGTTCAGATAGCCATTTTCTTTTTTCTTGCTTATGTTGTCATTGTATCTTCACTCCTCTTGACTGATTGATAAAATATTAACCTGTGCTTTCTTCACATATCCCTTTGTTCTGGATACTGGTCACATATACCGGTTCTGGATACTGGATTGGATCAGCTGATGTTGATGTCCAATTGTTTAGATTAATAGAAGAATACAAAGGTTAAGCGTGATCGTGAACTATTACTTATGTTAATCTTTTATCAAAACATATTTCAATTGGTTCTATTAATTTTTAGGAAAGTGGTTTTATCTCTATTGGAATGTTATTTTTTCCAGGGAAATCTTTTTTTAAAATTTACAACACGTGATTTTTTTTTTCTTTTCTTTTTTTCCCATCATTACGAAATTCTATGTAATACGACTTATAATCTTAAATCTAAAAAAAAATCTCAAAATTTTAAAAAGGTTAAAAATCTAAATCAAAATTTTACATTAGTACAGAATTTTAAATGTAATGGTATCAGCAGTATTAATGGCATGAAGGGTAGGACAGTTTTCTCATGAGTATTTTTATTGGAAGCCTCGGGAGGAATTATGTTCTGACAACTTATAAATTTATAATTCTATCTTTCGTTTGCAAAAATATTTTTTCACCGGACATGTTAAATCGTACAAAATGAAAAAAAAAAAAAACTACCAACTAAGGAGATAAGTATAAATAGAAATTGCATCTAAAGTACTCACTCGACTATTCCCTTTTAATATTCATCTCAACTATCTAATTATCACTTAATACATAACATTATTTTAATCCCTTAACTATCTTCGACCCACACTATAAGCATAATTTTTTGTTTTTTTCCTCCTTTTCTAGCTTTTAAAAATTTGAATTTGTTAAGCCCCTCTAACCACCTAACCCTGGAAACCATCGCGAACCACAAAGAAACCATAATTTTCAGGTGATCGAAGCGTTAAAAGGTCTGTATATTTCTGTAAGTTCTGTATAAAATCTATATAACTACTGTTTCGTACGTACATGGGTTGATTACACGTTATTCAACTTTTTTGGAATTTCTGTTGTTTTGATTTTACGTGTTGTTTTTAGGTAATGGTGATTAACTACCGATTTCGCAGTTATTTCTTGGATTTCTGAGTTAGAATATGTGTTATTCTACTGTTTCTGTTTTTAGTAAATCTTGTTCGAGTTTTTCTCTGTTTTTTTTGTTCCAATGATCTGAAGTAATTTTGTTAATATTTTTCGTTAATCCTTGTTTAATTAGTTATATACTGATTTTTAGTGTATTAGATATTGATTTTGAACGTGAAACATGCGTAGACTATGAGTTTTAGTTGTCCAGGCATTCCCGACAAAAGATGTGAGTTGTTCTATGGTTATTAACGTAGAAGATGCGAATTGTTTGATGTATCTAACGAGGAAGATGCAAATTGTGTTACTAATTCTCAGGGTTTCCTGAGAGTTGCGAACAACTCTCAGGATATCCTGCGAATTGCAACAACTTTTTGCAAATATAAGAGTTGCAAACAACTCTCATGAAATTCAAGAGTTGAGAACAACTTTCAGGTACTATTGCGAATTGTTTACATTTTGTCCACGTTTGAGTGCAAAAATACTTGATTTGCAAACAACTCTCACGTAATCCTGAGTGTTGGGAACGACTCTCATGCACTATTGCGAATCGTATACATTTTTCTCATACTTGAGTACTAAACTAAGATGCAAATTGTGCAACTCCATTGTAGTGGACATAAAACTGAGAACAATTCGCATCTTATAGTTGTACACAACTCTCAGAAGAGGATGCGAGTTGCTTAGTGCGGGAACTAATAACTTGCACTGTATATTTGGAATTAATAACTAATAGCTTGTTCAGTGCAGGATAAGGTATGTCTAAATCACGAGTTTGTATTTTTAAACATAGTCACCAAACCGCAATTGTGCCTTTCACGGAGTTTGAAAGCTTTCAAAGTATCCAAGAGTATGTGGAGAGCACATGGGAGGATTTGGTCACAGGTGACTACCTAATTACCTACTCCTGCGGGGATCACATGAATTGTTTCTTTAATAACCAAAAATATTTTGTTGGGTTAGTATTATATCTTGATTTGGAGCGTTTAAAACGGGTTAATTTTCTCATTGAACAACACGTCTTCGATAAAGGTTCTGGTGATAAGAGTTTTGGTCTAAAGTGTAAACAGCGTAGCATAAGTTTGGGAGAACCATCTCTTAATCAACTAATTAGCGGGAGAGTAGTAACGGTTTAGTTAATTCTGATCAGGGAAAAAACAACTTGCTACTGATGGTTGGGTTGATGCTATTACAGGAATGAGTCAAGCTTTCGAAGAAGGTGATGCAGTTCTAGGGTTATCTTTGTGCAAGTTTGCTTTAGAGCATGTTTTTTTCAAATACCTGCACAACACATCAAACAAGATCACTGCTTATTGTGAAAATAAATTCACAAGCGGATGCAAATGGAGACTTTATGCATCTATTGATTCCAGCACCGCTTGATGACGATCAAAAAGTATGTTCCGCACCATACTTGCAGTCCCATTTTCTCCCAAAAAATTAAGCGGTATAAGCATTTGACATCGGGTTTAGTTGCGGAGGAAATTCAGGATTCTATCCGGACCTGACATTTGTTGACAGCCAAAACCATACAATTGAATGTCAAACAAAATTACGGTCTTGACATCTCCTACCATTTGTCATGGAATGCTTTAGAGAAGGCAAGGAGAGGAGTTTTTGGAGATATTTCAAGTTCTTTTAGTTTACTAAGCGGTTACTTCAAACGATTGAAGAGCCGCGATATTACTATGGGCTGCCGGTTGGAGTTATCAGCTAGAAAGTGCTTCAAGTGTTGTTTTGTAGCATTCAGTTCATTCCTTCAGGGTTTCCATTCATGCCGCCCAATGTTGTTTTTTGATGGAACATTCTTATATGGAAAGTATAAGGGTGTATTGCTTACTGCTGTAGCAAAGGATGGCAACAACAGTTAGTTTCATTTTTTTAAAATTTGAATTATTAGGATGTTTTTGTTGAAAAATTATAAAAAACTCGCAACCTATAGTTGCAAACAACTCACAGGATATCCAGAGAGTTCATTACAATTTGCATGGAAATACAAGAGTTACAAACAACTCCCAGAATATCCTGAGAGTTCATAATAATTCGCATGGAAATATAAGAGTTGCAAACAACTCCCAGGATATCCTGAGATTTCATAACAATTCTTTGGAAATACAAGATTTACATACAACTCTCAGGTAATCCTGAGAGTTTTAAATTATTCTTTTTAAATAAAAGATTTGCAAATAGCTCCCAGGATATCCAAAGAGTTTTTTGAACAAATCTCAGGTAATCATGATATTTGTAAACAACTATGAGGAACTCATGCAAATTGTTTACATATCTGACATGCTTGAGTTCTATTAATTGTTCATTTGAGGTGCCTTTTTTAGGACTATTCCATGTTTCTCTTGGTATAGTTAGCATTGAATATTGTGACAATTGGATGTGGTTTTTTGGGTGTTTGAAACCTCATTTGTTGGAGATCCAAATCACATTTATTTGAGACCGTCATTCTGGTATCGTTAATGCTGTTTTTGTCTTGTATCCAAACTGCTATCATACGTACTGTTATTTCCATCTCATGCAAAATTTGAAATCCAAATTGGAACACACCAACATAGACTATAAAAAATGATGTTGAATTTCTTCCATCGTTTTGCTTATGCTCCCAGTCGAGAGCTTTTTAAACATATTTTCTATGTGAAGGTGGTGACAGAATGAGTGATTTTCTTGCTAATTTACCCCCGTATAAGTATGCGCGGGTTTACGGTAAAGGGAAACGATACGGTTCTATGGCTTCTACTGCGGCCGAATCTTTTAACAATCAGATAAAAAAATATTGCGGCCTACCCATTGTTGAGTTTATTGACTCGATTAGAGTCTTGCTTATGACTCAAGTTTTACGAAGATACGAAGAGGAATTAAGCTGGAGTACTAATTTAGTCCCCGAATATGAGAAGAAACTAAAGAAGAATGTTGACATGTGTCGAACTTGGGTAGTACGTAAGTCTTCTACAGCCATGTTCGAAGTCTTTTCAAATCCTATGGCCGTTGTTAATCTGTTGGATTTTAATTGTTCTTGCAGATCATGACAATAATACTGTTTTCCATGTCCTCGCGCTTTAGCGACAATAAAGTATACCGACCAAGATCCTTTTACTATAATAGAGTTGTTCTTTACGGTTACGAATTATAGGTAAAGTTACTATTTCAGCATACCAGCGATAACCAATTTTGGCGAAGGTCCAGCGCTAATGATCCTTCGTTTGTTGAAATTCTGCCTCCGAACGTTAAAAGACGCCCATGAAGGCCTAAGGAAAAAACGAATCCCCTCTAGAGGAGAAACCTCAACCAAACAGTTGAAGTGTGGTCGTTGTTCAAAATCAAGCCATAACAGGATGACTTGTGATGTTCCAGTTTAAAGAAAATTGTTGTTTTAGACAATTCTCGTTGGCCATATTGATTTGTAATACGGTTATTGTTGTTGATAATAAACTAAACATTTTTAGAGTTGTTTGTTCATTTACACATATTTCTGGAATCAATATTACAGTAATAAAATGGTAGGTGTTTGGTTAATAAACCTATTTTTCCCAAGCAGCTTTCAGAAACATAGTTCACGCAACTCTCATGATACCCCGCGAGTTGCAAGAAATTCAAATCCACTACGGAGAATTGTTTACAATATTTGGATATCATATTGTAAACAACTCCCATGATACCCTGAGATTTGTTTACAACCTGTTTGGTGCGAATTGTTTGTTTTTGCAGCTTATAAATTTGCATACAATATCTGGGTATAATATTGTGAACAACTCGCATGTCCACCTGATACAATATTTGGGTATAATCTTGCAAACAACTCCCAGAAATTGCTGAGAGTTGTTTGCAACTCCCACTAGGGTGCGAATTGTTTGCATGTCCACTATACGGGTATAATATTGCAAACAACTCACAGGGTTTCCTGAGAGTTATTTGCAACTCTTAATAGGATGCGAATTGTTTGCATATCCAATATCTGGATATAATCTTGCAAACAACTTCCAGGATTCCATGAGAGTTGTTTGCAACTACTACTAGGATGCGAATTATTTTGCATGTCCAATAATATTTTCAAATAACGCGCATGGTTCCTTGTGAGTTGTTTGCAACTACTAATATGGGTGCGAATTGTTTGAAAAATAAAAATACTTCATAAGCTTTTTACACTGATTAAAAGTTTATACAAAAAATGATTACACAGCCATAACAGGCTTCATGCACTAACAACTTAGAAACAAACACTAGCGCCTTTAGTGTTTGTTAGTTTTCATTCTAAAAAAACAAAAAACAGAAGCACTGACTATCAGTCATCACTAGAGGATTCTTCACCTTCTTTTTCATCTTTCTCCTCTTCATGCTCATCATCAGCCTCTTCATTGTGCTCTTCCTCCTCGTTATCTACGTCCATTATGCTTATATATTTGGTCCTTGATGGACCAACATTGTCCTCCCTCTTCCATTTCCTGTTTGGAACCTCTACTGGTTGAGGTGCAGCAACCAGGGAAACCACTTCAACTGGTTCAAAGTTAGCAGAAAAGTAATCCTCAATATCAAAGTCCATAACAAAGGTTGGGTTGTTTGGTGGTGCCGCCGAAGTGATTAAGTCTGAGCTTATGTTGGTGGTTATGGAAGACCATGAGTCACCTAAAGAGCCAAAGGTATACATGATAATTCGAAATTGAAGATGTTATGAATGTTTCAAATATAGAGTTTGCTTTAAAATTAGCCTCTGGTTACTAGAGTTATTTATAGGCATGAAGGAGTCTTAGTGAGGTGGTGGTGTGGCTATATTAATCATTACATAGCCTCTTCTGTCCAATCAACAATTAATGGGTTGTGGTGATTAGATGGATTTTTGCGTGCTCAATGCACTTAACATTTACCAAGGCAGACGTCATAGCCTGTTCGTATTCTTCAGCTATGTTTTCTAATTATTTAATATGTATCAGGATAAGACGCGAACTGCTAGTGGTAGTTTACTTCCTAGGATTGTGTAGAAGTAGTTGTTTGTGTACATTGAGAACTGTTTAGTAAGAATTTTGTTTTTTGTATATACCAATGAATGATGTGAATTGTGCCAAATACCCACTGTTCTTTAAAGTGAGTTTGAAAATGTCATACATTGCACATTTTCGAAACAAAATAACTCTATATACACCAAAAAAGTACAAGGAATATATGTACAAAAATTTTTTACAATGTCATACAAAACAATATTAATGCGAGTACTTATTGGTGGTAACATCATTTAGGAAACATAAAAAAATTCCGCTCTGAAGTTTCTTACCATATCTTTATGGTAAGTCTCCTACACATTCTTTTTGGATAATATCTTTGGCGTATTGACAAATAAAAATAACAAATTCGAGGGTGCTTGGATTTTGTTGTGGAATTTTTCTTAAATTTCTCACCTTGTACCCTGTGTTTGTAGCAGGTATGTATCATTTATCGAGTAAATACTTAATCTGGTTATAATAATTCGTATCAGGGGTCAGCACAAATACTTATACTCTAGTTACCAAACAATTATCTTGATATCTTGAGAATTGTTTGGTAATCCAATCAAAAAGTATTGCAAACAACTCTCAGGAAACCCTGAGAGTTGTTTGAAACTCCAACGTATTAGAGTTCCAAATAAATCTCAGGATTTTTAGTTGCAAACAACTCTCAAGAAACCCTGAGAGTTGTTTGCATTTAAAGACAACTGATTTGGGCACAATTCGCGTGATATCCCGAGCATTGTTTTTAAAATGTGTTTTATAGTAATTGTAGTAGTTAGGTGTTTTACCAACGGTACATGTGTCTTTGTTGTGTGGTCCTATGCTTTGATTTTAGGCAGGAGTGGGTTGTAGTTTGTTGCCATCCTGGCGTCTATATCAATGACGAGCAACGTCTAATGGTTGACTTGGTCCTTCTTCTTATTGCAAATTGGAATGAGGATGAGGTTCACGTTTCGTGGCGCTTTGCTAAAAACATCGTCAACTAAATTTTTTTATTTCGCGTCCCATTTCCATTTAATGTTGCATTCAAGCAAGAGTACATTACAACAAGAACATGCGAAGTTTTTTTAGTTTATAGCTAAACTTACCGTAGTCATGCCAGAAATCTGTAATGCAGTCAAATATTAGTTCTAGAAAAGTTTTTGCATGGAACTTTCCAATTTACTTCTTCAAGCATCTTTCGAATCCAAGCGTCCACAATCTATGAAACGAGTTGTTTATTTACGTCAAATATATGAGACTTGTGTGAAACATTCACGAGAGTTGGTTGAAAATTGGATACCTTGTAGTCCGACTTTTTTTCAAAAGGTAGCACCAGCACATCAAACATTTGCACATTAATTCTGTAAGAAAACTTGGACATTGGTAAATTCCATACCACTGGATCGATGGAGTATTCTTTGGCTTTAATTATCAGTATTTTGTGGTATTCACAGACATCGATCCGGTCAGTTGTCTGTGTTGTCTTTGGCCAGCCGGTGAGAGTTACTTGTGCCTTTGGAGCTTCCGTCACAATTATCTATTCATCTGCCTCCGGCTGCTGTGTCGGTGTCAGTAGAATAAAATTAGACTGCTCTGTCTCTTCCCTTGACTTGAGCATATAAAATAACAAAAATTAAAAGAGTTTGTGTCACGCATCATAATATTACCTTCCCCAAACAATTCTCATGATAACATGCGAATTGTTTGAGTTTCAAATTAAATATAATACCAAACAACTGTCAAGTTAACATGAGAATTGTTCGAGTTTCCAATTAAATAGAATAGCAAACAACTCTTGGAATAACATGCCAAATGCTTGAGTTTCTAATTAAATAGAATACCAAACAATTCTCATGTTATCCTGAGAATTGCTTATAACTCTTAATATATATCCACATAACTCTCATGATATATTGCGCGTTCTATTTAAAATCCACTCATAAAATCCTAATACACACGTTGCAAAATCATTTAAGATCTTGTTCGCCACACGGTCGGCGATAACCAATGTCGTTGACTGCTTCAGCATAATCTCTGGATCCCATCGACAAAAATCATTTATCGCATCCTCCGACATATTACCCGAAGACCGTTGTATTAAACTATCGAACTCAACAATATCGATTTCATTTAAAAATGTCTATGAAACTTGAGTGTAAAAACCATCAATAGATACATCACGTAAACGTACTGTGTTATCATGCGTATCGTTTGACTCTGGAGTTTGGCCTTCTATGTTTTACGGTTGATTAGGTACTGGTACTACAATTTTACCCTTGCTTAGTGATTCTGAATTTACGTAGGCCATTTTTTATTTTACAGGTACATCTCTGTCTCGCTTTTGGTCTTCTACCGGTGCTTCTCCTTGGTAGAGCTGTTAGGGGGCCTCCCAACCCGTTAACCCGCCCGGGACCGGACCGGTAAGACCCGCCCGAGACCGATCCGGATACCTTAGGGAGCGGGTTGGGAGCCAAAATTTTGGATCGATTCTCTTACCGGTCTGGACCGGTCCGCCCGGTAACCAGCCCGGTAAGGGAGATATATAATTTTTTTTCCTAATCTATGTATATTTTTTACTAAAACCCTAAAACAATTATGATAAACTAACAAACCCGCCCGTTAAGAGTCGGACCGGACCGACTCGACTCTTAACGAGCCGGTCCCAGTCCATCATATTTGGCTCCCTTCGCTTAGCGGTCCGGCTCAACACGCCCGGTAGCTTAACGAGTCGGTCTCGATCCCGTCCAAACCCGGACCGACCCGACCCGATAACAGGTCTACTCCTTGGCTAAGTAGTTCCGACTTCTTACAGGGATTGGCAGGCTCTGACTCTTCCGGAGCTATGTCTTGTGTTAGCCTTTCTCTCTTTGCCAAGGCTAGGTGTTGTTGTTCTTCTTCTTCTTGAATCTGTTGTTTTTGTTCTTCTTGTGGGTGTTGTTGTTCTTGTTGTTGTTGTTGTTTCTCCTCTTGATTTTGTTGTTCTTCTTGTGGGTGTTGTCTGTCGGCCTGCTGTTTCATACAAAATACAAAATAAAAAGGTGGAGGGGTTAAGCATCACTGCACTATGAGTTGCAAACAAGTCGTATGATAACTTGAGAGTTGTTAGATACCACAATTTATTATAATATCAAACAACTCGCAGGATACCCTGCGATTTGTATGATACCCAATTCAATTAAATATCAAACAATTCTCAGGATATCCCGAGAATTGTTTGGACTAACATAAAAGTCCTGAGATTTGTTTGAAAGTTAACATATAAATTGTGTAGAAATATATCATAACAGTACGTGAATTGTTAGTAAGAAAAAATCGAGTATTGTGCTAAATACATACACTGATTTTGTTTGAATATGTATACAATAATAAACATTAGTAGACAATTTCATCCCAACAATATATTAAAATATTTAAATCTTAGTGTACTTTGGATCCACTTACATCTTCACGGATTTCTACGTCTGTACATCCAGATTCTTCTGCTGCCACTTCCTTCTCACGAGCTTTTACCTCTTTAGCTTTATATTCTTGGCAGCCTACTTCCTCTTGAATGTGAGGTACGAGCTGTTGATCATTCGCAGGATACTCATGTCTTTCTTTCTCCTTTGGAGGACTCAGGCCTGTTGTTGGCTCCTGTGTAGGGGAAGACATGTATGTTTGTCTCTCCATGGTGTATGTCTTTGTGGATATCAACAACTCTTCCCGTCTTTGTTCAGATAACTCGTCTACCTTTTTTTTCTAAAACTACAATTCTCGCAGGACAATCATTTGTACCGTCCTTTTCAGGTACAACAGATGGTACCGGTACGGGTGAATGGTTTCCATCAATTTTCTTTCTCCTGGCAGTACTTCATCATGCTTTTCAGCATCCTGCATTTGCCTGTCCTGATTCGAGTCCTTATCCTTAATTTCAGATGGCACAATTACCTGCAATTCAGTGGACGCTGCTTCTGTTGGCAATGCCGATAGACCAGGTCCATTCTCATTTGCAGGGCTTCCAATCTGGCAAATGGGCTGAGAGAGAGCATTTGCAGAGTTGTTGTGCTTCAAGCTCTGTTATCTTCAATTTTAATTCTTCAAGCTGAAAAAGTAATAGCAGACGTATTGTAACATATTCTGTGCTGATTAAAGCGATTAAATCTACGTTTACGTTAGGCTCAATTTCCTACTTACTTCTTTCGTCTGTTTGTCGATCTTCCGTTAGTACTTGTTCTTATCGGTATACGTATTCAAATGCTTTGATCTTGCTTCAGTTCCAAACCTATTTGGAGTATCCCCTCTACATTAGAGGAAAAAATTATTGATCGTGTCACTCATACTATCGGTGCCCTCGTCCTCAGCCTCCTACTGGGATATCCCGATCGGCAGGAAGATAAGTTGGCATATGGTCAAATTAATATTAATATGATTTTTACACCATTAGATATATAAGTTGATCTAACGATGGACAATTAAAGTAATAAGAGTTTATAACTGGCAAACTATATAAGACGGCATATATAAAATAAATGAAATAGTTTAGTTAAATAACCTATTAAGTATAGATGGCTAATTAAGTAAGTAAAGCAAATTATTTTATTAAAATGAATTTTACCTTTTTAATCCTGAGAGTTGCAAACTATTCTTTTTAAATATAAGATTTGCAAACAACTCCCAGGATATCCTAAGAGTTTTTGAACAAATCTCAGGTAATCCTGATATTTGTAAACAACTATCACGCACTCATGAGAATTGTTTACATATCTGATATGCTTGAGTTCTATTATATTGTTCATTTGAGGTGTCTATTTTCACGACTATTCCCTGTTGCTCTTTGTATAGTTAACATTGAAGATTGTGACAATTGGATGTGGTTTTTGGGGTGTTTGAAACCTCGTTTGTTGGAGTGCCAAATCACATTTATTTCAGATCGTCATTCTGGTATCGTTAATGCTGTTTCTGTTTTGTATCCAAACTGCTATCATGCGTACTCTTATTTCCATCTCGTGCAAAATTTGAAATCCAAATTGGAACACACTAACAGAGACTATAATGGGATGTTGAATTTCTTCCATCGTATTGTTTATGCTCCCAGTCAAGAGCTTTTTAAACAGATTTTCTATGTGAAGGTGGTGGCAGAATGAGTGATTTTATTGCTAATTTACCCCCGTATAAGTATGCGCACGCTTATGTTAAAGGGAAACGATACGGGTCTATGGCTTCTACTGCGACCGAATCTTTTGAAAATCAGATAAAAAAATGTTGCGACCTACCCATTGTTGCGTTTATTGACTGGATTAGAGTCTTACTTATGACTCAAGTTTTACGAAGATACGAATATGGGTTAAGTTAGAGTACTAATTTGGTCCCCGACTATAAGAAGTAGCTAAAGCAGAATGTTGACATGTATCGAACTTATGTAGTACGTAAGTCTTCTACAACCATGTTCGAAGTCTTTTCAAATCTTGTGGTCGTTGTTAATCTGTTGGATTTTAAATGTTTATGCAGATCATGGCAACAATAGTGTTTTCCATGTCCTCACGCTTTAGCGACAATACAGATTAACATTTTTAGAGTTGTTTGTTCATTTACACATATTTCTGGAATCAATATTACAGTAATAAAATGCTAGGTGTTTGGTTAATAAACCTATTTTTCCCAATCAACTTTCAGAAACATAGTTTCACGCAACTCTCAGGATACCCCGCGAGTTGCAAGGAATTCGCATCAACTATGGAGAATTGTTTGCAATACCTGGATATCATATTGCAAACAGCTCCCAGGATACCCTGAGAGTTATTTGCAACCGTTTGGTGTTGCGAATTGTTTGCTTTTGCAACTTATAGATTTGGATACAATATCTGGGTATATTATTGCGAACAACTCGCATGTCCTCCTGATACAATATTTGGGTATAATGTTTCATAAAACTCCCACGATTTGCTGAGAGTTGTTTGTAATTCCCACTAGGGTGCGAATTGTTTGCATGTCCACTATATGGGTATAATATTGCAAACAACTCCCATGGTTTCCTGAGAGTCGTTTGCAACTCCTAATAGGATGCGAATTGTTTGCATATCCAATATCTGGATATAATCTTGCAAACAACTCCCACGATTCCCTAAGAGTTGTTTGCAACTACTACTAGGATGAGAATATTTTGCATGTCCAATAATATTTGCAAATAACGTGCAGGGTTCCCTGAGAGTTTTTTTGCAACTACTAATAGGGGTGCGAATTGTTTGAAAAATAAAAATTCCTCATAAATTTTTTATACTTATTACAAGTTTATACAAAAAAGGATTACATAGCCATAACATGCTTCATGCACTAACAACTTGGAAACAAACACTACCACATTTACTGTCTGTTAGTTATCATTAAAAAAACAAAAAACAGAAGCAGCGACTATCAGTCATCACTAGAGGATTCTTTACCTTCTTTCTTATCTTTCTTCTCTTCATACTCATCATCAGCCTCTCCATTGTGCTCTTCCTCCTCGTTATCTACGTCCACTATACTTATATATTTGGTCCTCTATGGACCAACATCGTCCTCCATCTTTCGTTTCCTATTTGGAACCTCTACTGGTTGAGGTGCAGCACCCAGGGGAACCAGTTCAACTAGTTCAAAGTCAGCAGAAAAGTAATTCTCGATATCAAATTCCATAATAAAGGTTGGGTTGTTTGGTGGTGTCGCCGGAGTGATTAAGTCTAAGCTTATGCTGGTGTTTATGGAAGACCATGAGTCATCTAAAGAACCAAAGGTAGATATGATGATTCGAAATTGAAGATGTTATGAGTGTTTCAAATATAGAGTTTGTTTTAAAATTAGCTTCTGGTTACTAAAGTTATTTATAGGCATGAAGGGAGTCTTAGTGAGGTGGTGGTGTGGCTATATTAATCATTACATAGCCTTCTCTGTCCAATCAACAATTAATGGGTTATGGTGATTAGATGGATTTTTGCGTGCTCAATGCACTTAACGTTTACCAAAGCAGGCGTCATAGCATGTTCGTATTCTGCATCCATGTTTTATAATTATTTAATATATATCAGGATAAGATGCGAACTGTTAGTGGTAGTTTACTTCTGAGGATTGTCTAGAAGTAGTTGCTTGTTTACATTGAGAATTGTTTAGTAAGAATTTTGTTTTTTGTATATATTAGGAAAATAAAGCGAATTGTGCCAAATACCCACTGTTCTTTAAAGTGAGTTCGAAAATGTCATACATTGCACATTTCCGAAACAAAATAACTCTATATACACCAAAAAATTACAAAGAATATATGTATAAAAAATTTACAATATCATACAAAAAATAATTAATGCCAGTACTTATTGGTGTTAACATCATTTAGGAAAAAATAAAATATTTATGCTCTGAAGTCTTTTACCATATCTTTACGGTAACTCTCTTGCACGCATCCTTATTGAATAATATATATGGCGTATTGACAAATGAAAATACCAAACTCGAGGGTGCCTGGATTTTATTGTGGAATTTTTCTTGAATTTCTCACCTTGTACCCTGTCTTTGTAGCAGGTATGTATCCTTTATCGAGTAAATACTTAATATGGTTTTAATAATTTGTGTCAGGGGTCATCACAAATACTTATACTCGGTTGCCAAACAATTCTCAGGATATTCTTAGAATTGTTTGGCAATCCAATCGAAAAGTGTTGCAAACAACTCTCAGGAAACCCTAAGAGTTGTTTGAAACTCCAACGTATTAGAGTTCCAAACAAATCTTAGGATTTTTAGTTGCAAACAACTCTAAAAAACCATGAGAGTTTTTTGCATTTAAAGACAACAGTTTTGGGCACCATTCACAATGCTATACTGAGCATTGTTTTTAAAATGTGTTTTACAGCAATTATAGCAATTAGGTGTTTTACCAGCGGTACAAGTGTCTTTGTTGTGCGGTCCTATGCTTTGAGTTTAGGCCGGAGTGGATTGTAGTTTTTTGCCATCCTGGCATCTATATCAATAACGAGCAACGTCCAATGGTTGAATTGGTCCTTCTTCTTGCTGCAGATTGGATTGAGGATGAGGTTCACGTTTCGAGGCACTTTGCTAAAACATCGTCGACTACATTTTTTATTCCGCATCTCATTCCCATTTGATGTTGCATTCAAGCAAGAGTACATTACAATGAGAACATGCAAGGTTTTTTTGTAGTTTATAGCTAAACTTACCGTAATCATGCTAGAAATCTGTATGCAGTCAAATTTCACTTTTGGAAAAGTTTTGCATCGAACTCAACATTATCAATTTCATTTTCAAATGTCTATGAAAATTGAGTGTTAACCATCAATAGATACATCAGGTAAATGTACTGTGTTATCATGCGTATCGTTCGACTCTGGATCTTGGATTTTTATGTTTTGCGGTTGATTAGGTACTGGTACTACAATTTCACCTTGACTTAGTGATTCTGACTTTGCTAGGACAATTTTTGTTTTTTAGGAAATCCATGTCTCGCTTTTGGTCTTCTACCGGTGCTTCTCCCTGGATAAGTAGTTCCGACTTCTTACATGGATTAGCAAACTCTGAATCTTCCGGAGCTATGTCTTGTGTTAGCCTTTCTCTCTTTGCCAAGGCTAGGTGTTGTTGTTGTTCTTCTTCTTCTTGATTCTGTTATTTTTGTTCTTCTAGTGGGTGTTGTTGTTCTTCTTGTTGCTGTTGTTATTATTGCTCCCCTTGATTTTGTTGTTCTTCTTGTGGGTGTTGCCTGTCGGCCCGCTGTTTCATACAAAATAAAAAATAAAAATGTTGAGGGGTTAAGCATCACTGCACTCTGAGTTGCAAACAAGTCGTAGGATAGGCTGAGAGTTGTTAGATACCATAATTTATTATAATATTGAACATCTCTCAGGATACCCTGCGACTTTTATGATACCCAATTTAATTGAATATCGAACAATTCTCAGGATATCCCAAGAATTATTTGGACTAACATAACAATCCTGAGATTTGTTTTAAAGTTAACATATAGCGAATTGTGTAGAAATATATCATAACAGTACGCGAGTTGTTAGTAAGAGAAAACCGCGTAGTGTGTTAAATACATACACTAATTTTGTTTGAATATGTATACAATAATAAACATTAGTAGACAATTTCATCACAACAATATATTAACATATTTGAATCTTAGTGTACTTTGGATCAACTTACATCTTCACGGTTTTCTGCGTTTGTACGTCCACATTCTTCCGCTGCCACTTCCTTCTCACGAGCTTCTACCTCCTTAGCTTTGTATTCTTGGCAGCCTACTTCCTCTGGAATGTGAGGTACGAGTTGTCGGTCATTCGCAAGAAACTCATGTCTTTCTTTTTCCTTTGGAGTACTCAGACCTGTTGCTGCCTCCTGTGTAGGGGAAGACTTGTATGTTTGTCTATCCATGGTATCTGTCTTTGTGGATACCAACAACTCTTCCTGACTTTGTTTAGATAGCTCGTCTGCCTTTTTTTCTAAAACTATAATTCTCGCGGGACAATCATTTGTACCGTCATTTTTGGGTACAATGGACGGTACTGGTACGGGTGAATGGTTCCCATCACCATCCCTCTCTTCTGGTAGTACTCCATCATGTTTTTCAGCATCCGGCATTTGCCCGTCCTGATTCGGGTCCTTATCCTGAATTTCAGATGGCACAATTGCATGCAATTTAGTGGATGCCGCTTCTGCTGGCAATGCTGGTAGACCAGGTCCCTTCTCATTTGCAGGGCTTCCAAACTGGAAAATGGGCTGAGAGAGAGCATTACGGAGTTGTTGTGCTTCAAGCTCCACTTTCTTCAATTTTAATTCTTCAAGCTGAAAAAGTAATAGCATACGTATTATAACATATTTCTTGCTGATTAAAGCGTAAATCTACGTTTAAGTAAGGCTCAATTTCCTACTTACTTCTTTCGTCTGTTTGTCGATCTTCCGCTGGTACTTGTTCTTATCGGTATACGTCTTCAAATGCTTTGATCTTGCTTCAGTTGCAGACTTATTTGGAGTAGCCCCTATGCGTTTGAGGAAAAAATTACCGATCGTATCACTTATACTATCGGTGTCCTCGTCCTCGGCCTCCTGCTGGGATGTCCCCATCGACGTTGGTGGAATCATTGGCCGGGGGACTATTTGTGGTTGGGCTCTGACTGATATCTCCTGATCTGTTTCTGTGTCTCCCATTTCCTTGTTTTTGGGGCTGCATTTTTCTTCCTTTTCTTTTGTCTTTCTTCAGGTAAAATTGGTGCAACATCTGGATCTTCATTACCTACTGCTCCTCCGAATGTTTTGCTTTCAGCCTCAGTAAGACATAATGGACCTTCTTAAACCTACAAAGGGTGGAACATGAAAGTAAATAGCTGCACGCGGTTTGTTTGGAAAATATCAGGTTATAGCCCGACTGTTTTTTGCAAACAAATCGCATGATACCCTGAGAGTTGTTTGGAACTATCTCATCTTGGAGTTGCAAACAACTCTCAGGATACCTTGAGAGTTGATTTCAACTCTATCATCTATTGGGTTGCTAACATCTCTCAGGGTTTCCTAAGCATTGTTTGCAAATTATAAGCTGTGAATTGTTTGATACCATAATTTAATAGAATATCAAACAAATCTCAGGATATCCTGCGATTTGTTTGATACCCCAATGCAACCCATTACATCTCCAGATACCGAGTAGAATAGGGTTGAGCACAAAAATAGTATCAACAGCCGTGCAACATCTTCCAACTCATGCTCCCCCTTTGCTGATGTTTGTTGCTATATCTGCCTGTAAAACCCATGACAACATGTTATGTCAGTAAAGTTCATCATCCTGCTTATAAGATAAAATACATTTACATTTACCTTTAAAATGCTATTCGTGATGGTTTTACTATTCGTCGGTCCTATCTCCATCGACGTTTCACCCATGAAGTATTTCTTCATCATCATTGATTTATTCTCCTTGCCGTTTACGTATTTGCTGTGAAATGCTCCGGCTTTCGTTAACAACATTTCCTCTATGCCGTGATTCAGGCTGAAAATGGCCTTCACATCGTCCGTCGTTAGCTTCACAAACTTTGACCCAAATCGAAAGTCATCTTTATCGACCGAGAACCTCTCCACAACCCACCGAATGTTTGAATAAAACTTCTTCTTCGGCAGCTCTGCCACATTCCGCAGGTCGAACACCACTTTCAAAAGCGTGTAGAAGGGTGTGTTTCTTGCAGCTTCGATGTGGGCAGCAGTCATACGGTACTCTTTTAGTAGATTAAGAAGGCTCACCAATCCTGGCCTGTAATAACTAGGTTTTGTTGTCATACTTTCTACAAAAAAAAATCATCATCTGCATGCGAATTATTCCCACAAATATACTCTATCAGCTTGTAGTTACAAGCAACCCTCAAGATAGGCTGCGAATTGTTTAGAACTCTATCAGCCTGTATTTGCAGACAACTCTCAGGGTATCCTGTGAATTGTTTGCAAATATAAGTTGCGAATTGTATTGGAAAATAAAGGCACTCAATATGCGAATTATTTTTCAACTATAAAAAATGATGAAGCTTCAAATTGTTTGCATTCTTACGTGATGAAGAAGAGAATTGCACTTCAACGCACATGTACAAGCCATGAATTGTTCTATTTTTTACATGCACGTTGCAAGGATCTGAGAAATATCGAAACAACACAAAAATCAACAAACAACCACCTAATACACATCTAATATACATCACAACTCTCTAGAAAGTATTAACATTACATGCAACCTAACAAACCCTTGGGTACGACGAAAAACCCAAAAACTAACATACCAACCGCCATCACCAAATACTTGATTTCGGTAGAAATAAGCAACGTCGATTGTCAAATAGCAGCAACAAGTGCTTTGAAGTCACCAAAAACGCAAAAAAAAAATCATTTTCCACGAGAAAAAAGTACATGGTTACTGTAACATTATGTTGCTTCAACGGTCAACGAACACTTAACAAAAACTTGTCGAACGAATGCTGGTTACTGGCTTGATGGAGTAGAAGACGGTGATCGGTCGAAATCCGGTCAAGAACGACTGATTCTTGGGTTGAAGGTTGGAAGGGTTTCGCAGAAGTCGAACAGTTTTCTAGTGGTTTCTAACAAATTAGTCGTGTTTGAGTTGGTTTAGGGTCTCGAGAAGGGGGGAAAAAGTGGGTTTGAAGTGAAAAATAGGTATATATAGTCTGGGGTAATTTTATCTAAAATTTAGGTGGAGGTACTAAGTGACACTATCCAAATTTTGGGTACTAGTGGGTAATTACACAGTTGAGTGGGTAATCACACGTACTTTTCTCAAGTATAAAAGAGGATAATATTAGTATATCCATCGAGTATAAGCAACTCGTGATAATCTTTTAAGAAAAAATCATCATAATCAAACATAAATAAATTGCTTAAAATATCTGTAACAATTGCCTCGTAAAAATAAAATAACAATTATTTTATGGTTTACAAAAATTATCTTAATGTTTAGAACATTCTGGTCTTGTCAACATCTTTTAATTTTATTTTACTTTTATTTTGGGTGGTAATTTTTTATAATTAATAACAAAAACTAAAATCTTTTAATCGATTTGTTTAAATTTTTCGATTAAGAAAGTATAAAAAAATATTATTTAAAAAAATGTATTGGTAAAGATAATCTATACGATAACGAGGTAATTATAAGGCGCACAATCTCCATCAATTTGGAGTCAGTTGCGGAAGATATTTTAATAAATTGAGAGTGCCAAGGTAAAAACTCATCGGACTAATTTGAATTTAGAATAAAAAATCATAGAATATCAAAAACATAAATTGGGTAAGAATTCCACAAACTTGAACAGTTGTATTTATTTCATACGAAGGATTACAATATGTATAATATTTTGTTTCTACTATTCATTCTAACTTTCACCTACATACAAAATGATTTATATGATCCGTATATAGTTTCCTTGACCATGAGACATCTTTGGAAAATATCATTTGATGAGTCCGAATTCGAAGAGCTCTCCGGAAGGGTAGTCCAAAGTAAAGTCACCCCGTAAATTCGGACAGACTCCATGACTTCAGTTCGAACAGCGCTGGTTGAATCGGACAGGTGACTTTGAACACTGCAAACATAAGACAGTTCGAACTATGACTAAAGTACTAAAAAACCTAATCACTATCTGACTAAGCTACTTGTACACCTGCTTAAAACTCATGGGTCTTTAAACATGACCCAGATCCATTAAACTTGACCCGAAAGCCCATAAGGGCCCAAATTTCACACTATAAATGCCCAACCACCAGCATTAACTATGGGTAAGAAAAATTAACTGCTGCCAGGCTGCTTAATTCTCTCTCCACCCTTGAAACACTTTGAAACACTTTGAAATATATCAAAACACCTTTAAACACCACCACATCACAGTGAAACACCCTTACGCCGCCTTAAAACTCCACTTAAAATTACCAGCCTACCCTCAGGCTACTTTTATCCTCACCATCATTGGTGCAATTAAATCTGTTATATTTACTATTTTTGTAAAGTCGGGTATGTCATTTTGCAACCAACTCAGTATGATCTTAGATTATTTATATGTACAATGTTAGACATAGTTATCATATCATTTGTGGCTCAAGGTGAGATAATATTACTCGGCTATTCTAACTACTTTAAGGCCTGGATGTTGATCTCGCGAGTTGCACATGGGCACGCATATTTTTTTGGGCAATTATCATATGTACCTTATTAGATATTTGTCCAAATATAGGGTTGTGTTTGCTCATTAAGGGTCACACGTTGGAATATAATCCTTTTATGGGAGTCACTTGGCCATGATGGCAAACTAGAGGGGTCCCGTTTGTGCGCGACCCCTTTTCTCGGTGTACTTGGATTTCTGAGTAAGTTAAGGGTTGCGTCTTGACGCGCAACCCCTTGTTGGAATTCTTTTGGCCATGATGTTTAAGTGGGGGTCACAATTCTGCGCGACCCATTTTAAAATCATACTTGGAAATCTGGCCAGTTATGGGTCGCGCACTAGAGCACGACCCCTCGTTGGGATTTACTTAGCCATAAAGGCAAAGTAGGGGGGCGCTTGAGCGCGACCATTTTTTTATTATACTTGGTAATCTAGTCAAGTTAAAGAATTCTATGTTAGTGTACGATACTTTGTTAGGATGAAATTAGCCATAATGATCAAGTTGGGGTCGTGTAAAAGTGTGACACCATTTTTTATGTTATTATGTCCATCTGGACAAGTTTGGGTCATGCCTTAGTGTGCGATCCCTCATTGAGATGCATTTAACGAAACTTGGCCAAAAAAGAAGTAACGAGGTACGCGCCCACTGGTCGGTCCTACTCATTCTAAAGATGTGCTCTTATAAAACTCTTATTTAACCTAAGTAGATAAAGACTGAGTCTCAAAACTTTACTTGGTATTTTTTTTGTATTATCAATGGGATATCATGTTGTATTATAAAATTTGTTGCTATTAAGGAGGATAGGAAACCTAACTCCGTAGTTCATATGATTATGAAAAAACACACTTTGTATTCTTTCACTTGATGTGGTAGATCTCATTCTTTAGATATGAAGATAGTAACTGAATCAGAGATGCTCTGATTATAACGGAGGTTGTCTTTTTCAGAACCACCACGATGGATAATGGGTTTTTTCAACGTTGATAAAAAGTTGTCAAAAAATCATTTTCTTCTACTACATCATCAAGATCCACACTCGAAGAAGATTTTATATCGGCTTGATTCAGAAAAGATGTAGTTTTGGTTTTTAAAGTTTGAAGTGGAAAAGTGTGAATAACACATTTATCAATTTCTAACTTATCATCAAAATTGATGTAGGAAGTTGTTTTAGAAATTTTGGGTTTATGTTTAGAATAATGTTTTTATGGGGTTTTCTTAGAATACGTAACTAAAGTTGAATCACTGTTAGACAAAATATAAATTTCGGGTCTTAAATCATCATGTAACTCACTACATTAGTCGTTTTATGAGTATTGTTGGAAAATATTATCATGCATAATGTATGACTCCCCAAACTCTTCAATGATTCAAGACTTTTACCTCTGGCCATACATTATAGTTTACAAAAAATTAAAAGTACAATGAGTGTATCTTTCTTGAAATGATAGATTAACGAAAAATTATAAACGGTGATTAAGTGATATGATGATGTTTAAATTTTTTATTCGTCTTAAGAGGAGTAAAGAGAGAAAAGTTTTGAGTGATAATATTATATAAAAAAGTAAATAATTGGGGACATTTACTTCAAATAAGTTTTCTTTTATATATGTTATTAACTTCAATCTAAGTTTGTGCATTTAAAAATACATCAATGACGCATAAGCTACCGAGGAAGCTATTATAGGCATGAAGATAAGTTGTCATATGGTCAAATTAATATTGATATGATTTTTACACCATATATATATAAGTTGATCTAACGATGGACTATTAAAGTAATAAGAGTTTATAACTGGCAAACTATATAAGACGACCTATACAAAATAAATGAAATAGTTTAGTTAAATAACCTATTAAGTATAGATGGCTAATTAAGTAAGTAAAGCAAATGATTTTTTTAAAAAATGAATTTTACCTTGTTAAGTATTCCTTAAACATATAAAGGTTTGGTAAAGGACTAAAAAATCGTGATGATGGCATATTCTCCATAAGATTTATATACATATTGTTAGGTGTAGGTTATAAGTAACTCGTCAACACAGATAATGACGTAAGACTATATGTGCATAGCTCGATCTGCCAAAGACATGTATTAGGCGAGAACCGTTAAACTCTCTAGGTGAAACATGAGTCGGTCCTAGTTGTAGAGACGTTTATTGATCCTGAGGGTTGAGACAATCTGTCGAATAATGGTCATTATTGCATCGAAGAGAATATGTGTTGAGGCAAAATAGGCTGGTCATAAGCAAGATGATCTGAAGCAAGCTAATCTTAAGCACCATTTGATTTGAAACGAGCTGGATCGTAGCACCACAACTAAATCGAAGTGGAGTTCTTTATTTTTCAAGTCTCTTATATTAATTATGTCTCATATTTTGGTCTTTTAATATTAATTAAATTCACAGGTCTTATATATTAATTAAGAGTTACTATTTAAAAGATTTCCTATATTAATGGATTATGAGTTATTTCAGTCATTAATTAATTGGATTTAATCTAGATCATTTGGTGAATGATTATGGTTTTTTCCTAAATATAGAATTACGAGAAGATATTGATGTGCAATGGATGGTACGACTGTGACGGTGCAATTACATGAGAAACATATTTCCTAGAATAATAAAATAATTGTAGGTCTTTTGAGAGATAAGTGAGGCGAGAGATAAACACAAAAGTGAGGTTTTTGTGAATCATAAAATCTTTTGTAACAAATAGTGATTGAATCATTTGTGTTTGAGAGTATTTCTGTACTTCTACATAAAAGAGTGTTTGGTATCCATATAAAGTAGGATTTCTTCATAGTTTAAACCACGTTAAATATTTTTCTACGTGCTTAGTTTTATTAGGCTTTCTTAATTGTTGTTCGTCTTAAATAAGGTAAATTAAATCATTCTTTTGTAGGTTCATTTCATCAATACATTGTTTTCTTCCTCAGTCGAACAGTAGTGGTTTATGTAGGTAAATATTCATAACAAGGTATGACAAAATAAGCAGGTTAAAAGGTAAAAACATATGACGATGCGCAATTACGAGACAAAAGTTTATATACCAACAATAACAAGCAAGTTTAATAAGATAAGCTATAACATTCCAAGATAAAAAAGATGGCGACCCATAAATAAAGATAAGTTAGACCGGGAAAATTATAGTCGTACATATAAAAAAAAGAAACAAAGTACAATTAGTTAACAAAGAAGATGATTAAATAACGACCTAACTACATGAACTAAGTTTATTAGAGTAAGGCAAAACCAGATGATTAAGTGAGAATTCTTATATGGATAAAGAAACATTCAACAAGATTTTAGATTATTATTTAATATTACTTAAATACCCTAAGCGGTTATATGGTAATTTTATAATAATTGTAATAAATTTTGTAACAGATGAATACCACGTAGATAATAATACACATGTAATTCATTTCAATATCTTAGGCTTAATTGTAATATAAATAGGAGAACGCCAATTCATTTAGAGGTTGAACAATATTTTGGTTAGACATGAATAATACAATCATACTTTTATTTTTTAAGTTGCTTAGTATTAAATATCATTGTAAGTTATTTGAAGAGGTTATTTTTTATGATTCAACGGTGAGTCTTAACCCCGTTATCGCGTGGAAATCATCTAAAGTGATGGTCATCTCATCGAATTTAAAGTGGAAACTATCAGTTTGTGTATGCCACCACTTGAATAACCCCTTCGTAATAACTGCGTCGGGATAAAAATTCCTCAAAGACTCTTTAAGTTGGCCAAACAGTGTATCATCGAGGGTGGCTTGCACTCGATGTTGAGATCTGAAACTCCAAGCTCCAAAATAACACTTACCCACAATATAAAAATATTTTTATGTTAAAATTTGGAAAGCTTCCAATTTCTATCATTACTCGTTGAACATACTCTACTCAGAATATTTTACTATTGAAGGGTTTTCTTGCATGAGTATCTAAGGGTAACCTTCAAAATATATATTAGTTGTAAACGAGTCATCCATAAATTTTTTGGCCATATAAACATGTTCGTATGTAACAATTTCAAACACAATATCTAACACTTTCAATGCTTTCAGGTATTTTACCAAGTGGTCTTTTTGGCATTGGATCGTCCCGAAGCGTGATTTGCTAAGAGTTATGAGTAACTTATCAATCAAATCGTTTTGGCATTAAAGATCTATGTGAGTCCCAACCCTGCCAAAGTGGCTTTGTACTTTGCCTCGTTGTTCGACACTTTAAAACCAAAGTGAATATCTTGATACAATGCTTCTTCTATCGGGGTGATAAACTGAATCCCTGTCCCACAACCTAAGGCACTCGATCCTCCATTAGTCTGAATTTTCCACTCAATTTTTACCTCTTCATGATCTACTTCCATATCCAACCATTCAGAGCGAAATTCAACTAAAAAATCTGCTAGAGCCTAAGCCTTAATCATTGTCCGATGATCAAAATCAATATCAAAATTAAAACCCCCAACTTGACAAACCATTTGGTCGCCCTCGCCGACATATTGGGCTTCTGTAATACATTTTTCAAATGGAAAGAGGTACAAACTACAATTTAATGTGCTTGGAATTAAGGCCTTATCTTCTTAACTGCATTTACCAGAGTAAGGGAACATTTTTCTAACTTCGAATACCTTTTTTCACTGCCCATGAAACTTTTGCTTACATAATACATGGGACAAAGAAAATTATCAACCTCTCACACTAATACCGCACTCACGACATAATCTAACACCGCAATGTAAATAAATAACATATTTCACAGACTCTGCTTCATTAAAATCTTACGGAAAGACAAATATTATTTCATTCGGATAAAAGCTTCAGTATAATCCAGAGTCCAATTGAAGTAATTAGATTGTCTTAAAACTGGAAATAATAGATCGCACTTATCTCAAGACCTAGATATCAATATTTTTAAAGCGGCTAACCTTCCGGTCAAAATTTGCGCTACCTTAATAGATATAGATGAATTCATAATGTTAAAAGCGTTTAAATATACCATATCAAATTATGTCCCTCCCACACTGATTATCTAACCCAAGAACTTCTGGGACCGTACCCCGAGCGCACAATTCTCCAGATTTAACTTTAAATTTATAGCCTTCAAGTTGCCAAAAGTTTCTTCCAAGTAAAAAATGGTTTTCTCATAGTTTTAAAAAACGGCATTGCGGCGTGTAACGCTCAAAAATCATTACAACAAGTCTTCGAACGGAAAAATGCTCGTCGCGGCGGGGTTACAAAGGTGTAGCGTCACGTTGCATCGCAAGAGTTATTCCACTGGTTACATCTATTATTGTTTCTATTATATATAAACTAATTTTAATTACTTAAACTGTTATAATTGAACTGGAATGTTATAAGTAAAATAAACTCATTCTGAAGTAACAGATACTATTCAACTTTCAAACCATTACCCTGGAAACCACTAACTTATCTTAAATATAAAATATATACTGAATTAATGATTTATTAAATGTCTAATCAATTTATTTATATCGATAAAAGTTATTCACATTTTATACTAAATATTAAATTATCACACACAAAATCTCTTTTTGTTCTTCCACTGCATGATGCCTCCTTCTACTGCCCGCTGCCTCCTATGTGGGATTATTCACATTTTATACTAAATGAATAAAGTGTTTTCTTTTGTAGTACTATTTACCAAGATATCTTCAATATACACATCGATATTACGTCCAGTTTGACCCTCAAAATTCTTGTTCATTAATCGCTGGTAAGTTACTCTAATGTTTTTTAGCCCAAATGACAACACCTTATAACAATGCTAACCTCTTCCAGTTATAAACAAAATGATTTCCTGGTCTCTCAAATCCATATTAATCTGTTTGTAACCTGCGTAGGCATCCATAAACGATAACAACTTATTTTACAAAGTCGAATCCACCAGTTGATTGATCCTAGAAATTGGAAAGGGATCATTCGAAAAAGTTTTGTTTTAATCAGTAAGTCTACGTACATTCTCTATTTTCCTTTCTTTATTATCAAAATCGGGTTCGTTATCCATAAAATATATTGAGATTCTCATATATGACCTACTTTTGGTAATTGATCCACCTTGACCATGATTGCCTCAAATTTTTCAAAAGAAAAAATACCATTTTTATGTATAATTGAGCGCACGTTTTGCCTGATAGACAACTTGTGAAAATTATTTTTTGGGTACCTCTGTAACATCCTCGATACACCATGCAAACATATGTAAATTCTTTGACAAAAAATAAATTAAAGTCTCTCTTATTTTTCACGGATAACATTGTACCAATCTTTAAACTTTGGCTACCAGGAAAGATATATTTCTCAAAATTCTCATCGGGGACCAAAACATTAGGGGTCTCCCTCGGGTCATCTACGAGATCAGACCCCGAGATGGACCTTTTTAATTACTAATCTTTTTTTATTTACCCTCTAGACTACTTTGGGGCCAAAATTGTTTTGTAATATTTTATATACATTTTTGGCTGCTTCAGACGGTTCCTACGTTGATTCCCATCACATATTTTAGATATTAGTGAAATTTCAAAACCATATCATACATCATTGATAAACAGGATCTACCAAAAAAATCATTGCATGATGTCCGCACATCGACCACTATAAACAACATCGTGACTTCTTTTTTAAATGGCACGAGACCCGGTTCCACCACCTTTTTAAACTCCCCGAAAACCTCAATAATTACTCTCATGAAACCCACGATATTTCGGGCATACCAGAGGATACTTGAGGGTTTTCTATCTATTTGTATGTTATCATTAATAAGATGTTGGCAGACCTACCGATGTCAATCGAAATCCGTCGGATTTCAAATCCCGCAATGGAAGCCACAATTACCACTGCATCCTCATGCAGTCATGCCACCTCTCTCATGTCATCATTATTAAAAAATAGCAATGAAGATGGGTTTATGTATAAATAAGGCCAAACACCTGCTTCTAACTGGGTGGGCAGACTTATGATGTGTATTTGTTTTGGGAAAAATCGTAATCCTTAAAATAGAACCAAAATTAGTTTGAGATTTAAAGAACTTACAAAGCTCAGTAACCTTCCCTTTAGCTTTAGGTTCTTCTACCATCAAACCCAATGTTTGGTCAGGTTTGGGATCCAGATCCTTTGATAATACATTAACTAAAATTAAGCGGTTCCAAAATCATCAAAGTATTTTCTTGGTTCATCTAAACGTTTTGGAGTATCTTTTGAGTTCAAAAAGATGAACATTCTAGTCTAAACTTTTTTGGAATATCTTTTGAGTTCAAAAGATGAACATTCTAGTCCAAACCTTTTTTGGAATATTTTTTTGAGTTAAAAAATATGAACATTCTAGTCCAAACATTTTTGGAGTATCTTTTGAGTTCAAAATGATGAACATTATACGAATCATTTTAAGATGGCAAAGGAATTTTACATATAAGTCGGGTATTATGGCACCTCATTAAAACCTTCATGCGCCACCAGGATAGGAAATAGTATGCCACTGAAACTTACATACGCTGATAAGAAAATATTTACATAAACACTCATTTACTCTAAATAAATTTTTAAGTGCTCAATGTTCCAAGGGTGGGGAATATATCTTACTTCTTTATTTTTGAGTCTATACGTTCATGGCTTGATCTTCTTTGTTACCGTGTACGGACCATCCCAATTAGGAGCCAACTTTCCCAACCTTTTTTCTTTTGTGTGAAAGAAGATTTTCCTCAAAACTTTATCTCCGGCTTTGAACTCTCTTCTTCTAACTTTTGGTACCGACTTCTCATTAGAGTCTGGTAATGTAAAGAATGTAACTGCGCCCTTTATTACTCTATTAGATCCAACTCTGTGCGCTTTCCTCTATCATTTGATTCCTCAAAGTATTCACTTAACCTGAACGATGGTAATATTGTTTCTGACGGTACTACTGCGTCCATCCCATAAACAAGTGTAAATGGTGACTCTTGTGTTGCAGTCCGAAAAGTTATTCTATGAGCCCATAAAACTTATTGCAGATAATCCGACCATTTTCCGGCCTTGCCCTCCAGATTCTTCCTTAGCCAATCTAAGATTGTTCGATTGGTCACCTCGACATGGTCATTCACTTAGGGGTAGAAAGGTGATGAGAAGCATTGATGTATCCCCTTAGATGCACAAAAATATTTAATCTCATTGTTATCAAACTGCGGTCCATTATCTATTGTAATTTTTCTTGCAACACCAAAGCGACAACAAATGTTAGAAACAATAAACATGATCACATCCTTCGCTCTTGTTCCTACTAATAGCTCAGCTTCCACCCACTTCGAAAAATAATCTACTTCAACGATGATTGTCTGCCGACCTCCTGATGCCATCAGAAGGGGTCCGACCATATTGATGCCCCACCGGTCAAATGGTAAAGACTCTGATAACGATTCGAGGGGTACACTCGGTATGAGAATTGAGTTCGCAAATATTTTGCAAGTATCACACTTCTGCATTAACTCCTTTGCATCCGACGAAAAGGTCGGCTAGTAATAATGGGCATGGGCATTCGGTTCTTCGGTTCGGTTTGGTTCTTTGAGTTCTCGGTTCTTTCGATTCTTCAAAACTAGTACCCATTTAGGAACCGAATAAATTGCGGTTCGGTTTGGTTCTTATTTATTTGGTTTGGTATGGGTACTTAACTCGGTTCCAATCGGGTAGTTTTGGATACTTTAAATGCTTTACAATATCAAAATATATAAAAATATTTTTAAACTTTTAAAAAATAAAACTATGTTAGATGGTAAGAAAAAAAATACTAAAAATAAAAAATATTCAATATTAATATATTAAAGAATAGTATTAGTAATAATAAAGAAAATGGAGAGATGATATCAAGTTTATTAAATTATATAAAGGTTGATATTTTGTTATTTTGTTTATACGCATAATAGTTTGTAAATATGTCGCCACTTTGAATAAAGTATGTTGTCATTTATTAAAGAGAACATAATTAGAGATCAATAATAAAAAACAAATTTAGGGGAATCTAACTTTGAAAAAGAAAATATATTTTCAAAACAATTCAAAATTAAGGGTTAATACATAGGTTCGGTTCCTAACGGGCACCCACGGTTCTTCGGTTCGGTTCGGAGAACCGTGGGTAATTGAAAACTGGAACCATTCGGGTATTATAAAAGAACCAAATCTACTTCGATTCGGTTCTTTCAGTTTCGGTTAAAATGCCCATGCCTAAGTAATACCCAGCAAGAAGAACTCTTTGTATCAATGTTTTATAGCCACAATGTGCTGACTTATCCCTGTAATGAAACTCTGAAAGTATCATTTGCCATTCATTCTTCCTTAAGCATCGGAGTAAAAGACGACTAAAAGATTTCTTATAAAATATGTCTCGGAGTACAACATATCCATATGCCTTGAATCGTATTCTTTTAGCCATCACCTTATCCACTGGTAATATGTCGTTGACCAAGAATTCTTGTATTTCACTTCTCCAATCCTTCACTATAGTTGTGGAAACTTGGAAGGCCTCAACACATCCTTCTAAATAATTCGGTCCCCTTAACGATCAAAGGGTTTTCCTAGATGACTATCCATGGGTACTCCTCTGAGTAAGATGCTCTAGCCAAAGAATCAGTTGCTGAATTCCCAGCCCTATGGACATGTTCGTATCTGACGCCCTCAAAACTTAAAGTTAAAGCCTTCAAACCCCTCATATATATATATATATATATATATATATTACCAAGTGATCTTTTCTTGCCTCTGACCGACCAAAATCATGGTTTACCAGAAATTGTGAATCACTTATCAGCCTTACTCATATAGATCTACAAATATTTTAAAGTCTTAAGCCTGCCAAAACACCTTCATACTCAGCTTCATTATTTGATGCTTTAAACCCAAATCAGATGGTTGATACATAGAGATTCCCTTTAGAGATATCAAATGTACCCCTGCTCCACAACCAGATGAGCTTGAACCCCCATCAATTTTGACTGTCCATTATGTTCCAAGTTCTTCTTTATCAACCTTTATTTCACTCCGATCAGAGTAAAACTCAACTAAGAAGTCAGCTAATGCTTGTGCTTTAATAGCAGTTTTCGGTTCAAATTCAATATCAAAGTCTCCAAGCTCCACTGACCACTTCTTCATTCTTCCCAACACATCGGGCCTTTGAAGCATGTCTTCAACGGAAACGATGTTCATACAACAATTGAATGATTCTGAAAGTAAGATCCCAATTTTAGCACAGATGTAACTAGTGCAAGAGTTAACTTTTTTAAATTGAGATAACGCTTCTCAGCATCCAGAAGAATCTTGCTCACATAATAAACCGGCTTCAAAACATTCAACTCTACTGAGATTAAAGCCGCACTCATTGCAAAATTTGAAACTGCCAAATAGATGTATAACTTTTCCCCTGATTTAGCTTTGTCAAGATTTCTAGAGAAAAAATATATTCTTTGATCTGATGAAAGACATCCGAACATTCTTGAATCTAGTCAAAGCAATTTTATTTTATTAGCACATGGAAGAAAGGGGCACATTTATCCGGGGACCGCGATATGAACCTATTCACCGCTGCCAATCTTCCACTCAAGATTTTTACTTCTTTTATTGTTATTGGTGAGCCAATAGTACACATAGCATTTAGCTGCACCAGATCAGATTCAATACCCTGTTCACTGACTATGTAGCCTAAGAATTTTCCGGATCTTACCCCGAACATGCACTTATCCGGATTCAACTTCAAATTTATCTTCGTCAAATTGGTAAAAGTTTATTCTAAGTCAACTAAATGATTTTCATCTTTTAGGCTCTTGACTAGTATGTCATTGATGTAAACCTAAACATTTCTTCCAATCTGACACTCGAAAGCTTTGTTCACTAACTGTTGGTACATTGCCACGATATTTTTTAACCCGAATGACATTACCTTGTAACAGTGTAAACCTCTTCTTGTGATAAAAGTTGTACTTTTTTTTTTATCTCCCAGGTCCATTTGGATTTGATTTGTACCCAACATAGGCATCCATAAAAGACAACAGCCGGTTTCCAGACGTTGAATCAACCAACTAATATATTCTAGGCACAGATAAATGATCTTTGCGGCATGCTCTGTTTAAATCAGTGAATTCCACATACACTCGCCACCTGCCATTTTTATTTTTTACTAGGACCGGGTTAGCAACCCACAAAGGATACTGTTACTCGCGTGTGTGACCCATTTTGGTTAAGCGGTCCACCTCTGCCATTATCGCTTCGATTTTTTCTTGAGAAAAAGATCTCCTCTTTTGTATGATTGGACGAACACTGTTTCGTATTGCAAGCCTATAAAGATGACGTTTGCTGGAACCCATATGACATCCTCTGTACACCAAGAAAAAAAATTTAATTTTGTTGAAAGAAATTTGATTAAACTTTCTTTTACCTCATGGGATAATCTTGTATAGATCTTAAGGCTTTTACCAAGACGAAATACATGATCCTCAAAACTGTCATCTGGGACCATGAACTTGGGGTCTTCCCTCGGATCATCCACGAGATCGGACACCGTGGGCGCCCCCAGTGATTGCTATTATTTTTTCGACTCAACCCCCTTAATCTGCTTGGAGGCCAACGCTGCTTGATAACATTTTTTTGACATCTTCTGGATACTTCTTACTGTTCCCACGTTGCTTTATACCACGTACTTCAAACATTGATGGACAGTAGATGGCACGACGTGCATCTTAGACAACCAAGACCTTCCAAGTATAGCGTTGTAAGATGTGGGAGCATCCACCACCAATAATATAACTGGAATTATCTTCTTGAATGGTCCTCAACCTAACTCTACCATCTCTTCAAACTCTCTGACTACTTCAACAGTAGCTCCAGTGAATCCAACTATCGTTCGATCTTATCGCAAGATTGTTGGTGGGTTTTTGATCTAGCTATAAGTAGACATAGATATTATGTTAGCTGAACTAGCAGTATCAAAAAAAATCTTATCTCATTTCCCACTATCTCTATTTTGATTACTACTGCATCCTCATGCGGACCAGCTATGTCTCTCATGTCATCATCTTCGAAGCAAAGTATTGGAGATGGATTTTTCTATATGTGTGTTGAAGTACCTTCTTCTAAATGTGTTTCCAAGCTAACAATGTGTCTCTTTCGAGAATAATTTTATATTCCTGCAACTGTATCCACACAAAAATGATTACTGACTCAAAGAAAGCACATAGCTCACTAATCTTTCCTCTTGCGATCAACTCTTCTACCATGTTTATACTATTTCTGCCCGACTTCAAGTCTAAATATCCATCAGTGATATCGAATGCATCTAAAAACTCTTCATCGATTGCTTCATATATCATCATCACATCCTCTTGCTTAGGAATAACTTTTTGCTTGCGAGCTACCATAATATTCTTCTTCACAAAGTTGATTAACTTTCAATTTTCTATCAAATATTTCACTTCTCTTTTCAACGTTACACAGTTTTTTGTATCATGCACAATGTCCTCATGATACTGCAATATTTATTTTTCCTATGCTCCATTGGGATCTGCATTGGGAAAGGCTTACAAAAGTGTACATTTGAACGCGCCTTCTCAAAGATAGTTGATACAAATTCAGTTAAATCAGCATAATGAGCGGGTCAGACACACTTGCTGGAAATGGTTCGACTATATTGTTGAGTATTGATCGTAGATGCGTACTATTGATTATTTACTGTCCTTTGAAGAGCTTGACTTGTGGCTTAAACTGGTGCTCAGGGCCGGAATGTTGTCGTTGGCTGCGACACCTGTGGTCATACATTTACTGGTGGTGCACTGGCCCTTATCAAGGTCGGATCTTGGTAAAATTGGGCCATCGACTCTATCTCCGAAACTCTAGTTTCTTCAGTTAGAATATGTTTATCTATTTGATCAAACAACGCTTCGAATGTCATGACCTGTGTTTTTGCGATATTATCTTTCATTATCCCAAAAAACAAACCCATTCAGAAAGCAGCCAGAGCCACTTTGTCTTCATAAAATTCCATATTTGTCTTAACCTGAATAAAACGCTTCGTATACTCTTTTAAACTTTCCCCAACTTTCTGTAGTAAATGATAGTATCCCTACTCGTTTGGAATTTCTTGCTTCCAATGAAGTGCTGTCGGAACATACTCCAAAACATATCAATTTTTTATACACCCCTGAAGCAAACGATTATACTACTTTGATGTTGCATTATTGAAAGTTTAAGAGAATTCCCTACACAATAACTTGTCATCATCATCATAATTGATCATGAAATTTTTAAACTGTTCGATGTGACTATCTGGATCTTGGGTACCATCGAACTTTTTCAGGTTAGAAATATCGAACCACTTAGGGAGGTGTCCAGATAAAATCTCAAGAGAGAGTGGAGATGACCTTAAATTAAGTTCGAATTTGTAAGCACTTTTCCCCAGACCTTCATTTGCAGCCATATAAAACATTTTCTCTGTCAGAAAAGTAAATTGATTACTGACTCGGTAATCCTGATTATAGCTGTCAGATTGAAGTTGTCTCTATGGGGTTACATATTCTGGTCGGATATTTCCCGCTTTGTCGGGCTCCTCGGCATATAGCTTTCGCTTCCCATGATCATGCTTCTTCTTCTTCCTTGAACCTTTCGTTCTCCGAGTGGTCCGATGAGAACTTCTATGCACCTTTGAATATCTTTGCTTTGATATGCTTTATACTAGAATTGGTCTCCGATGATGAGAATTCATATGAGCTAAGAGATGTATACTCAATAGATTCTGATGATTCATATCATTGCTCGGATCTAGCTCGTCTTATGGAAGATCGATGACTTTTCCTCCGACGCCTTTTGTCAGGCTGAATGCCATCTTAGGTTTGATCTGCCACAATGAGCTCTGATCGAACTTTTGATTTGACTATTCTTAAGCTTATTATCGCTTCTTTTTCTGCGTTGAGCCTTTCGATGTCTTTCAATAACTCTTTTTGTCTGACAACCAAACCGATTCCTCAAGAAGCTCTTCAGCGTGCCGAGTACGATCATTTCCTTCATTTGTCATTTGCTCCTCTACCAGATGGTCTCCAGATACAACTCTGATCATGTCATCTATCAGATTTACATCCAACTCACCAAGAACTTCAGTTTCCATTATTATTTTTACTTTAAATTATTTTAATGGTTTTGGAACGTTAATTCCGGGCACCAATCAGATTCCCACAGACGGCTCCACTGATGAACTCAGATAAATCTTATGTTAGTTCAGTTAAGAAAATGTTTGTAGGAGTGCGTCTGCCTAACAAATATTCATATCGGTTATATTTAATAGCATAATCCATATTTTCCAAGATATAAAGAGACAAAATGAATAAATGTAGCAATAATTGACTAATCATTGACCATTTTCCCTAAAAGAGAATATCATTTATATAGTACATAAGGCGGGTAGTAAAATTACATGATTACTACTGTTAAAATGGATTTCTCACTCCACTACTTTACTCTTTACAAACAAGTTCTTTGGGTATATCACTTAACCCCTCTATCTCTTATGTTTGCTTTACATTCGTCCTTAATCACTAAATACATGAATCTAATCTTTATATTTTATATAATAAATCTTGTTATCATCTATATTTTCATTCCCTTATCATTGTAGATTTAATACATTTATCTTACCTCGTGTATTATTACATTCATCTTACCTTGTGTATGAAAGTATAAACTATGATTTATATCATTATCATAGTGATCTGTATTCAATTATGATTTTTTACAAATATTTCTAAATAAAATAAAATAATGGCTATAAATAATAATTTGATATATATTATTTTTAATAATTAATAAGAAATATAAAAACACATCATTACTAAAAATAAACTTTTTTTAACCCTTCCAAATAAAAAAAAAAGACTATTTTTTTTATCCATTCCTATTTTGAGTCATTATCCTCTCAATAAAATTTCCCTTCGGCTATATAAAAATATACAAAGCTTAAATATCCGAATATTAATATATCGAGTGTTAATATTTTTTTAAAATATTCGGGTATTAAATTTGGGGAACACTAAACCGAGACCCGTTTTTGTTATAATGAGACCCCGTTATAATGAGACCTTCTTCCGCTATAATGAGACCCCAAATTTTACTCAAAAATCCTTCATACATAACACTTTTTCAACCGACTATCTCTCTTCTCTTCTCTTTTTTTTTATTTTTTTTATTTTATCAAATTCAAGTTGCAGCTAGCGTCTCACCAATCAAAACCAGAAAATTATATCTCTTCTCTAATTAATCTATGAACTCATTTCCTAATCAAAATCAACAATGACACCTAAAGCTGAAAAGAAACCGGGCTGAGAAGAAGGTCGCCGAGAAATCTCCCTTGGCCGTCGTAGCAGCTGAGAAGAAACCAAAGGCCGGAAAGAAGTTACCAAAAGGATCTGGCGTTGGAGCTCATAAAAAGAAGAACAATAAAAAAAGCGTCGAAACCTACAAAATCTACATATTTAAGGTCTTGAAGCAGGTTCATCCCAATATTGGTATTTTCGGCAAAGTTATGGGAATCATGAACAGTTTCATCAATGATATATTCGAGAAATTGGCTGGTGAATCTGCGAAGCTTGCGAGATACAACAAGAAACCGACTATCATTTCGAGGGAAATCCATACTGCGGTGAGGTTGGTGTTTCCTGGTGAATTGGCTAAACATGCTGTATCTGAAGGAACGAAGGCTGTTACAAAGTTTACAAGTTCTTAGGTTATGGAATTTGGGGATTTAGGGTTTCTGGTTGTAAATTTAATTCGAACTTAGAAATCGATGTGTTGTTTTCTTTCTTGTGGTTTTGTTATCTGATTGATGTTTCTGATTTCGCTATTAATCAAAGATCTTGATTTCAAACGTTGATTTTTTTTTTATTTTAAAAAAAGTAGCAACTCGCGTTTTATCCCGCCCGTCAAGATGATCGGGTTTCGAACAGGATTACCATTAACATCAGGCTTGAAAATATATTCAGAGTTACTAGTTTATTTCTCAATAGAAGACTACACAAATTAACTTGGCTCATCGACTAGTGTGATTCATTCTTTTTACGCTAATGAAAAATCAGAAAGTTCCACAAGGCGATAATAAAACATAATTAAAATGTAGAGATAAGTTTTGTTGGAGAAAAGGAAGAAAATTGTTTAGATTTTTGGTCGAAAATTTGGTTTTATATGATGAGTAAAGTGATCATTTCACATAAAATAAAATAATTTTTTTGATTTGAGATCTCATTATAGCTGGATGAGATCTAAATATAGCCTTGTCCATTAAATTTAGATCCCAACAGCACAAGTCAGAAAGGGCTTTCAAATAAACATGTCAAGCCCATTTCGTAACTACAAAACTTCGTACAAACCATTTCCTGCCGTTTCTACTTTGTATATGGAAATATAAACTGAGTTATATTATTATAGGGTCAAGCTATATATATACCCAAATGTGGTTTAAGTATACCCAATTTTGAGTTTACCCAAAAGTGGTATTAGTTTATCCAAAATTTTGACAAAAATACCCTTTTATGGGTATATAAAGTTTTTTTTACTAACCTTCATCCACCTTATTTTTTCTCTTACACTCTCTAACTTCTCTCTAAAACCTCAAACTTCTCTCTAATTTATTCGGGGAACTAAAATCCGGCGAACTAAAATATGGAAACTTAGCGTTGGTATCAAAATTAGGGTTGTGGTTGAATTAGGTAAAAAAAATCATAATTTTAGGGTGTTTGGAGGCCATTTTCAGCCGAAATTCGGCCGGAAAATGATCGGCAGCGAAAGCTGAGCGCACCATAGGTACAGGTACAGGGGGTCTGTACCAGCCGGTACGCCCCCTTTATTTTTAAAAAAAAAAACTTCAAAAAAAAACAAGTTGTTACTTTAATTTCGGTCGATTCATGTTTGATTTTGTGTTTTTATTAGAAGAATTTAAAAAAAAATTGAAAAAAGTTTGAATGTTCTTGAATCAACTTTGAATGTTCAAGAACAATTTGAAGAACTTCACAAAATTGTAGTAATATGGGGTTTGATCTAGTAGGGTGTTGTGTTTTTTTGGATATACATAGCCAAATAAATTGTTTTGTGAATTAGGTATATATAGGATATACTTAGTATTTTTTTTACTTAGTGACAATTTGGATATTAAATAAAAGTTCAAGGATTTTTTCGTCCTAAAAAAGTCAAACAAAAGTCAACTGAGTTTTTTGGGTATACTTAAACCACATTTGGGTATATATATAGTTATACCCATTATTATATAGTGATTTGTATTCGATTATAATTTTTTTATAAATATTTATGAGAGTGTTAAAATAATGACTATACAAAATAATTTAATATATATTAATTTTAATTAAAAATATAAAATATTTTTTTTAATGAAAGGGCTTTATTGAATAGATAAAAGATTACAGGGGTTTGACAACAAAATTACAACAATTCAAACAAAGCGAGAGGATCGCTCCTTCTTCTTCCCCAAGAAATTAGGGCTAAAATCCCTAATCCACCATTCTCAAATACCCCAAATCTAAGCTTTCTAAAAGAACAATAGCCTTCAGTTTCGAAGGCACATTCAAACCATTAAAATCAAAACCTAATCGAACCTTCAAAGTCTCCTTAGCCACCCAATCTGCACCCAGATTTTGTTCACGAAAAATATGCCTGAAGACCATCTGAGGCTTAATCAGCTTCCTGCAACAACTCAGCAAAGGTTCAAGATACCATGTTGAACTACCATAGGCCAGAAGCTTTACCAAAATCAGAGAATCCATCTCTACATCGACATGATTCAGACCCATGTTGTTACACAGCACCAGACCATCGAGCAAAGCCCGGCATTCAGCGATCAAAGGCGATCCTTTGCCATAGAACCTACCAACGCCTCCAACAATGCTGCCCATGCTATTCCTGATAACAGCACCACCAGCAGACTCATGGTTAAAGGTACAGGACCCATCAACGTTCAGTTTATATCGACCATGTTTAGGATTTTTCCACCTTAAGAACAGTGGCTTGCTGGAAGCCTTTCTATGATTTACACAGCCTATATTAAGAGCTTCCGTGCTATAAGACCCCCAGTGTTTCTTAGTCAAAATATTCACATGATCTAAACCAATAAGAATGTAGATAATATGATTGATAATCGACTTCGAATTAGTAGGTTCATTGTTGTGCTTCTTCTTGTTTCGCCCTGACCATACAGACCACACAATTATTGCAGGCAAGATGGAGTAAATGTCACAAGTTTTCTTACCAGCCCAATACCACTTCATCACAACATGAGCAAGAGTCATGTGAGCTTGGATTTGCACTTTGAAGATATCACTAAAGTGGAGCCAGACAGCCCAAGCTTGAGGACACTGCACCATAACGTGGTTAGTACTTTCAGCATTATTACAATGAATGCATTTTGAGGCAAACTGAATCTTCTTCTTTTGCATAGCATCATCAGTAGGAACCCAACCATGTAGAGCTCTCCATAATAAGAAAGAACATTTTTTAGGAGATATACCATTCCAAGTCTTAGCATAGATAGCAGAAACACTACCTTTGGCTCTAATGTGCCTCAAAGTTTCTTTAGCACTGAACTTCCCATCTCTAGATAGAGACCACATCATAGTATCTTTTCGATTAGACAACCTAATCTGCACTATCTTGCTAATCTCAGAAGTTGTGACATTAGCCCTGAGTCTCTCTAAATCCCAATTGCCATTAAGCCAGAAATCTTTAACCATGTTGTTTACAGAACCCCAAAGCAGTCTTCTATCCTCATTGTTTCTGACTTTGATGAAAGGTCTCTCTGAACACCACCTGTCATACCAAAAACTGATATTCCCCTGACCAGGAAGCCAAAAAATAAACTCCTCAGCCCTTTCTCTAGCAGTAACAATTCGATTCCAAGACCTAGACTTCCTACTAGGAGAAACAGCCAAAGCAGGATGAATATCATCATGACAATAAATAGATAACATGTAGTTGGCCCATACAGATTCCTGCATCCTGAAAACATACCACAACTTCATTGAAAACATCTGCTGCATATCATTAAGACTTTTCAGATTGAGCCCCCCTTCAATGAAAGATTTACAAAGCTTTTCCCATCTAGCCCAACTAACAGTTCTCTTATCATCTTTTGAACCCCACAGGAACTTATTAAAGAGCACCTCCAGTCTGTTGATAATGTTGATTAGGAAGACAGAGTGTTGCAGATAGTAAGTAGGGAAGGCAAGAAGGATAACCTGGATCAAGAGCAAACGACCAGCAAAGGACAGATGAAGCTTATCCGAGTCCATAATTCTGCTATTAACTTTGTAAATCAAATCCTCAAAGTAAGAAACTCTAGAATTAATAGAAATGGTAGAGCCAAGATATTTAAAAGGCAAATATGTATGTTTAACATTCCAAATGTCTTCAATAATAGTAATCTGTTGATGAGTCATTTTGTTAGACACAATAAGTTTTGACTTGGCAGTGTTAATTTCTTGACCTGAAACCCTCTGATAGTGATCAACAACAGCCTTGATAGCACTCATTGTATCAGCATTCCCATTGGCAAAGACCATAAAATCATCAGCAAAAGCTAAGCAAGCCACATTCATCTTGCTTCTAGTCTTATATCTGAACAAGGGGTTACCATTAGAAAGAAGTTTAATACTCCTTAACAAATATTCTTCAGCCAGTATAAACAGACTTGGGGAGAGGGGATCCCCTTGTCTTAGGCCTTGAGAATTGGCAAAGTAACCAGTTAACTCACCATTAACCAACACTGAAGAATAGACATTGGTGATACAATTATTAATCAGGGCAGAAACTGTAGAATTAAAACCAAAGAGCTTCAAAATGTTAAACAGAAATCTATGACTTAGCTTATCAAATGCTTTGGTCATATCAGTCTTAACAATGGCATTACCCATGCTTCTGTTACCATTAATATCAAAACACAACTCCTGAGCTAGCAAGATAGAATCCTGAATGCATCTTCCCTTAACAAACCCGCCTTGTTCCTTAGAAATTAGCTTTGGCAGAATTCTAGCTAGCCTGTTATTGATAATCTTCCCCACAATTCTAGAGAATAAAGTAGTTAGACTAATATGGTGAAAATCAGTCCACTTATTTGGATTATCAAGCTTTGGGATTAGACAGATTGTAGTGGCCTTCACCCCCTTAGGAAGAGCAAAACCATTAAAGAAACCCTTGATTGCAGTACACAGATCATCCCCAACAACCTTCCAACACTTCTTATAAAATTCTCCGTTAAATCCATCAGGACCAGCAGCTGAATCAGGATTTAAAGACTTAATGACCTCAAAAATCTCATCAGAATCAGGAATACAAGAAATACAACAATTATCTTCCTCAGTAACTAACAAAAGGATCACCTCCAATGAAAGAGGATCAGTATCCATCCCAACAGAAGGAGCTAGAAGGGACTTATAAAACTCAACAGCAGACCTACCAATATCTTCTTTAGTAGATAACCAACCATTATCAACCTTGACCCTATCAATTCTGTTCCTCTTTATTCTCTTCTTCACAAAACTATGATAGGCAGCTGTATTCCTATCAGAATCCATCAACCAAGAGGCATGAGCCTTCTTCCTCCAAAACATTTTTTCTCTATCAAGAAGAATCAAATGATTAAGCCTGGCCTCCTCCAAAGCAGTTCTATTAACATCAGAAGAATCATTTTGAAACTTAGCCTCCCTGTCAATAATAGTACCTTCTGATTTCTTAATAGCATAAAAAACATTCCCCAAAACACATCTATTCCAGACCTTCAACGCACCTTTTAGTCTTTGCTGCTTAAGCCAGAAGATCATTACCGGATTCCTCACTTCATCTCCAATACTAACAGACCAGCTATCTTTAACCATCTTCATAAAATCTGGGTGAGTAACCCACATATTAAAAAACTTGAACGAAGCCTTAGTTCTTTGATTACTTGAGGAAATTTTAATAACCAAAGGGCAGTGATCAGAACAGCATCTAGCCAAGTGAGAAACAGCAGTGCAGTCAAAGAACTCAAGCCAAGATGAAGTATACAAAACACGATCCAACCTCCTCTAATTACGACCATTAGACCAAGTAAAAGGACAGCCAGAAAACCCAGCATCAATCAGACCACAATCTATAATAAGACTGTTAAACTCATCCATCCCTCTTTGGTTAATAGTAGTACAAGACAACTGCTCATGAAGATTAGATATAATGTTAAAATCACCAAACATTATCCACTGATGAGAACCAGCATCAAGACTCTTAATTAAATCCCAAAGCACAACCCTTTGATCTCTTCTACACTTAGCATAAACCACAGACACATAAAACCACTTATTCACAGAAGAATGGCTCACCTTAAGATGGAGAAGCTGCTCAGAATCAAGAACGACCTCCACCTTATAATCATGATGCCAAAACACCCAAATCTTATTATTTATATTACAAGTAAACCCTTTTAACTTTAACTTCATAGAAACCATACTCATATTATCAGCCTTTACCAAAGGCTCCTGAACTGCAACAAAGCTAGCATTTTCAGAAATAACCAAAGACTTTAATCTCTGCAATGTTTCCTTATTTGCAAGACCTCTTGCATTCCAATTGATCAGGGTTATAGTCATTAATCAGGAGCAGGCTTGTGGGCTCTTTTGAGCTTCATTATCTTAGAAGAAACTGGACCCTTTGAGGACCAAATCTTTGGAACCTTTTTAGATTTCTGAGACTCCTGCCTTTTACTCTTGCCTTTTTCAAACTTATCTTTAACAGGTGAACATGGAAGACTACCATCCTTCTTAGGAGAAACATGAATATCAGCACTCAAGACCTCAAACATATTTCTTCTTTCCAATGTTTTTAACGCATCAATCATTTCCTCTTCATTCACAGGGGCAATAGAATCACTAAACTCAGCTGCTTTAACCATTTGAAAAGAACAACTATCAGTATCCAGATCCACATGACTAGGACTGCCATCATCCTTATTAACTACAACAGACTTTATCAGCCGACCAGTAGCCTTCCCTTCAACAGATTGAACAACTTGATCACAGTTCAAGAGTTGTTGATTCTCACCATTAACATACTCAGTAACATTTTTAGAATAAGAAACACGATCAGGCTCACATGAATCATCAAGAGCAGGCCCAATATCTTGACCAGTAAGTTGAATCTTCTCACCAACCAACAACTTCTTACAGTTATCCTCAGAATGACCAATGTGAGCACAGTAATGACAATACAAAGGAATAATGTCATACACAAGATCAATCGAGTAACTATCCTCTTCTCCAAACTTTAACTGAACCTTACAAACTAAAGGCTTAGATACATCTATTTCCACCCAGAATCTACAGCAGTTCTGCCTTGCTCTATTAACCGATGGCACCCAGACCTTCAAAGGTGTACCCAAGATCTTGGCAATTTCACTAATCGTAGCCCTGTTGAACAAAAACTCTGGCAGACTTGGCAAAGAAACCCAAACCAGAGTAAACGGACATTCCAGATTAGGATCAAAGCCTGGTGTCCATTTCAACAACCTCATCGTCTTATTACCCAAGACCCAGACATTTCTTGACCATAATTTCATAAAATCTTCAATATTACTGAACTCAACAAAAACATGTCTGAAATCCCAGATTGAAACACTGTAACTTCCTGAAAACTTAAATTTTGCCAAAAAACTCCTGAGACTCTCCATGGAAGGCTTGCCTGAAGCAAATTTTGCAATCAGAGTATGTTTAGAGAGCTTCATAAGCTTATCCTTATCACCAGCATCAAAAGTAATGACTGGTACATCATTCTTTAACGAAACAGAGACCACATAGTGCTCAAAATCAGCCTTCTTGATTCTTAACGTATCTGCGTACGAGCCCTTCTTAGAATCATTAACCTTTTCATTACTTATCTCCTCAAAGATTGGATTCAAAATAACATTACATCCTTCATCATGGAATTCAGAAACGACGTTACTCTGTTTTGGTTCTGGTTCTTGGGGCTGTACAGAATTCCTTAGTAAAGGAAAATCCTCAGAAGATTGAAGATTAGGAGTAGACATCATCAGAAGATTAGAACAGAAGAAGAATTGAAGAAGAAGAAAGAAAGATTAAAAGTTACAGGCTCTGTTCTTTATCAAGAACAGAGCTTCTTCATTCTTAGAGCTCCCTTCCTTTTTCATCAAATATTAGATTTTTTATCAATTAAAAATATAAAATATAAAAACACATCATCATTTTTTTTTTTAATCCTTCGGGAAAAAACGACTTTTTTTTTATCCATTCCTATTTTGAATCATTATCCTCTCAACAAAATTTCCCATCGGCTATATAAAAATATACAAAGCTTAAATATCCGAATATTAATATTTCGAGTGTTAATTTTTTTTTTTAAATATTCGGGTATTAAATTTAGATCCCAACGGAACCAGTCAGAATGGGCTTTCAAATAAACTGGTTAGGCCCATTTCGTAACTACAAAGTTCATACAAACGATAACCTAGTTTCGAGGAGTTTATTTCCTAGAGCTTCTAATTTGTAAAGTACAAACGAAACCTGAAAAACAAAAACAAAATAAAAAAGCTCTAAACGCGTCCTTTCCATTCCCTTTCATTTCCTCACAAAACCCTAACCTTATCATCAAATCCGCAATCGATTTGATTCTATAGCGATTGGGTTTTCTGTTCGTGGAAAGGATTCGACTCTAGCAACAATCAATCACCAAGGGTTTACGCTTCAGGTTATTAAGTTTCGCCGATCGATCTTCAATTTTGTCAGCACGGGATTTCGCTGTTTGTGTCGACACAGGATCGTTTTCTCGCGAGGGTTTTCGTGGTTGATGGAGTTTTCGTTGTGAGCTCAGCATCGGAGCAGCGGAGTTTTGTTTTGGCGTTGGCGTTGTCGTTCTTGTTCGCTTTTGCGATCCCGATATTAAGGAGATTCGTGGCTCGCCGACTCAAAGACCCGATTGGATTATCTGGAGTGGCGATTCTCGTTTGGAATTCGAAGAGTAATCGGCTGATTGGCTCCCATACTCCGATTACCCCAACCGATTGAATTCAACTGAAGAGGTCCGGTTTTGCATCGGAGTTTCGTTTAAGCTATCCTGTGGCTTGATACTACAATTCTCGTGCGAGGTTCTACTTGCGTTGATTTAGAAAAGAAAAAGAAGAACAAAAGCAAGTGCTATGTTTGTATCTGTTTATTTTTCGAATTGAATAGCAAAGCCCTATCTTCTTTTTATCTGAAGGGCTTTCAAGTTACCTATCCTTAGTTATTCTCGTTGTTTATGTGATCTTTTCTTTTCTTCTGGAATTATAATATATAGATACTTGATTTTATCAGACAAAAACCAAAAACAAAAAACATGGCTGTATATTACAAGTTTAAGAGTGCAAAAGATTTTGATTCGATCGCAATGGATGGTCCTTTCATATCTGTTGGTACTCTCAAAGAAAAAATCTTTGAATCCAAGCACTTGGGAAGGGGTACTGATTTCGATCTCGTTGTCACTAATGCTCAAACCAGCGAAGGTTGGTTCTGGTTCATGTTCTAATTCTGATTCTGATTCTGTGTTTTAATAAGGGTTGGGGATTGGAAGAGAAAAAAACAATAGTTGTCAGAACCCACCATGTCATATCACTAGTTTTTAGTTTTACTTCTATTGTTCTGTCTTATGATGAAAATAAATCTTTGTCCAATCTATAACTACAAGCTCTTATACCAATTTGAGTATTAGCAGTTTATAGTCAGCTTATATAGTTGGAAATGCATGAAGCAGTCAACTATATTATTGTCAGAAAACATGATGTTTTGTGTGATGATTAGTCAAACTTAGGCTGGATTGGTTCTACTAATATATAATATAGGGTGAATTTAGAACAGTTCAGGGTCTATGCAGTCTTCTTTTGGGGTTCCAGGGAGGTTTATTTTCGATAAGTTTATAGATTCAAAATGTGCAGTTTTCATAGCCTTTTCCTTGTTGTCTGTTTTAAATTTTCAGAGTATCATGATGAAGCAATGTTAGTTCCAAAAAATACTTCAGTTTTAATTCGCCGAGTTCCTGGACGTCCTCGTATGCCTATTGTTACTGATCAGGGGTACTATTTTATACCTTTTGGTTTAACTTCTTAGCTCGGTCTATGTCATAGTTGATCAATTTTAGAACACTGACTTTAGCTATTTTTGTCGACTTGTTCAAATCGTCATCTCTCAGTCTTCAAATGTAATCGTTCCTTTTGACATGTAAATCTGGTAGGGATTGAGTTTTCATGCTATGTTATGTAGGCCAAAAGTTGAAACTAAGGTGGAAGAACCTCAAGTTGTTAAGAGTGATTACCCTGTAGCTGAGTCATCTACGATGAATTATGTAAGTCATACTTTCAGTGTTGTACCTCAAGTTGTATGTGGTTCTGTTGTAGTTTGGCTATTTCAATTTCATTGAATTACTTGAAGTGATTATAAGTTCCTGATTCTTTAGCTTGACGACTCTGAGTGGGATGAATTTGGGAATGATTTATATTCAATTCCTGATGCGCTACCGGCTCAGTTGAATAATTCACTTCCGGATGCAGTGCCAACTACTCAAGCCGATGAGGAGAGCAAACTCCAGGCTCTAATTGATACTCCAGCCTTGGACTGGCAACGGTGAGATTGTTGTCTTTTCTTGTTTCTGTTAAGTTTAAGGTTCTATAGTTATAAGTAGAAATTTTAGCGTCAGTGTATTTTTAATATATGTTGCATTGGCAGCCAAGGTTCGGATGGCTTTGGTGGGGGAAGAGGTTTTGGAAGGGGTATGGCAGGAAGGATGGGTGGGCGAGGTTTCGGTGAGTTACTTGATTCCTAAGCTATTTTGTTTGAGACATCAAGTATTCTTTCTATTTTCTGCACTTTCCAGGTGGTCATTATCTAAGTTATTATCATGTGTTTTAATTGACCAAGAGTTACTTTATATCTAGGTCGAATGGGAGGATTAGGAGGATTGGAGCGTAAAAATCCACCTCAAGGCTATATTTGTCATCGTTGCAAGGTTCCTGGTATGTTTTTGTTTAAAGGACGGTGTTTGCGCTTTATCGTCTCTGAATATGGGTTAGTGACGACATATTGTAACATTTGTCTATTCAGGTCATTTTATTCAACATTGTCCTACAAATGGAGATCCTAATTTTGATGTGAAGAGGGTGAGACCACCAACTGGTATTCCGAAATCCATGCTCATGACAACCCTTGATGGCTCTTATGCTTTGCCAAGTGGTGCAGTTGCTGTGTTGAAGCCAAATGAGTAAGCAAAAACTTAATTTCCTTTTGTTATATTTGTGTATACTTTATTTCCAACAAGTTTTAATTTGATCCTCAATTTATCAATACAGGGATGTCTTTGAGAAGGCTACTGCAGGGATACCATCCACTCGCTCTGTGGGAGAGCTTCCTGCTGAACTGCACTGTCCATTGTGCAAGGAAGTAATGAAAGATGCTGTGTTGACCAGCAAATGCTGTTTCAAAAGTTTTTGTTACAAATGTGAGTTCTATACCCCTTTGTGATTAGATGTATAGTCCTCGTTATAATTTATGTATGCTATATAAGGCATGTTTATGTCTAATTGATGAATTCATCTATTTAACATAGGCATCAAAGATCACACTATCTCACAATCAAGGTGTGTGTGTGGGGCCACTCATGTACTTGCTGATGATCTTATACCCAATAAGACACTCAGGGAAACCATCAACTGTATATTGGAGTCTGGTAACAGCAGTGCTGAAAATGTTGGAAGCACTTATCAAGTTCAAGGTTTTTATTGCTCATTATTTTCAGTCAAGTGTTTGATTACGGCTTTGCATTCTTTCATATGAAATATGAAGTGCTATTGTTTCTTGTGTTTAATTATCTAGATATGGAGTCTGCACTTTGCCCACCGCCAAAAGTTCCATCTCCGACTACATCTGCAGCCTCAAAAGGAGACCATAAACCATTGTCAGGCCTTAAGGAGCCTTCAAATGTTGTAGAAGTAGCAGCAGAGCAGGGAAATGCTACGAGTGCCCCGCATCCTGCCCCGCATCCTGCGACAGAGAAATTGCAAGATACAAAAGTATTCGATGCATCTGAAGCTACACATGAGTCAATGAGTGTAAAGGAAGCAACTTCACAAGGAAGTGCCCCAGTTCCTGAGGAAGAGGTACAGCAACAGAAGTTAGTTAGCGAGCCAGGTAACTTTTTCTTATTACAACTTTTGTTACTTTATTGGCGGTGTTTTAGGCATCCTCATTATATTTTCTGAAGTGTATATGTTTGATTGTTTTGACCTCAGAAGTTGTAGAAACATAAATTATATTTTATTCTTATGACAAGTGATATAAAAAGAAATTCGGCAGTTTCTTGTCTAACAATGGGATTTTCTCTCTAGGGAAGAAAAAGAAGAAGAAGAAGACCAAATTGCCTGGACCAGCTATGCCTCCAAATGGTATGCATAAAACTCCTTTTTTGGTTGGAGCATTGTTCTTTTAATTGTTATTTTTTTTTAATTTCTGTGCCCAATTGTCTCTGTTTCCTTGAAGATATGCAATGGAGAACCCCTCAAGATTTAGCAGCTGAGAACTATGCAATGTCTATGGGTCCAAATGCATTTAACCCGTATTGGAATGGTATGCAACCCGGGATGGATGGATTTGGAGGCCCTTTTGGTGGTTCCATGCCTTACATGGGTTATGGAATGGGTCATCATGTAGATATGCCATTCGGAGGTATGATGCCTCCGGCTCCCTTCGGCGCACAAGGGTTTGGCGGACAGGGTTTTGGAGGTCAGGGTTTTGGTCCGCAGGGTTTCATGTATCCATCTATGCCACCTCATAGGTACTTTTAACTCCAAACTGTATTATTGTATTCTCTTCCTCCTCTCTCTCTAAGTTAGTAATGGGTTTGTTGATGTATTCATGGTTTGCGAATCTTATGAGGTCTATGTATTCTCAAACTTGTGACGTTCACTTAAGTTTGTATATACGCTTGCAGGGATCTAGCAGAGATGGGTATGGGCATGGGTATGGGCATGAATATGAACATGAACATGAACATGAATGGTCCACCTCCCATTATGAGCAGAGAGGAATTTGAGGCACGGAAAACAGATTTAAGGATGAGGCGTGAAAATGAGAGGCGAGTTGAAAGGTAATACTGACTTTTCCTTTTATTTATGTGTGTACTTTAATGGAAGTTCCATTCAAGCTTGTCTAGTAACTTAAGTTTTTCGTTGTTTACATTTTTTCTTTCTACAGCAGAGAATTTGGCAGAGATCGAGAATATGGCGGTAGAGAAGCTAGCAGTGATGTCAATGTCTCGTCAATTAAATCTAAATCTGTATGTCAAAGTTTGCCTTTATATTCTTTGATACTTTTTGTCGGTACTGATGTAAATGGTGGTAGGAGACTGACCTGCTATAATAGAGGGTCTTATCATTTCGTCCTTAATATATTATTTTTTTGTAGCGCCTTATCATTTGCCGCCAATTTTTTTGTATATATTATAACTGGTCCTTTAGTTTATACTGAAAAAGAGGTTAAAATGAGTAAATTTAAATATACTTTGCGAACAAATAAAAGCTGGGTGCCGTATTTTACACAATATTGTTAGGTTGTAGTTAGGGAATGATAAGTTAATATTGAATTGTACTTTCTTTTAAAAACAAATTATCCTTCAAATTTTGGCAAAATAAGAGCACCCTTATGTTTTAGTTTTTTGGTAGTAGCTCATTATCAAGTTCCCAATTTGCAATCTTGGTTGCCTATAGTGATTGAAATTACTTGGTTGCCTATAGTGATTGAAATTACTTTTATAGTGACTGCTTCAGTGATCACATGCCTTGTTGTCTAATTAAGTTTTGAAGATTGTGTTTCTTACGTGGTCGATGGAGCTTCAGTAGTTGGGATTTTTTATTTGTATGGTTTATTGTTACAGAAAATGATTCATCCTCCTCCTGTCAATGGAGAAAACCATCATCGTCACCGGTCCGAGAGATCTCAAGAAAGATCCACACGCGACATCGAACCACCATCACGTCCATCTAAGAGGAAGTCAGACCACAACCACGACCGTGAAGACCGGCGTGACCGTGAAGATAGGCGCGACCGTGAATATGATCACCGGGACCACGATCGTGAGCGTGAGCGTGAGCGTGAGCGTGACCGTGATTACAGCAACCAGCACCACCATAGGTCAGAGACTTCTTCTAAAGCAGTAGCAGAACCCACTGCCCATAAATCAGTGTCAGCAACCTCAGCCGCCGCAGCTGCAGCAGCAATAGCTGACAAAAAGCATAAGACTAGCGTATTCTCTCGCATAAGCTTCCCAGAAGCAGAAGCAATGAGGAAGAAACGGAAGGTTTCATCTTCATCATCTTCTGCTGCAGTTGCGGCTCCTGTTTCTGCAACTGAAGCAGCAGCGTCAACAGGGACTGGTGTTAGGGTTGGGACTTCTTCTTTTTCGTCTCACCATCAGAGCCGTAATCATGAAGCTAAGGCTGTTTCTTCTGCAGATTACGAGTCAAGCGATGAGGATAGGCATTTTAAAAGAAAGCCATCGAGATATGAGTCTTCCCCACCGGCCGTCGAGTGGGAGGAGCCTCCTCGTCGTTCAAAAATGCTAAAGGAGAGATCACGGGGCTAAGTTTGCAGAAATGGAAACTGACCTGTATTGATGGAAGGACTACCTGTTGCAGCTTCTTCAAATAAAGAGGAGAGGGAGAAAAAAAAGCGAGGAAGAGTAAGAGAAAAGTATTTGGATAGACAGAGCGCCTGTGTTGTAGTAACTTGGAAGAGTTGATGTTTTGAGAAAACCAACTTGAAACACAAGTTGTTTTGTAATTTAAAATTTGTTTGATTTGTTTCCATATTTACAATTAAAAAGGGCCCACAGTTTTCAATTCTACTTGGCGTTTTATTTGATTCTTATATGACGTACCATGGCTTATTAAACATCTCTTCGAGTCTTTGGTGTATTGATTGGTTGGATGAATCATTAGTTGCTTAATCTTGTATTGCACCAATGAATAGATACTCTTAGGCTGCCAGGTTTGTCAATTGATTTGTTTCACATTTTTCAAAACGAAACTCTTACCTTCATGTTTATTCTTTTGTTAATAAAAACATATTCAATTATAATATTAAATCAAAAAATAATTTTCCCACCGATTAACATTTTAAACATAAATTGGTTTAATATTTTTATTGATAAAAGTAGATAAGATAATAAAATAATTGAAGTAAAATAATTTAAGAAAATGGTAAAAGTATATTTTAATGGAGAGTTATAAAACCCATATTTGTATGCACCATCATTTAATATCCGAAAAAAGTTAAAGATTACAAATAGGAACCTATAAACCAGAAATCTAGACCTCAAACTCTCACCTACATACCTACATAAATCGACCTTAGGGTTTAACCTCTCTAAAGCTGAAGCTTCGTAAACGACATCTATCCTCTTAATCCACTAAAAATCAACCTCCCATTCCTTTTCTAAATCCAAAAAACAATAAGATAATTTTTTTTCTTTATTTTCCAACTTGCATGGTTTACTATTGGTTTCGAAGGGTTGAAACGATGAATATAGATTAGGTTTCAAACAGTTATATACGTTCGTACCGTGATATCGTGCGAGAAATATACGTTCGTACCGTGATATTGTGTGAAACCAGGGTTTAGAGTATGAAAAGCTCTTCTTTTTTGCATTGATGTGTCACGCTTTAATGCTTTGGTTCGAATGTATGTGCACGAGTCCTATGCATGGTCGCATATCTTGCATCTCACACACGTTCATTATGTCAAGTCTTGCATCTTGTACATATTCATTATGTTTTCTCTCATATCTTCCATCTACTGTAATGTCTAGTCTAACTACTTATATTTAGAATCTTACGTCACATTTTTATATAGATAAAATAGCCTTTAAAGCTTACCATTTCAGATTGGATTTATTAGGCATTATAACATCTTGAAGGCTACATATGATTTGCACAAGTAGAATCTAAAAAATGAAGAAGCACCATGACATAATCATTGAAATCATCAAGAAATACAAAGTTAAAAATGACGCTTTCAAATTAGGCGGTTAAAATGACCACCAAAGATGTGAAGACAATATTTGGTTTGAAGCACGGTAAGAAAGAAGATCCTAGACTCATCTATATCGGTACACCATGTCTTGCAATTTGACATAACTATACAGTTGGTCTCGCACGCCTCAATAACTCTATAAATGGTCTCACATCTCGTCATAATATTAAATTTGGTCTCACACTTTGCCGTAACCTTAATATTGAATATGTCTCGCACCTCTTACTAGATGTATCTCGCACTTACACAAATCCCCAATAACAATCTCTTACTCATCCATATCCCTAGAACATGTTTCACAATTTTCTATAACCATACAAGTGGTCGCGTACATCTATATAACCTTAGATATGATCTCACATATCGTCATTATACTAAAGTAGGTCTCACATATTTGTTTTTCCCTAATATTAAATGTCTCTCGCACCTCTTACTTAGTTTTGTCTCGTATTTATACATATTTCCATACAAAATATATCACACTTGTCTATATCCCTACATGTCTTGAAATTTCCCATCACCATACGGTTGGTCTCACACCTCCCCATAACTTTAAAAAGATGGTCTCGCACCTCACATGAACCTATAAACATAGTATCACATATAATTGTAACATGTATGCATGTAGTAAAATAAAAATATAAATTGTTTCACATTAAGAAAAACAATAACAAACACTTTATAACATGAAATTACAGTATTCCAAAAGTCTTAAAATAAAGGTAAAATTAAAACTATAAAACACAATGAACAATAACAAACATTTAAAACACTTCTTCGTAAGACCACCGATTATTCCCGACCTTTGAACAACGACTACACTTGTTCTTGCAGACTGTTATTTCTTCTCTAGACGGAATACGTTTCTTATTAAGCCTTCCAGCTCGTCTTTTTTAAGTTATGAGACAAAATTTATGGAGATTCATTAAAGTTTGATCCTTTACCAAAATTAGGTAAAGTATGTATGCTAGAATATTAAGTTGACCTATAATAGCTGACGGTATAAAATTGCTCAACCTATCTAATTGGATCTTCCTGAATCAAATGTATTACAACAAAAACATGAGAACATAGAAAGCAATCTTGTCGCCAAGCACCACAAGAATACTTGAAATTTAGTAAATTATCAACCAGAACAAATTCAGAAAAAACTTCGTATATCAATGTCATCTACTTACGAACTAGGCACAAATGGTCTTCTGTAGCATTGACATTAAACTTCTTTTCATACCCATGACATAATTTACTTCTCCAACATATCCCCTCAACATAATATCGTGAAATTTGACTCATAAGTAAGATTCTAATCTTCTCAATTAATTTCACAATAGGTAGACTACGAATATCGTTAATCTGATGGTTAAAATATTCACCAGGAGAAGATGCCATATAACTATATCGTTTCCTTATAAAAAATGATTGGGCATATTTCTCTCGAGGTAAATTAACGAGAAAATTAATAACTTTATGACGTCCTTCACCAATAAATAATTTCAAAACTTTATTAAACATGTTTATTGTTGGAGCATAATTACATTGTTTAAACTTATAAACCATCTTAAACCTAAAATTTGGTGTGTAGGACTGAGAGCATACTTCAAATTCCAAACAAGATAGAAAATACAGTAGACATGATATCAATTTTAAAATAAAGCATAAACAATATTAATGATACCTAAATGACGATCTGAAATAAATATGATTTGATTTTCTAACAAATGAGGTTTTGAATTCTCTAGAAACTCGAGCTCGTTAAATATCTTCACATCCAATAATACCAAATGCAATAGGAGAAATACTTGATTTTCTTAAAGTGGCATCATATGTATCACATCTCGCATCTATCCTTATATAAGTCCTGCAATTATATTTTCTCACGTCTCCAATGATTGGTATATTCTATCTCGTATTTCGCACATACAAGGTCATAATAGCTTAAGTTTATTGGCTGGGCTTTCGACCGGGATCTAGCCCAGATTTTTAACCGGGGTTAGTTGTATCCATTGGCCAATGGAACGATACACTAGTTCTCAAAGGTCAATTTTATTTATTCTATTTTTTTACTATTCTCTCTACTTACTTTTTTGCTCTACTTTACCACTTCACCTATTATGATCTCCGGACCGGAAGACGAGCTAAAGTGATTTCTTATGTTTTATTGCTTAGATAGTATGAATGACGAGGCACGAAAAAAACATCTATCACCTCGTAGGGGGAGGGGTGATATTACATGAGAAGGCTCATGAAATACTGTTGACTCGACACTTTCAAAATCTAAGTTAGAAGAACATAGATAACAATTGATGGTGAGAGTGGTTACACTTCAGTCTGAAAAAGAAACGTTAGCCGAATGATTAGCACTTCGGGCTGAGAACGATACACTGGTTTCATGGTCTTCAAGTCTACAATCCAAAATCCGGGTTACAACAAGAGTAAAAATAGCTTAGGAAGACGACATAGAATCGAGATAAAAGTTATAGTGCCTTGATGCGGGAGTACTTGGTACGACGTTACTACCTTTTGTCCACTTCTAGGGGTGAAAAACACTTATACAGTGAGAAGTTCTAATATTCACCCATGATGATACATCATAGAAGGAATACCACCCGTTCCATTCATAGGTTTCACTCCCGATTTAGAAGATCGAGATGATCTTGGAGAGAGTCTCGTAGAGACCGTGACCTGGATCACATAAGGAAAATATGAGTTACCTAGATGTAACTGTAGACATAACACAATCTAGGTTGGGCCTAGGGTCTAACAGCAAACACAAGCCCCTCTAGTTATTTCCACACATAAAGTTTATCAAAATATGTTGCCTTCCACTTCAACTCCGCCGGTTGGGATCCCGCCCATGGTTTTAACCCAAATAAAATTCAATAAATGGCTCTGGGGTAACGGTTAGGGTATGGTTACCATATCCCAATCTATCAAAGAAGACCATAATATTATGTGGACCCATATTAAACTATGGACAAGAATACAAATAACCCATTTTATAGTTAGGGTTTTAGGAGGAGGATTTTCCCATATGACCTCAGAACTTTTGGTTTGGTGAGCTACTAAGAAGGTTCAACCTTTTTTAGAATGAAAAAATACGATGTAAATATTGATCAGGAAAACCACATCAAGAAATTTAGACATGCTATGATATTTTTCGAAGATGATGCTAGACTTATTATTTTAGTCAGTTCCTCCAACGTTGGTTATCAAATTTGAGTATATGTGTCCCTTTTTAGATATAAGTTTGTTGGGAGAAAATAGAATAAATATCATGGGGATTATATCATACACCAAGTAGGAGAATATGGAAATACTGATGGATTATATGCGAAATGTTTTCCAAGCAAAGAACAATGTCAAATACTGCAGCGAAGACGTTGCTTGAACTTTATTTAGGAAAGGAATCCTTATATGGGTTTTGTTCGAGGATATGATAAAGATAATGGATTTTTCGTTTAGAGTGTTGTTGCATGAGGTAGTGTCACATATTAAATTTGAGAAAACTATATATCTTTGATTAGTCCTGAACAATCAGCCTCGACAAAATTATCAGCCTCCTGAATAGATTACAATAATCACTTCAGAAGTGTACTGAGCATTACATGTACAACAATAGTAGATCACATATCCTCTTCCCCTCCCTCACGCGGCACCGATGCAATCAAGAGCATTGCAAGCTCAAAATCAAAGCTAAAAAAGGTAAGTTGAATATATTCCGACCCAAAGTGGATCCACGGTAAGAGGTCGGGATGACCAAAGAAATAAATGGATGAGGCATGATAACTACTTCGAGCTTTAAGAGCGTAACAAATATTTTTTATAAGACCAAGAACTACGTGTTGAAGAGTTTTATTATAACCAAGGCTCGAGATGACATGAATAAGATATTTTGAAAGTATCATAACGAAATTTGTCATTGGATTAGGGGTTGGATAACCTTAAAGGAGGAAATCTAAAGTCTAATCGATAATAAGAAGTTATTGTGGAAAAATAATAATGATTCTTAAGAGACCATGTGGAATAATTTGAAATCTGCCGTAGCTGGTAAATCGGGGAACCAAATGACAATTCCTTAGCAAAAAAAATACCCACATGGTAATAAATGACTAAGATACGGTAATGTTTGATTTATCAAGTTAGTATCTTGACCTCGATCTGAACCGTCATATCGTCTGAACCATTTCAGGATGGGATGATTTGAGCTTATCCATTGGGCTTCCTACCATTTTGTAGGATTTTTTATATTAAGGATCACCAATTCGTCTAGAAAAAAAACCATGGCGGTATCAAATAAAAATTTCAAGAGAGAACATTACCCCACTTTGATCGAGCTACTTAACCTGCTATCAATTTTTATGATGATGGTTTCCAAGGTGTTCCTGACCCTTATCATGATGTAGTTTTGATAATCGTTATGGTGAAGGGTTAGTAGATTTGAAGGGACGTGATCGATACCAGGAGTTCAACAATTATATTTTCTAAAGGTAATTATGATAATAATCCTCCCATTATTTTATGTTGAGACATAATGATCGTCGGTTTTACCATAACAAGTTCCATTGTCACTAGAGAATTTAAAGTTGATGTTATATAGGCGAGTACTTGCAAATGTTTTGAGTGTTTTTTATGGTGATGGATAACCCTACCTCTTATAACACGATCTTTGGTAGATCATGACTTGATCTGATACATGTCATTGCTTTGACTATCCCTTAGTGCTCCGGTATAAAATAGGGTACAAGGTATGAGTAATATCTCAATAGTTGGGCCGAGAATACCAAGCATCATCTTTGGAACAAAAGAAATAAAAAAGAAAGAAGAATAAAACTCTTCAGGATTTCACAAAGGATCGAGGTTATCGACGATCCGAGAGATGCCCCCAATTTTATTATTCCAGGAGAGGACACTGATGCTTACTGTTTTGATGAAGGAAAAAGCTTGAGAATCAGTAGATTTTCCTGTTAGAGGCTTTGAGAGGGGAATTGATTCAGTTGTTATCAAAGAGTTTTGATGTTTTTTTATGGTCCACCAAGGAGATCACCGGGGTTTTAGTTGATATTATTAGCCACAAGTTATCAGTTAACCCGGGTACAAGACCAATATCATAGAAAAATGTTTTTATATTGAGACATTTGCGATGATAGTTGTCAAGGTAGATAAGCTATCAAGTGTAGGTCATATCAGGGAATCCTAATATGTTACATGAACATCTAATCTAGTTTTAAGGAAAAAAAGAATGGGAGATAGAGAATGTGTGTTGAATTCACATATTTGACTAGAGCGTGTACAACTGAACCCTTCGCTATCCCGAGGATAAATAAGTTGGTGGAATCAAAATCATGAGATAAGTTTTTATCTTTCATGAATACATATTCCAGGTACAACCAGATACAAATACATCGATCAGACCAACAAACCACAACATTCACCACTTACCGAGGCTTACATTGTTATATGGTCATTCCATTTGATTTAAAAAATGTTGGGGAGACCTACCAAAAGTTTGTTAACAAGGTTTTTGCTTCTTAAATCGGAAAATATATCAAGATTTATATTTATGACATGCTGGTCAAGAGTGGTGAGGTTTCGAAGCATATCTTCGACCTGGTTGAAACTTTTCAAAGATTAAGGGATGTTAATCTAAAAATCAATATGGAAAAATGTACTTTCAAAGTTCAATCCAAAAATTATCTTGGATGTTTGGTTAGTGAGAAATGAATTGAATATTATCTTTCATAACTAGAGGCTTTAGTGTCAATGCAACCATTTTGGTCTCTCAAGGAAGTTCAAGTCTTCAATTGTAGGCTAGACGTGCTTAATAAGTTCATTTTTTATTCTTCGGATAAGTGCACTCCTTTCTTTCAAGTCTTGAAGAAGGTCGGAAACTTCTGGCAGACCAAATATTATGACGAAGCATGTATACAATAAAGTAGTACCTATATTCATTTATCAAAACCTGTCCCCGAAGAGAAATTATTTTTCCATTTAGCTGTGTTTGACTACGCTGTAAGGGAGATATGCTAAAGGATAATGGTAATTATATGAAGTTTATCTATTATGTGAGTAAGAGATTACCTTTAGATGGAAAAATGGTTTTCGAGTTATTTGCTGCAAGGAAAATCAAACCTTACTTTCAGGGGAATTCTATTATGGTTCAAAATTCTTTTATGCTTCAGAATATTTAGAAAAACTTGATATCTCAAGAAGGTTAACCTAAAGTTCGGTAGAATTAGGGGACTTCATAATATCATACGAGATAAGGACAACCATCAAGACTCAAGATTTGGCTAATTTTTTGATGGAGTCTATACTAAGAGGCCCGAACCATCATTAGAGAGCTTGGAGCCAAAGTGGTTGGTTAGGAATGTTTGGAGATATAATATCTCAGATTTTAGAGTTGGGGGGCAATTGGTAGCTTCTTCTGGGGAAGCTATGAAGCTGAGTATGAATCTGTTATTATAAGGCTTTGATTTACCCATATATATGAAACCAAAAGGGTTCAATAGATAAAAGGACTGAAGAATCATACCCTAAGAAAGGCAGAGGCTCGTAAGGTGTATGTGATAAAATACCTTAAAGCGTTCAATAATCAAACATGACCTTTGAATTCAGTACAAGTAGGTCTTAGGGGCAAACAAGTTTTTGACAAAATCTGTGACTTTGATTACCTGCTTTGAAACCGCGCCATGGGTATTCAATTGAAAAATAGCATGAACCGAGGTCGGAAGAAACATTCGAGGTGTATGTTAATAAAACGATAGATTGAAGCTCATAGATACTAGATTTTCTAGTAAATAGAACTTTTTTAATGATAAGGCAACAACTTAAATGTTGAAGTTTAAGGTGAAAATGTTCTTTCTGTCATGGGGAAGATTATACAAGAAAGGTTTAACTCATCTTCTGTTACGATGCCTTGGTCCCAAAATGTTTCTTGCAATTTTGAAAGAGCTTACCTGAGGAGCTGGTTCGACACACTATGATTTTAAATTGTTAACATGAAGAGTTCTATTAGCTGGATTCTACTGGCCAATAATATTGGCCAATTTTAGACTTGATTATCACAATACAATCCACAACACATTCAACACTCAACAACATTAGGTTTTAGACATGATTATCACATTACAATCAATAACACATTCAACACTCAACATCACTAGATTGTAGACCTGATTCTCACAATACAATCAACAACACATTCAACACTCAATAACAGTAGATTGTAGACATGATTATCACAATACAATCAACAACACATTCGACACTCAACAACACTAGATTGTAGACCGGATTATCACAATACAATACAATCAACAATATATTTAACACTCAACAACACTGCACTGGATTGTATACCATGTATAACTTAATAATTAAAATAGATACATAAAATATAACTTAATAATTGAACTATACTTACCTCAAATTGTAGACTTGGATTGCCCACTCCATTTTATCTTAACTGTTATAAAAATAATAATTGGTTAGAAGTAATTTTAAAGTAATAACAATAATATAAAGTAGTTAAGACGTAGCAATATAGATGTATAATCATTATCTATGTTGAAAATGGCATATCGCGGTATAGAGTGACATCCACGGTATATAGTAACATCCACCATAGACGTGGTACCTTATTCTTGGCGTGAAGTATTGCTTGTACATTCTCCCGATTCACTTTTACATTTTTTTTATGATGTCTAATACCTTTACAATCACTACATCATTGGGGATTTTATGTTTTAGATAATTTTGTAGATGTTGACACAGCTGCGGAAAATTGAACAAGCTCTGGTTTATCCTTCATTTTTATTGTTTGTCACCTCCCCCTAACTATCCTCTATAGTGGAGGTTCAACAATCTCAAAAGGGCTGGAAGACCACAATCTATACCCGTTGGTGGGGTTGATAATATATGAATAAATTCTCCTCTGTGTTGCAACTTGAAAACAACTCACAACGTAATCAATGGGTTGGTATCCTACTAAAAATATAGTCGAAACAATATGGCACACCTTCTAGTTTTCATGTCCTGAAAACATACCCGAGCAGATTCATGTACACCACGAAGTAGTGTGGTTTTTCTATAACCTAAGAATTAGAGTATTTTGATTATAAAACTTGACAATTCCCAGCTTTATCAATTATCTTGGCCAACTTTTTCAAGATAGCACAACATATCTTTTGATCATATTTTCCTACATATCTTTTCTTCTTAATAATCCTCTTAATACCTTGTTCCCTTATTACATCCAATAAAATAATTATACCACTGGATCGATAGTCTAAGATGATTGATTAAAGGTTTTTTCTAGGTTGTTTGTGTGGCATAAAATATTTAGTTTCAGCATTGTAATGTGCCCTTGACCATTATGAAGGGGTTTGTCTCGCAACCAATCATAAGCAACCTTGATTATATTATCTCATCTGTTATAATGGTAGTAAACTCTTTTACATAGGTGGACCTAGCGCAAGCCCAAAACAGATTATGCTAATCTTTACCCATAAATAATTTCTTTATGTTTGCATACAAATGCCTTGCACAAAATTTTTGCTTTGAATTGGGGAACAAGGCTTCCAAGGCTGGAACAAGACCTTTCTGCTTGTCCGACATCCATGTAAAGCTACTCTAGTTCTGTATGTTGATATAATCACCGAGTAACTGCAGAAACCAACCCCATCTATCTTTGTTTGCAGACTCCACAATAGCCCAAACTAAATGGTAAATTGGGTCATTTACATCCACCTTGACAACCACCAACAACTCCCCCAAAAATGCCCATTTTAAGAAACGACCATCCAAAATCAATACTGTTCTGAAACCAGATCCAAACTCTTGCTTTAGACCAACGAGACAAACATAAACTAGTAATACACTCTTTCTTGGCATTGAAAAATGACAGTAGACTCTGGATTTGCCTTGATTATTTCATGGTAATATTGCCGCAACTTTCCATCTGAATCTGATCGTCTCCTAAAATAATATTTAAATCCCTAGATTTTTCTCTATATGTCTTTGGTCTAGTAATCTTCACAAGATATTTTTTGTTAATATCATCAATTAAACTTTTAATTGACCAGTCTAGGTCAGCTTGCCACCGATGAAGATATTGTCTTGCAAGACAAATACTAATGATGTTTTTGCTCTAGTTAGTGGGCACACACTAGTGTGCATCACTGAGGATTCTAATCCTTGAGTTGGATGCACTGCAGTTGCAAGAATAAACATACCAATTACAGCTAGAAACACTACACTTGAAGCTACACCTTAAATTTTCATTCTTATACATGTAGATACCATACTATTTGATAGTATTTTTAAAAATCTTGGAAGAACCGAACTCAAGCCCAAAATGTAACTCAATGAAATTGGTTTTTTATTTCTCTTTGTACCACATTCTTCGTCAGAGTCTTCAAAAGTGGTTAGGGTATCACTTTTATTGTATTCATCCTTAGTACTTGTAGCACTATCTACATCAAAGCTGACATTTGAATAATCACTTTCACTAGAACTACCACTCATCTCTTATGAATTATATGTATTATCTTCACTCACTTTTACAGTATTTTCATCAATAGTTCATCGTTGTTGTTTTGTATGACCATCAAACGGTGACAAGTTAATATTTGCGAAGAAAGTATCGTCAAGACCGTCAGAATTATCTTTTGTCTCTGTAGTGCCAGTCTCCTCTACATCACCACCAGTAGTCTCATTTGGATCTCCACCGTGTACACCATCACCCTCCTCTACAACTCCACCAACATTCTCTTGTACATCATCACATTGTACACCAATAGTTTCCTCTACATCACGATCCTGCATACCAACACTCTCCTTTATAACAATTTCATTTACAACTCCTTTTTCTACAACTCCACCAACAGTCTCCTCTATATCACCAACATGTACACCATCAGTCTCCTCTACATCACTATCATGTACACCAATACTCTCCTCTATAACAGTCTCATATATAACAGTATTTACTTCACCTTGTACAACCTCTTCACTCTGGACTACTACAATGCTTGTAGTTCCATCAAGTTCGAATATAAGAATTGTCTTGTTTTTTCTCAACTTATTCAGAGACATAACTTAGATGGTTAGAGTCCTATCTACATAGATATTGACCACCATATCATCACCGAGATTTTCTGCTAACGCAAATGCATCAACATCAGTCTCTATTAATTTAATTGTCTCATCAACACCAGGCAGGTTACCTTCTGCTTCTATAAGGAAATGCATGGAGTTTAGTTCCAAATAGAGAATCTGTCCGAGTTTGTGAAGTCGATGATTGTTGATTTTCCTCCTTTATACTTCAACATTTTTTTACCCACCAATTTTTCGTAAAAGTGGTAACTGGAAACAAAAATGTTTTCATTTAGACTTGAAACACATAGAATATCAAAAATCTCATAAAGCTATACAAAATGCACTAAAAGTTTCATAACATAACACTAAAAAATTCATACTTCATATAACGGTACAAATTGCACTAACAATAACACTTCATATAACAATTCTGGAGTTAAAATCTCATAAAATAGAGCACAAAAAAACTATTACGGAGTAAAAACTATTGTGAAGTTAAAGTGCACTAAGAAGAGTTTGAGAACAATATGGTTCTTATCCTTGTAATAGAATGAATCCATTGATGGGTCACTATGCTTTTAGAAACGTGGAAATCGATTTAGGTTTAAGAGAACAATTGATTTGGGAATTGGAGAATGTGTTTAGAGAAAAGGTTCGACGAGTGAAATGGAGAATAGGGTTAAACGAGTAAAATCGAGATAGTTTGACGGTGCGTGAAATCAAATAAAAGATTCAATAATTTGAGTATTCGAATGTATCCTAATATTTTATTTGGGAATCTAATTAGAATTAAGGTTCCTGAGAATTGATTTGAGGTTAAAGATAAAGATTATGAGAATCGATCTGGGTTATTTCATATATGAAGTTATTTGGTAAGTGGGTTAAGGTTATTAAAGTGGGCCGGATTATTTTAATTATATTCGGTTAGATTCATATATGGACTAATTTTTTTTAATGTATTGGGTCAATTTTAAGATTAAATACAATATAAATAATGAAGGGTCCCAAATTAATGATAAATTTTAATTATTACCGTATTTACGTCAGCATTTTACGTGAAAGTTAGGCTTGAATATTCAAAAGACAAAACCGGACAAAAAAAATGGTGTTTTTTAATTATATTAATAGTAAACTATAGGAACCATAGCCATCTAAAAATAATGAATCGCCTCCATCTCAATTTTGGATACTTGATATTTAGATTTTATTTTTACAATTTATTGCGACGACTATACTTATATGGCTAAATAAAAATTAACTTATAATAAATGGATATTTAATATTTTTTTACAATTGAAATAAATAAATATTAAATATAGAAAATAAAATAAAATAACCACCATCCATTCTATACAAAAAAATCCTTTAATTAATCATCCAAAAATAAAATACTCAAAATCCCAAACAAGTTTCGAAACCAATTGAATTGTAAAAGTTACTTCACATATTATCTTTTTTCTGATTAATATAAAATTAAATCGTGAAAAAACAAATTTGAATTGTGAAAATTGTTTCACATATAACCTTTTATTAAGTCACATGTCAATAGTTTAGAAAGTATTTTATATTGTAAAATTATCATAATAATCCTTTTCACTGCACAATATTTTGAAGGTACAATTGTAACATCTTGCCTACACTACGCTGCTTTATTTTTCTTCAATTAAAAAAAAAGGTTGATGTGCTAAGTTTAAAGAGAGTAGATTTACCCATCCAAAACACTAAAAGGAGTTTAGATAAACATTTCTGGATGTCAAGACAACATTTAGAACTTCCTACTCACCATCTACTCCAGTTTTTACATATATAGCATAGTTTTTGACAACTCATATTGAAGATCATGGCTAAGTAGGAACCCTACATATCATTGCTGGGAGTGTCTCTCTTGTGCTGCTGTTCGCATCTGGAGCTGCAAACCACATTAACAACCAAAAGAACGTTCATATTGTATACCAGAAGGTAAACCTTATTATATTTAACTATATATATGATTGCAAATAGTAATTCTTGCTTCTTTTAAGTATATAGTGTTGGTATCTACCTGAGTTGTATATGATGAGCTTTGAGCCACGAATAACATAAATTCTTGCTTCTTTTTATTGAAATCTGAAATTGCGTGACCCCTGAGAACTTCTTCTCTCTTCAAATCCGTCTCGCAGTTTTCCTTTTTACTTTTTAACTCCTTGATCCGTTTTACTCTTTCCAGATAGTTGTCTGGTTGGTTTTGCGTGGCTAAAGGCTTAGGAAATATCACGGTAACCTCCTCCCTGTTCATTAGTTTAGGATACAAAAAAAGTTAGTATAAAAATCAATTTTACATTATCAGACTAAACAAATGCACAAAACAAGGACATACATAAACATAAACTAATTATATTATCATTCCTTAACCTTTTTGATAATGACAACCGAGACGTATATAAAACATCCATGGACATGCTTCAGATGTTTCAATTCTACCCAGACTTAATGATATAAGGGCAAATCCGTACAAAGACAAATCCCTTCAAGGTGGGAATAACACGATAAATTAATCTCAATAGAGGTGTGTAGGAGTTATTTAGTTAACATATATAATTTCGTGACACTAGATTAATCGGGTTCATGTTATGCGACTATTGAAGAGGATTTTTTAACAAAAAACATGATGATCGAGGACTAGACCGATAAATTCGAGGCATCGCAAATAATATAGAAACTAGACAAAAGCATACAACCAGAAGCATAAAAGAGAACAAGAGACAGATAGTTGTTCAAAAAGCACCAACTGAAGCTACATTAAGATGTATTAAAAAGTTCACCAAAGTCATATTCATATTCAGTATAGTAAAAGTAAGAATTTCTTGAATTAAGGGATTCAAGAATCTTATAAAGCAACTCTTAACGTGTCAAGAATGTTATGAGATAAAATGTCCTACAGAATTATTAGACTTATAAGCATAATAGTTAATAATGAGCTATTCATGATCAATATATAAGCGAGATGATAGGTGTATCATCCATATTTAACTAAGGTATTAGAATTGAAAACACGATAGTTTATCTGTTGACTCTATTAGAGTGTATTAAAAGCATGTTTCGAGAAAATATGTATGGAACAGACTCGTAAAATAGTATTAAGTAAGTGCAGCTCCTTACCGGCTTCCTAGTGAATAGATACCCTTGCCCCTTATCATGCCTCCATCTAAAGATACAGCACCTTCCGTTATAGAAGGGATAGCATTGACCATGTCTGCCCTTGTTGTATATACTTGCGTACGGCCCAAGAGAGGGTAGAAGAGGGTCTCTCTCAGGCCAAAGCCATTTCCCGAGACACAAAACAGGTTCTCAACGTCTATCTTGATCATATTCACAGCAAATCCAATGAAACCAGATGGACATTCACCATTAGATAATCTCGGTTTTAAAATGTCAAGCCTCCTTTGCGAGTCATCAGCTAGAAATCGACCGGTATAAGGTCTACAAAATATAATAAAATTATTAACAGTTTTATAACTAAAAACGTGTTTCTTAAGTCAGAGGGAGACGTCAAACACATGCCTTGTACTATCCAGGCAGATAACCGAAAATCGGCCATTTAATGTCCTTCCCACCGAAGAAGCTAGCCCATGTACACCAAAGTTTTTGTCGATGCTACCGTCTATTACATACTTCTCTAACCGTTCAACAACTTCGTAATTTTTGCAGACGAACGCCAACATAGTCTCCAGTCCCAAGTACTCAGATAAAATCCTACATTTTAAAAGGGAAATAGAAGACATGTCAAGTATATAATGCAGAAGACTATAGTAGTTAGACTTGTTTAATCACATATTGCATATAAATATATACAGTACTCAACCAGTAGTCTCTCTTATCTAAATTACACGTTCAGGTATGAAATTTGAAGCCACATATTCATATAATGTTGAGCCCGTTCATGTCTACAAGCCTTAGAAGAAAGGTTAACACACACGGCATTTAGAAGAAAGCTTAACATATTTTCAGCAAAATAAGCTACAGAGTCTTTTCATGAGCCTTAGATTACCATGGGCGGACCAGATGAGGAGGGAAAATTAGTAGAAGAAGAATCAAAAGACATTGAGTTTTAAGGAAGTGTATGATCAATTGGTAAAATTGAAAAAGAAAAAGAAGCACCGCTGAGCAAAAAGACAAAAAGTGTGAAACTCAAGTGTTGTCAAAAGCAAAAAAGCAAAAAAAAACAGACCTATAACACCAGGGGCGAAATGAGGTAGTCTAAAGCGAGTAAAGTAAGGCGAAGATAACTACGAAGTGAGATTTGTAAACATATATATATATATATACTAAAACATACAAGAAGTCTAAAATATAGATGAAAACATAAAACATTACAAGGAAGAACATAGTTTCCATAAACATAGTTGTCAGTATCCTGATACGTATCTACATATAATATTCCAGTCTAGACAATATGTATCTTGCTGCTTATCTTAAAGAGCTCGTTTATTCAGCAATACACAAAGGGTTTCTTATGCTCCTAAACATAAAGGTCATAAACACACAATAATAAAGCAAAAAGACCAAACTCTGAGCTTCTAATATAGAAAACTTGTAGTAGCACTCAAAACCCCAAGTAAATTGTTATAACCTTTATAATAACCTTCATCGGAATCTAAAAAACTTCATATACTGTTAACAATTAATTGAGATCTTCATCAGAATCCTTAACAATTAATGAAGAGTCAGATTGATTGCCTTATACCTCTACTTTGGTTGTAATTAGTAGCCCTAAAACTGCTTTGGAAAGGCTTTCTTAATAGAGGTGCACCACTAAACAGCACATGCTTCTGTTACGGTGCTCGCCCCTTTACGCCTTTGGAAATACACATGCCTCCAATTTTACAAGGCGCCTAGGCAACTGGTGCCTGGGATCCTCGTTAAAACAGTGGTCACGATTACATATAGCTAGTCGTCCAGTTGTGCTCAGATACACGAGAAATTAAGCTAGGATCATGGTATTCGCAATAAAATTCTACCTGCTAAGATTTTCATCTTCGACTTTACCGAGTTCTGCAACGGCACCTAGAATGTCTTTTGCAAACGGCAAGAGAGAAGCCTGAGTAGCATAATCCGTTTTTATCTGACAGTAAATGCCGGCAGCAGTATTGCAGTGCTGAAGAATCTGCCCGGTGATTTGATCGTCTCTTTGAAGGGTCAAGTGGTCCTCACCCTCCAGTTTAGCTGTTATAGTTGCTAAGTACGAGTGGAACTAATAATAATAATAATCGATATATACGAAAACAAAGAAATGAAGATACCTTCCAAATCAATTATGGACTCCTCCAATTTAAGTCTCTGAGCATTGAGAAAACGGATGTTATTCTCATGCCGTTCTACTGATGATCCTAAAGCACGGAGATCATCTTCAAGCCTCTGCACAATAGAAAAAATAGCAACAATGAAGATATCTAATAGGTTCTACATCCAAACAAGTATAGGAATTCATATATTCCCCCCTCCTAGTCAACACAGGATTAGAATTCAAACAAAAAAAAACATTACAAACCTTCGAATTGTAAATCGCAAACTCTGCATGCGACTGGCCAATCTCATTTTCGGTCTTCACTGCTTGAGAAGGATCAACTAGCATGGCATTAGAGATACTTAGATTTAACATCTTGCTTTTAAAACCTGCACCACAAAAAATGAGAATCACACAAAAAGTTCACTTCTTCTGCTTCACTAACATCAAATTCCAAATAGAAGAAAACCAAACAAAAAGAAGCAGTGCGATTCACAGAATTCGACAATGCAAGTCCTTATGGGAATCTCTAGTTGCTTGGTTTAAGAAAGACGAAGAAGATAAGATAACATGCAATTGGAAGGCAAAGAAGTGAAACCCAATTCGATCGAACTACAAACACGACGAATGTAAGGTTAACCGAGACATCGAACTACTGATTTTATATGTGTATGTACCTGTATATATGGATATGCTTCAATGGGCTTCGGTTGATAGAGAGAAATAGCTATTAGGGTTTTTGGTTTGGGGTTTTTCTGATCACCGGAAGAAATGAAAGCCAAGAAGGTTGATCGTTCCTGAATAAAATATTATATATTAAGTACTTGTCGAAAATTTATGTTACAGTCGAGCTAATCCTAAAAAAATCGATGTTCCCCCCAAAACATTTCGACAAAAATACAATTCATAAAACATATATAAATTTTCTTTTGATAAAAGAAACTTTCTTTAAGAGCAATTTTTTCTAAAAATTTATTTTCCGGTTATTTTGTTAACATTTTTTCTCCAATAACACTAATTGATTTCGGTAGGTAATAACAAAAATAAAAAGTAATAATAGTGATTTAAGAATAAATATTCAACTTTTTTAACAAATTGATAATTTATTGGTTAGATTTTTATATATTGTTATAGGAATAAACAATGATTTTGATGGTAGATTTACCAAAAAGAAGTTAATATTTTTTGATTTAGAAGAGTTAGGATTAAAAGATTTATGATTTTTTTATGATCTGGATGCAGGTGATCTTCATTTTTTTTCTTCAATGTAGCAGTATACGAATTACTCGTGCCCACATGCACTAGTAATGCAGATGTCAATTAGTGCCATTATAGTTGGATACTTAGTCTGAATTTTTAATGTACGCAGGCAAACAGACATACCACCATCGAAGAGTTTTCGATCGGAGAAAAAATTGACGAAATTAAAACCGTTTATGAAAAATATATATCTTAATGTATCAGTATTACCACTCAACTAGTTGAGTTGAGAATGAGCATACCAAACGATCATTGCGCCAAATCAACTTCAGCGCGAAAAGAACTAGGGCAAAAAAGGTTTAGACTATAGGTGGACCATCAAGAGGTAGCGACAAAGAGGACCATGATTTTTAAGCCATGAGTCGGACAAATTCGTGTCCCTACAGATGAACACAAAGTTTAGTTTCCCTAGTTTGAAGACGCAACGGTAAAATTGTAGGGGACAAAATAGAGGACAAAAATTATGAGGATGGCGTCTATGGTAATGAGAATGACGTTGCTCAAAGGTTCGCTACTGAAGCGGTTGTTGTTGAAGGTGTTATTGTTGTTTTTCTTTCAACAATGAGCATTAAGACTTCCAATTATTATTATTTTTACAAAAATTACACCTCATGAAAGACTACCGTTGGTTTACAAGTTGTTTATCTAAACTAATTTGGAGTAGTGGGGTCATTGTGGGACACCAAACACAACATGAACATTAGTCTTTTTGAAACTTTGTCAACATAAGATCTGATTTGAGTCTCCAATGCAATAAGCACATGAACTATTGAATCAACAATGAGAAGAGTAGATCTATGAGTAATTGTTTCATGCAATCCTTCAAAGTCAGAATGCAAAACCATAAAAAGCTGCACCAACTCTCATTCTTCCCTTTCAACACCATAAGGTTTGAACGCTTTCTAATAGTGTGGCGGAAGATTCGAAGAAAGAAACAACGATAAAACCCTAACCCTAGGTTAGAGTATAAAGGAGACTTTGAGAAGTAACCTCAAATTTCTATTAATCAAAGTCTGACGGCAAAATAGGGTATAAGAGGCTTTGAACAGTGATTCGTCCCTCGACTATCGCGTTTGGTGGCAGATAGTCCCTGGACTTTCAAATGTCCGTTGGCAGTCCCTGGACTATCGCGTTTGGATAAAGTTAGTCCAGAGGATCCTCTGATCCACCAGATGCTGCCACCTGTCCCCATACTCCTCAGTTTTTTGTGTCACCAGTAGTCCCTTGACTTTAGGTACGATTTTTCCCTTTGACCAAAATCCTTGTTGGCAGCCCTATTGGTGAGTTGGCAAATTCTTCCTACGTGGCACCTATTAAATAAATCCTATGTGTCACAAAGCCACCTAATTTAAATATATGCATCGACAGATACATTTAAAATACCGAATTGTTAATACATATATACATCTCATTTCATCTTCCTCGACTCAAACACTTCTCCTTCTCCTCTCTGCTTTCTTCTTATTCTTTCTCCCTTCTCCTTCTATCCGTTTCCTAAGACCAGTGCATCTATTTCATCTACAACCTCCATAAATGTCAACCAGCTCCACCTCTTTCCCTTATAAAAAAATGGAGATTCGGTGTGGATCTGCTTTTGTGGGAAACCTTTGGTAATTTGCACCTCATGGACAGAATCGAATCCAGGGAGAAGATTTTATGGATGCAGAAACTATCGGGTAAGTTTAATCTTAGCTAAATCTTCCAAAACGTTAATTTGTGTTTAGAACCCTAGTTTTTTAAAACCCTAAATCGATATAATGTTACAGAGTATTGAAGGAAAATGTGGGTTTTTTGAGTGGGTGGATTCACCAGTGCCTCATCATTCCAAAGAATTAATTATGTCGTTGAAGAAACAGATACTCAAGATTGAAGGTGAGAATGGTAGTCTGAAGACCAAAAATACTTTATTGATGTTGTTTTGCTGCATTTGTTGTCTGTTTTTTTTAATTAGTCTTGTTAAGAACTAAGAGACAGCAATGTAATTTTTGGTTTGATAAAGAATGTAATGTTTGGTTTGATTTGCAATGTAAGAACCGGTTATGGAGAAGTAATTTTATTAAAACTAATTTTATTAGTATTGTTCTTCTTGTTTGGTTTCGCGAAGTAATTTTAGCAATATTAGAACTGGTGTTTATTAGTATTAGAACTGGTGTAGTCTCAACATTTTATTAGTATTTGAACTGCTGTTGTCTCAACATTTTATTAGTATTTGTTTTCAAGCTTGTGAACATTAATGGACTATTTGCAAATCAACAAATTAGAGTAGTAACACTGCTAAATTTTGATTCAAAATAAACCTTAGAATTCCATTCATAAATAGCCAAGCTTACATAATATTCCAACAGAATACATTATCAACAGATAATACAAAAAACTAGACAAGGCTATGAACACCTATTAACAACAACACCCTTAGAGTTTAGACTTATAATTGTTAACAACTGATGACCAAAAATAGTCTACTCTAGAACCAAAAAATTAGTTTCCAGTGTTCAATAGTCTATACACTAGACAATCCTAGAAGTATCATCTGGTGCAGCAGATGAACACCCAACAGAAGATGAATTGGGGACTCGTCTTGGTCTCTTCCATCTCTCATTTGCCACTCTAGACGACGCCTCTTTGAATTGAGGCATCTCCCTTGCAGGCATCCAGTTTCCAGTATTTTCCTGTAATCATACACAACAGTACCCTATTAATTATAACTACTAAACCAACAAATATCAGCACCAATGAATACAAAAACAGCAACACCAGAACCATTTTGTTAAAAGCCTACCTAAAAACTCAACAGCACCAATGAATACAGAAACAGCAACACCAAAACCATTTTGTTAAAAGCCTACCTAACAACTCAACAACACCAATGAATACAGAAACAGCAACACCAAAACCATTTTGTTAAAAGCCTACCTAACAACTCAACAGCACTATTGAATACTAATTAAATGCACACCAACACCACTATGAAACATACCATGTGACCAATTATTCTATTCAATAAAACAGGTAGAAAAGGCTAAAAAAGAAACAGCTTTACAGTAGGAGAGATAAGAATATTACGTTTCTTCCTATCCCTCTTCTTGTGGCTTGTCCACCTTGTCCCCCACCAGCTCTTGGATCAACACAATAGACAAGGCTCCCCTGCACCAAAAGGACAAAATCAATATCATTGAAAAAAATAAAGACTAGGCACCAAGAATACCAAATGTTAAAAACCTTACATCAGGCATTGTGTTAGCAGCTGCTCCTCTCCCAACCTATTTCACCACCAAAGAAACCCAACCACCATCAATTATCTTAACTCTTTCAAAACTCAAAAGTGTGAAGAATACAAAAAACTTACCGGGAGGTTTCTCACTCTTCTTGCTGCCTTTCTAAGACGAGCATTGAAACGGGCTTCATGTGCTCTGTTAACTCCATCAGCAGCAGGTCCAGGTCCTTCTGTGTTGGTTGCAGCCCCACCATCAGCTGGCCCAGTTCCAACAGTTACCTGTGTGCTGTCTGCAGCTCTCTGTGAGGTGTCTTCAGCACCATCAGCCCCCGTCTCTGACCCAACAGCAGCTTGTGAGGACTCTCCAGTGGTTGGACAACTCCTTCTGTTGTGTCCTGGCTTCTTGCATTTTGTGCACTTCAATTGAATGAACCTTCTAGAGACCCTTTCTCCAGTCGGTGGTTCAAGCTCGCTTCTGTCCCTCTTTCTTTTTATGGCCCTTTTCCCTCTCTTGACTTCCATAGGTGGTGGCTGACAAGGAGGGAAGGCAGATTTCTTCCACAACAACTGCCCATTGATAGGGTTGATATTATGTGCGTAGATGGCTCTGTTCGTTTCAATGCGGTAGCAAGAAGGAATGAAGTCTATGGGTCTTTTATTGTCAGCCCATATACCCGCAACAGCATGAGCGCAAGGTATACCACTCAGTTGCCAACTCCTACATGCACATGTCTTTTGAGAAATGTCTACAACAAATTGGCCTCCCCCTGATTTGATTTCATATTGTGGACCCCAGATTCTTCAATCCAGCACCTCCCAGCTGCCTCAATACTCAACTCCAGCTTCTTCAATATACTTGGGCAGATTTTACCCTTCCAGGTAGCACTTCTCTTTTTAAGCTTTGCTAGTCTTTTCATTGTCTGCGTTCTGATACCATCCATCAACGTTATGATGGATTTCTCCCTTAGGTGTAGAATAACCATATTAAAAGTCTCCGCTAAATTGGAGGTCTGAATATTGCAGCACGTGTCTTCTTTGTAGTGGGCTCTAGACCATTGGCTTGGTGGTTTATCTTCTAACCATTTGAAAGCATCAATATTTACTCTTTGCATTTCTGCCATATGAGCATCAAACTCCCCAGGGTATGTGGATCTAGCTGCTGCCCAGAAGATCCTTTTCTCTAGACGACCAGGGTGTGATTTTTTAAAATTGGCATACAAATGCCTACAGCAGAAGCGATGTTCTGAGTTTGGAAAATCTTCCAACAATTCAGGGACCAACCCTTTCTGTTTGTCACTTACAAACAGCCACGCTCCCTGGTTTTGGATGTCGAGGTCCTCCTCTAGCAAATGCAGAAACCAACTCCAACTTGATCTGTTTTCGTTCTCTACAACAGCCCAAGCAACAGGGTACATTTGATCGTTCGCGTCTACACCAACAGCCACCAAAAGCTGGCCTCCAAACGCTCCCTTTAAAAAGCACCCATCCAAGACAACAACTGGCCTACATCCTGCTTTGAATCCCCTCTTAACAGCACCCAAACACATGTAGAAGCGCTCGAAGATATTGTTCGCTTGCTTAATAATGCAAGTTGAACCCGGATTAGTCCTGATAATCTCCTCGCTGTAGTCTAACAACCTCGCAAACTGCTGCTTGTCATTCCCCAATATCATCTCATGAGCAATAGACTTAGCCCTATACCCCTTCTGCCTGTTAATTCGAACGAGGAACTCTCTGCTTAAGGACGCTATCAACGACGTAACTGACCAGTTGATATCTGCCTCCCACTGTGGCAGATAGTACTTAGCAATCCAGATGTCTGTCACATTCTTGTTTTCATTTGTTGGAGGACATGTATGGTTGTCAACTAAGGTCTTCAACACCCACCTGTTACTGAAACCCATTGTGGAGCAGTATGCTTTCCAAGGGCAGCCCTCTGCTGAACACACAAAGGAGATTCTTTCCTTGTCATTTTTCTTCATGACAACGTACCTCCGCTGCTTGATCCCATAGTTCTTTATAGATTCCTTAAGCTCACTTGCCGTCGTGAATTCATGCCCTACTTGTAGCTCTAAACTGGCCAACGGTATGGAAGGATTGAACTCTGAAAAATTATACCACAACTCCACGTCATCATCGAACTCTACATCGGAGTTTGCCGGTGTATTCAGCGCATCCGATGCCGCGTACTCTGTCTCGATATCCTCTACGTCCCTTTGTTGTTCAGGTGGGACAGACTGGTGTTGTTGCTCTCCAGCCTCATCATTTGCCTCTGTCCCTGCTGCTTCACCAGCATTTTTATCCTGGGCAGATGATTCAACCTCAACTCCATCAGCTCTATCCCCCCAGCGTACATCAGGCCCTAACTCCTCTATGAATTCAGTCCAATTCGAAGACTCTTCAACGGGAGGTTGTTCAGTGGGCTCAGCGTTGTTGTCAACCCACTGTGCATTGGGTGCAGAAGCATCACCATCCTCTTGTCCACCCCTACGAGCTTCTTCTTCATCCCCACCAGCCTCTTGTCCACCCATACAAGCTTCTTCTTCATCCCCACCAGCCTCTTGTCCACCCATACAAGCTTCTTCTTCATCCCCACCAGCATTACCAACTGATTCTTCCAGTTGATCAGCTCTTTTACCAGCATCTTTTTCACCATCACCATCACCCACTGTTTCTTCTTCTACCCCAGCATCTTTTTCACCATCATCATCACCCCTACAATCAGCCATATCTGTCTGCACAGTGGTCCTTTCTTCAATTGTTTCCTTATCTACACCGCCCCTTTCACCATTCTGTTCTACCCTTTCAGCACCATCACTAACAGTATCTTCTACCCTAGCGCTTTCACCAACTGCTTCCTCTGCCACACCAGCCCTTTGGTCAGCTTCTTCTTCGATCCTCTGTTCTCGAACCCTCTGTTCTCGAACCCTCTGTTCTCGAACCCTCTGTTCTCGAACCCTCTGTTCTTCAGCAGCCATAGCCTTAATAAAATCATCTGTCTCCTTATCCACAAGCTCTTCCTCACTACTCTCACTCTCCTTCTCTTTTTCAGAATCTAAACTTGATTCCGAAAGTTCAACCACCGGTGGAGTTTTAGGTTTTGGTCTTTTTGAAGGGGAAATTATCTCCAGGGGCAGAACAGCTTCTATATACAGCTTTAAGAACCTGCGCTTGTCTACCAACTTGCACATATCCAGTGCATCTGCATCGCTAGCAACATTCACCAAACCCTTATCATCCTTGCGTGAAGGCAGTTGGTACGCGAAATTCAACACACCAAACTTCTGTTCAGGCCCGCACATCATGTAAATATGCTCGCTTAGGTAGATCAGTGACATCTTGTCGGGGTTCACATTATCAACTAATGTCTCCTTACCACCCCTATATGTTACGATGCCGCTTTTCTCATAGAATTTACCACCATGACGTACTACCATGGTGAATAAATCAGAATTCACACCTGCAAATATCACAAACCCTCATCATCTAGCAACAATTACTGAACACATAACAAACAACTGCGACTGCAACACCAACACCAAAACAACAGGATCCCTGAAACAACAACAACGCTCAATCTGCCTCTACACTCAAACAACAACACTAAATCTATAAAAACACTCAAACAAAGCAACACTGAAAAAACAACAACAGTAAGTCTATATTAACATTGAAACGACAGCAACACTGAAACAACAACAACACTGAAACAACAACAACACTCAATCTGCCTCTACACTCAAACAACAACAACACTAAATCTATACAAACACTCAAACAAAGCAACACTGAAACAACAACAACACTAAGTCTATACCAACACTGAAACAACAGCAACACTGAAACAACAGCAACACTGAAACAACAACGACACCATATCTGCCTCTACACTCAAACAACATTAACACTCAATCTATACCAGCACTCAAACCACAACAACACTCAATTTATACCCTACTGCATATCTAATGCAGCAACAAACATCCCTAATGCAGCAAAAACAAACAGCAATCATCTATATAGTCTATGCGAAAAGAAAACAGAGTAAAACAATCAAAACAAAATGACGAAATGACACACTTTAACAATCAATGCCAAGCCCTATTATACTGATTAATCGATAGCAACCTAATCGATAACTAGCCCTAATCAATACCTGTATATTCTTCAGAGAAATCCAATTCAATTTTGACCTTTTTCTGTTTCCTCCTCGAACCCTTCGTCATTATTGAATCGCGTTTGCCACAAATTAGGGCTAGCAACAGGGTGTGGAGACTGAGATTAAGAAAGAAGATTTAGGGTTTGTGTTTCGATTTGGGTATAGATTTAGGGTTTGTGTTTTGATTTAGGGTTTGTGTTTTGATTTAGGGATTTGCTGTAGAACTATGGAGAGGGAAGAAGTCGAGGGATGGAATTCGAAAAGACTGAAGTGTGTTCAGGGTTGCATAGAATCTAGGTTAGATTTTGTTTAATTATTATAATAAATTAAATTAAATCAATTAAAACATAAAATGTATGTAACGCACCAATTGATAAAATTGTAATTGATTTTTGGGCAAAATATTACACGTAGGATAATAATGCCACATGGATAATCAGATTTAATTTTCAAAGCCAAGGTGGAAATTGAAGGGGTAGTTGGGTCCTTTAATGTCGCGGACTACGTTTAGGGTTTGACCTAAAGTCAAGGGACTACTGGTGACACAAAAAACTGAGGAGTATGGGGACAGGTGGCAGCATCTGGTGGATCAGAGGATCCTCTGGACTAACTTTATCCAAACGCGATAGTCCAGGGACTGCCAACGGACATTTGAAAGTCCAGGGACTATCTGCCACCAAACGCGATAGTCGAGGGACGAATCACTGTTCAAAGCCGGTATAAGATGCTATATATAGCACTACCCAAAACCTTAATTTCAAATAAAGAAAATTACATAAATGTTTTAAAATAAAATAAATAAATAAAATTAACATTAAAATATTAAAATTGGTTTTCAAAGGCTTTACAGGTCGAATTTGAGTATCAAACTTCGTGACAAAATCACATTTTTGAAATCTGACGGGCTCGTCGAAATCTTTGATTTGAATACCTGTTCAACCCAATTTCGATACCTGAGCGAGAAACCAGTCTTTCCTTAGTCTTCGCTACATCATCCTTCCTCGGTTGGGAAGAATTCGACCTCGAATTCAAAATGTTGAAACATTGAAAAAACTGCAAAAACATTGGCGTGTTCACCGCCAATTGCAACTGGTACCAGCATAAAGGTGTGAGAGGTGAGAATCTGAATGTTGCAGCTCTTGTCAATAAGTGGTTTCCCAACTTTGTCTCTCTTTACCATATCCTCGGCATTACTGTGATCATCAGTAACAAGATATATTTCACCCATTTATTCTATGTGATCTTTATTAACCCATTTACTAAGCACAACAATACATTGCGTGTGTAAAAAATTGTTGTCTTTTCATTTCCAGACCGTGCTTGTTGTATCACATCAAGACCCTTGCAGAAAGGAACAATTTCTCTTTGTTGAATAGTAGATGGCTTCTCAAGTTCTTCAAAGTATATTTCTGCCAAAAGATGCAAAATACTAAAATCTTTCACTTTTAGCTTTTTATTCTTTCTTTTATTTCCTCAACCATCACCCAGAACTCCTCCAAGTTCTATTACAAAACCTAATATTTTATCCATTAAAACACTATTCTTTTCTTCTATCAATCTATTCACAATCTTAAACACAAAAATACCATCTTCTATTTTTCCAACACGACAACATGTATCCACAGAAAACTGAATTAAAGGTTTGATTTTAAGATAACATAAAATACATGGAAGATGCACTCCACAATAAAAGTTGCTACTTTACACTCTTTCTTTAATAGAACTTCTGAAGCGATGTAGTCTGGTGTACTGAAGCCTGAGACAATATCTTGATCTACAAGTTTCTCCTCAACATTAATTAGATATTCATCATCCCAGTCATCATCATACTCATCATAGAATGGTTTGCCAAATACCGGCCCATATACATCTTCAAAAATATTTTTATCATAGACTGGCTTGTCAAATACAGGCTCATTTACAGTTTGAGTGTCAAAACTAAGATCGATAGCTGATGCAATATGAGCATGGACCTCCTTAACTACTGGTGGTTTGTGAGACATTACTCTAGATGACACCAATATTAACTTGCAACCATCTTTCACAAAACTGTATCGATTCATTCTACCATCATAGGTAGAATTCCGCTTAAACGCCATGAACGTCCTAAAACTAGATGACAAACGTCTATGGGAACTATGTCACACTATGTTGTATCTTTGTAATTACCAACGGAAAATAAAATTTGACAGCGTTTAGAAACTGTTACCTCAGTGTACTCTATCCGACCTGACAATATGTACGGGTATTGAAGAGCTTCAATCTTCAACGCTAGTTTCTGAACAGCCTGCTCTGAAAGTATATTTTCATAATTATTCGAATCAATTACAAACTTGCAAATTTCCCCCCAATAGGGCAAATTCTCGAAATCTGCAGATTTTGTAAGAGTTAAATGATCCCATGAACATGGCATGACAACATAAAAATGAGAAATACTCATACCATCCTATTGTAGAGTACAAACATCATACTTTAACTAGTACTGCATAACAAATTTGAAATAAGTATACGATATTTCCAAATGATCCCAAACTTTTTTTGTTGTTTCATACTTAGACAAGTTAATACCAATCGACTGAGTTACAGAGTTATTAATTCAAGTTATAATCTTAGAGTTATCGGTTTTCCACGTAAGAAACATAACATAGTTCTCAACATTGGTTTTATTAATAGGTAGAAGTTTTGTACCTAAAGCATATCCTCACATATACTTACCACATAGAAAGTTCTTCATGACATAACTCTAATAAGAAACATTTTCCTATTAAGTTGGGTACTAATAGATTGTAAAGAGATATATATTTTTTCATATTTTCCATAAGAACCCACAATCATTAATCAGACAATCTATCAAATTAAAATCAAAACAAAACAAAATTCGGAATCGAAACAACTTCTCTAACCCAATCGAAATCAATTGCAAAATGAAACCAAAAATCCAAAATTGAAAAATCGAAAAATAATCAATTAAAGTAAAATCTGAAATGAAATCAAATTCAAAACAAAATCAAAATAAAAAAAAAGAAATATTCAATCGAAATAAAAAAATGAAACCAATATCAAAATCCAAAATGAATATAATATATATGAGAAGAGATTTTCTTCCTCGATCAAATCAATCCAAGGATTAAACAACGCTCTCATATCATGTTGAAAGAGAGAAATAAAAAAGACGGGTATGATTTTTATTATATGAAAATAGGGTTGTTATTAGTCTGTTTCAATCTGAGTTTGAAATGTTTTAGGACCATACAATTTTGTTATTAGAATTATGAATTTTGTTGCTAGATAAGTCTAATTGTGTGAATCTAGTTGTAATGGGTACTAATTGTGTGAATCTAGTTGTAATGTGTTGTTAGAGATAACAAAATGCTATGGGCCAATTTGATTCATGACATTTATTGTGGTAAGAATCATCCTTTACAACTTAATAGCAACTCTAAAGGTTTTATGGTCTGGAACAGATTGATGAAGATAAGGCCTGTTGCTGAGCAGTACATTTGCTGGTCTCTTAGGGATGGTAATGTCAGCTTTTGGTTGGACAAATGGTCTAATTCTGAGCCCATATTGGTTCTGGATAACTCTACTGACAACACATGGTTTCATAATGAGAAGGTTAATCTATACTGGTCTGGTCATAATTGGAATCTGGCTAACATTAATAATCTTATCAGTAAAGAGGATATATATCGTATTAGCAATTGCATTTTTAATCCTAATTGTCATGACAGAATTATTTGGAGTCTATCTACTAATGGTTACTTCAACCTTAAAAGCACCTGGGAAAGCATTAGGCATCACTATAGCAAATCTAAAATGTATTCTAAGCTATGGAATGATTTAACTCCTAAAAAACATGCATTCATTCATTGGAAAATCATTAAAAACTATATATCTACTCATTCTGTTCTTAGGAGTAGACACATGATTGTCACCTCTAAATGTCAGTTATGTCCTAGCTTTGAAACTAATGAGCATCTGTTTATAGCCTGTGATACTTGATGAGTCCGAATTCAGCATGCTCCCCGGACAGGGACAGATCAGTCCAAGGCCTCCGGACCGGACAGATCAGACAGATCACATGGACCGGACAGATCAGACAGATCACATGGATCGGACAGATCACTTCGAACACAATGACCATAGGACTGTTCGAACTATGACAAAAGTACTAAAAAACCTAAACACTTCTTGACTAAGCAGCTTGCTCTCCTACTTAGAGCTCATGGGTCTTTGAACATGACCCGGGTCCATTAAACATGACCCGAAAGCCCATAAGGGCCCAAACATCACACTATAAATACCCAACCACATGCATTAACTATGGGTAATGAAAATTAACTGCTACCAAGCTGCTTAATTATCTCTCTACTCTCTAAACACCCACACACCACCACTAAAACACCCACACACCACCACTTAAACACCCACACACCACCATAAAACATCAACTGAAATTACCAGCCTACCCTCAGGTGATTATTATCCATACCAAATTGGCGACCACAGTGGGAGAACGAAGGTGCCTGAATCAAACATTCAAAACCAGCTAAGAAAATCTGTCCGTATGAATCTGGACAATCCAGAAGTACCACCAGCTCTGCTCAAAGTGGTGGGAGAGAACTATGAATACACTATCGAAGAGTGTGATAGGCTCAAGGGTGAAATAGAAGCTCCGAGGGTTGAAAAGGCCAAGATGGGCGTGAAAGAAAAATCCAAAGCATCAGTTGCTCATCCTACCGATAACCCCAGAGAGCATGAGTCTTCGAAGACTCATGTGAGCACCAAAAAGACTCATGCCAGTTCTAAAAAGTCTCACCGGTCCAAGCCTGTGGAGAGTTCTGACTCAAGCTCAGAATCTTCTGATAGCTCTTCGGACAGTGATGGGGTTGAAAAATCCTTATCCTCTAGTAGCAATGAGGGTCGAACCAGGAAAAAGCAAAAGCAAATTAAAAAATATTCAAGAAAAAGAGATAGACATGGAAAAATGAAGAAGCATATTGGCAAGGGGTCATCTCATAACCGGAGGCATGTGGACAAGATGCTGATGGATCCCTTTGCCTTCCATGATGAACCAGGTATCTTTGCAACTCCCAATGAGGATACTGTGGTCAGTCGTGGAAGGAATTGGAGGCAATCTCCATTGTCTTCTAAAATTCTGTCCGGAAACCTCCCCAAGAGGTTTGACAGCACCAAAATAGAGAAGTACGATGGCAGTACTGATCCGGACAACCATCTGGAGCAATTTAAAAACTTCATGATGAACTTTGACGATGATGATAAACTACTTTGTAGGGCATTCTCCCAATCCTTTACGGGGAGTTCTCTGAAATGGTACAACAGCATGCCTCAGGGTTGTATTAAAGATTTCGATACGTTTTGGGTGGCCTTTCGAAGGCAGTTCTTAGGGAGTAAAGAGCTGAAGGGCAATGAAGACACAATAATCCATTGTGCCCAGGAACCAAATGAATCCTTGAAAGAATATATAAGTCGTTTTGTGAACACTAAGAATGGGTTGGCTGATTACTTCGAACAGGTGGCAATAGCATCCCTAAGGCAAGGTTTGAACCCAGGGAATCTAGCTGATTCAGTGACCAGAAAGAAGGCCATGACCTGGGGAGGGTTGCTGAATCAGGTTGGCAAACAGATAAATGTTGATGAGACAAAGAAAACCAGGGTGCACATGCAGGTGAGGTCTACCCCGGTGATACCAAATCCCAATCAGAATCAGTCTGGGAACAAAGCAAGAGAAACCGGACAAGGGCATGGTAGGGCAAAAGCTCAGTCTCAGCCAGCTGCTCCTGCTCAAAGTCAACAATCCAGAAACAAGAGAGGGCCATGGGTCCAACCGGAGTGGTTCGCAGAGTTAAAAGAAAGCGTGGCCACTATCTTTGATAAAACAAAGGATGAGGTGCATTATTGGAGACCGGCAACACTGCAGTCTCCCAGAGAGCATCGCAACAACTCTTTTTGCCAATATCACAATGATATTGGTCATACCACTGATGATTGCATAGCATTGAAACAAGAAGTTCAGAACTTGATTGAAAGGGGAAAACTGGGGGCCTATGTGAAAAGAAGAGGGGGTAACAGGCATGATAACACTCATCGGGTTGGTCCAAGTAATGCTGCTCCGGAGGGAGCCATGGTTATAGTTGAAAGGTTTGATGTGGAATCTGAATACTTGGATCCTGATCCAACTCGGAACAGAGTGGGTGCTATAGAGGAATGTTCTAGGTCAGTCTCCGGGCTCATTAAGTTTTTCGAGTCGCTTACAATTTTCGGAGGGGACACTATGACAGCTCCTACTGCTTCTTCGAGGAAGAGGCATGTTCATACTTTGGCCTCCCAGCTAGAAGGAGACATGACATCTTATCAGTCACCAAGCTCATTTCCCTTCATTGTGTTTGATGAGGATAATTTAAGAAACATTGCTGGCCCTCATGAGGATGCTGTTGTCATATGAGCATCTATAGGGGGCAATGACATACGTCGAATCTTGGTGGATACTGGAAGCTCAGCCAATATCCTTTTCCTAACCACTTACAAGAAAATGAAAAATCCAGCTGTAATTCAGAATTCGGACAGGTCAATCGTGGGCTTCACAGGCAGCTCAGCAGATGTGATCGGGGAGTTCGAAGAAGAGGTGTTATTGGACAAAGGCCCTTTCAAGAAAATCGTCAGAATACTCTTTATTGTGGTGGTTTGTCCCACTTGCTATAATGCTATTCTAGGGAGGTCTTGGCTCTCTAGGATGCATGCAGCGGCTTCAACAGTCCACCAATGCTTGAAGTATGCTGTTCAGGGGCAGGTTGGAGTTGTCCGGAGCAGCCAAAAGATTGCAAGAGAATGTTATGCCACTGCCTTGGCTCCTCGAACGCTGGGGACAGTCCGTATTGATGAACAATAGCAGTTTGAGGGCCTTTCTGGGGGTGAGGGTGAAATTGATGACCCCAGAGAGACCCCCGGAGTGTTGATACCGGTTGAAGAGGTAGAAACGCACTGGTTGGAAGATGGAAAATGTGTCAAGATAGGGTCTAAAATGCCCCCTGTTTTGAAAGATCAAATGTTAAAGTTTTTGAAGAACCATCAGCATGTCTTTGCTTGGTGCAATGCTGATGTTACTGGAGTTCCATCAGAAGTAATTTCACACCACTTATCCGTCCGGAGAGATGTAGCTCCAGTGGATCAAAAAAGAAGAGCTTTTTCTAAAGAAAAGGCTGATGTCATAGTGCAAGAGGTTGACAGGCTCACACAGATGGGGCACATCAAGGAGTCTCAATACCCTTTGTGGACTGCCAATCCTGTCCTGGTGAAAAAGAAGAATGGCAAGTGGCGCATGTGCATTGACTTCACAGACCTCAATAGAGCTTGCCCAAAAGACTTGTATCCGGTCCCCCAGATTGATCAGTTGGTAGACTCTACCTCTGGGAACAAGCTGCTTTCCTTTATGGATGCTTTCTCCGGATACAATCAGATTCAAGTAGATCCAAAGGATCAAGAGCATACCACATTTGTCACTGACAGAGGTCTTCATTGCTACAAAGTTATGCCATTTGGTTTGAAAAATGCTGGGGCTACTTATCAGAGGTTAGTCAACAAGGCGTTTGCTGATCAAATTGGAAGAAATATGGAAGTATACATTGACGATATGATGGTGAAAAGTGTGGATGAGCAGTTGCACTTGTCCGATCTCCAAGAAACTTTTGCCAACTTGGTGAAAGTAAATTTGAAGTTAAACCCTGAAAAGTGTGTGTTCGGAGTGCAGTCCAGGAAGTTTCTAGGCTATATCATAAGTGAGCATGGAATACAGCCCGATCCGGACCAGCTGAATGCTCTTTTCCAGATGGAACCTCCTCGAAACATCAAGGAAGTACAACGGTTAACGGGGAGATTAACTGCCTTAAACAGATTTATCTAAAGGTCTTCGGACAGGTGTGCTCCTTTCTTTCAAACTTTGAAGGGTGCAAAGGGCTTTGATTGGACCCCGCAGTGTGATGAGGCTTTCAATGAGATCAAGAAACACCTGTCCTCCCCCAAAACTTTGTTCAAGCCAGTCGATGGGGAGACTCTCTTTGTATATTTGGCAGTTTCAAGTTGTGCCATCAGTGCTGTGCTGGTAAGAGAGGTTGGTGGACATCCCCATCCAGTATACTACATCAGCAAAAGCTTGATAGATGCAGAGAAGCGTTACTTGAAACTTGAAAATTTAGCATTGGCCTTGGTGATAGCAGCCAGGAAGATGAGGCCTTATTTCCAGGCTCATCCCATCATCGTCCGGACTTCTTTTCCCTTGAAGAATGTCATTCAAAAAGCAGACATTTCGAGCAGAATGACTAAGTGGTCAGTAGAGTTGGGGGACTTTGACATAGACTTTGCTCCCCGAACAACGGTTAAAGCCCAAGCTGTGGCTGATTTTCTGGTCGAATTCCACTCCGATAGGGATTCAGAGCAAGCTACTGATATAAAAGATAAAAAAGTATGGGTCGTCCGAACAGATGGTGGATCTAGCACTATGAGATGTGGTGCAGGGGTATGCTTAACTTCCCCATATGGAGACAAAATGTACCAGGCTATTTGTTTTGCTTTCAGGGCATCTAATAACGAGTCCGAATACGAAGCAGCTATAGCTGGGTTAAAATTGGCCTACATTTGTGGGGCTAAGAGGGTCAAGCTGCTAAGCGACTCCCAACTGATTATCCACCATGCCCAAGGCCAATCTGTGGCTAAGAAAGAGCAACTTGTGAAATATTTACTCCTCCTCAAAAATGAAGCGCTTAAATTTAAATGTGTTGTCTATGAACACATTCCTCGGGCAGAAAATGAGCTAGCAGACTCACTGGCAACCATAGCATATACAGAGTCATACCCATGGATCCATGTGCTTGAAAGCCCCTCCATTTAACTTTGTAAGGGTAAATAAGAGGAGATTTTTGAAATACAAGTGAAACAACCTCAAGACTGGAGGTTTCCTCTCATACAATATCTCTCCGATGGTGTTGTGCCTCCGGATAAGTCACAAGCCAGAACATTGAAACACAAGGCTCGTGGTTTCATCATATTGAGAGAAGTGTTATACAAGAAGTCTTACAGTAAACCTCTCCTGCGCTGTTTAGGGGATGAAGAATCACAAATGGTCCTCTCCGAATTTCACGATGGTGAGGGGTCAGCCCATTGTGGGTTTAGAGCTTTGACAAGAATGGTTTTACTCTCCGGTTATTATTGGCCATCAATCATGAAAGATGCTAAGGAATTGGTGAGGAGGTGTGACCCATGCCAAAGGTACAGCAATGAAATTCATGTACCAGCCATTCCTTTAGAATCAATTTCTGAGCCTATTCCTTTTGCTCGACGGGGATTGGACTTAGTCGTGCCTCTCCCTGTGGCGTCCGGAGGGCGCAAAACTATAATTGTGGCTATTGACTACTTCTCGAAGTGGATAGAAGCAGCTCCTCTAGCAGGGACAACATCAAAAGCTTTTATAAAATTCATTCTATCCAACATATGTTGCAGATTTGGTGTCCCACAGAAAATAACAACAGACAACGGGCCACAGTTCGACAATAGAGAAATGGAGAGCTTCTGTGCCTCAAGGGGTATACAACATTGTTTTTCTTCACCTTTCCACCCACAAGCAAATAGGCAAGTTGAAGTGGCCAATAGAACTATTCTGTCCGGTTTAAAGAAGAATTTGGAAGGGTTTGTGGGGAAGTGGCCCAGTTATTTACAAGAGGTTTTGTGGGCCTACCGGACAACACCTGGGGTTGCAACACAAGAATCACCTTTTGCCTTGGTCTATGGGATGGATGCAATAGCTCCCATAGAAGAAACTCTCCCCTCTTTTCGTGTTCATAACTTCTTCGAACATGCTAATGAGATGGCAATCAGAGGTCAACTTGATTTGATAGAAGAAAGACGAGTTAAAGCTCACCTTAGAGTTGCACACTATCAAGGATTGATGAGGAGCAGGTTTGATTCCAAAGTCAAAAGAAGAGATTTCCAACCAGGGGACAAAGTATTAAGGAAGGTCTTCTTACACACTAAAGAAAAGCTCTTCGGAAAGCTGGCCCCAACTTGGGAGGGTCCGTATATGGTTGTTGAAAGAATTAAGCCTGGAACTTATTGGTTGGAAGACAAAGATGGTAGAGTTTTAACTCATCCTTGGAATATTGAGCATCTCTGGATGTACTTGGAATAGCACTTGTGTAAATATTTACTTGTTTAAACATCCATGTAAATATTTGGGGGCATACTCTTTCCTCCCCGGTGGCACAGAGAGGTTTTAATGAGGTGTCCGGGCTGTTAAATAAAATTTGATACCTTCTTAAAAATTTTCTAAGTGTTTTTAAAGTTTTGTCCCTTGTCATACTATCCGGACTGATATTTCTAAGGGCTATTTAAATTCTAGCCGGAGAACTTAAACACTCTCACAATTCAACAACTAAAGGCTACTTAAACTCTGGCTATCAAAATTAAAATGAACAATGAAAGAAGATGATGGTTACACAAAACAGAGATATTCATTGAATGAAATAACTTAAACTTGCCTTGGCCTTCCAAGGACTTTTAAATAGTCAAGATACAACACAAAAAACCTGTCCGGTCGAGCACCAGACACCATTACAAAAAAGAGTGCCTTGGCCTTCCAAGGACTTTAGTCTGAATAAAAAATAAACAAAGTAAATCATAAGTTAAGGTTGAGCCTTTGAAGATGGCTCACCTTCATACACTTCCTTGCCTTTGAAGTCGCCTTTCCCTTCGTCTACCTTCTTGCCTTTGGGATCGCCTTTCTCTTCATCTGGGCTCTCCCCGGTATGCTCTTCATCATCGGATGATGACGCACTGGAGACTCCATCCTGATCCTCATCGGCCATTGTATGATTTGGAAGGTCATCATCGTCTACATAACGCCACAAGTCCCTTAGGTTCCTCTTCAGATATTTTTCATGAAAGAGTAGAACCATGTCAGACCTCACCTTCTCAATCAATAGCTCTTCACTTTTAATCATCTGGTTGGCATAAGCATTGATCTTGGCTTGGATTGTAGCCTCTTGATCCCTTAGCAACGTATTTTTCTCTTCGGCAGCCTTGGACACTGCATTCTCAAGGGCAATCTTATCAGTAGTTAGGTTGGTGATGATCTTGTCCTTTGCCTTGGTCTCTTCTTTTGAGGCAGTAAGGTCTTTCTCCACACCGGACAGCTTCTCCCGGAGGTCTCTGATGGTTTCCTCTAGAGTAGCAACTTTTGTGTTGCTTGCCTCCTGATTCTTCTTCAATTCCTCATTTGCTTCCTTTAGCATGTCAGCATTGGCAGTAGCAGTGCAAAGGTCTTCGGACAGCTTTTCCTTCTTAGACTTAAGGTCTTTGATGGTGTCTGCTTGACTCCGAACTTGTCTCTCCAGTGTAAGTACCAGCTGCACATTTCTTAGCAAGGAGTGGGCTATGGTGTCCTTTTCACTAGAGACAATGAAAGTCTTACCATTGAAGTTGACGGTGTTAGAGCTGCTCGGAGGAATGTAAGGCCCTGCGAAGTCGTCTCTGGGGAGGTTGAGGAAGTATTCGCCAAGTTCACTAAGACCGGTGATGTCTACTTCATCAATGTTAAGCTCCCCTCCCTCAACTTTATCAGTATGAAAGTCCCTTGGGATATCTTCAGCATGTGTTGGGTCAGAAGGGTCAGCCTGGACAGCAGGCTCCGGATCCCGGAGAGCAAGCTCATCTCCCTTAGCAGTCTTTTTCTTCTTGACTGCCCGGTCTGCCCATTCACTCCCCTGCTTGCGATTCCTCTTGGAAGCCCTTGGAGGTTTTGGGAGGTCTGCTTCCTGCCTTTCGGTCTCTTGCTCCACTACCTGCAAAAGAGCAACATCGATTTGGCTCTGAGCCGGCCCCTCCGGGTCTGTTGGAGCAACCTTCTCAACATCAGCAGGATTATCATCGCTCACCACCTTTTTGCCTTTCTTCTTGCCCTTCATTTTACTTGGGGCTTTGGCCCGGCCCGGCAAGAAGAGTGTCCCATCTGCTTCATGGCTCCTCTTAAGCACTGTGTCCGGGGAAGGTTGGGTGGTGAGCTCCTCCCAAGTTAAATCTCTCCGACCTGTGGTGTTCCACAGGTGAGACCTTGCCAGATTTCCACTAGTGAAAGCATTGTGGAATCGGTTCCCCCAGTTCTCTGCGGCCCAGGCATTGATTTTGCCACAGGTGACCTATCCGGCCTTCAAGTAATCACCGAACTCCTTGGGCAGTTCTGTTAAGACAAAAGAAAGATCAATTAATTTAAAACCAGCTATAAGAAGGAAAAAGTAGACAAAGATTTAAAGTAGGAAACTTACGGTCACTCCTCCACCTGCTTCTGAGGAGGCTTGGGTTCACTCCGGACTTGATTTTCTGTCCGTTTTCCCAAGCGCCACTGACAAACAAAAACTGGCTCCTCCATTTGCTCTCAGACTCCAACAGATCATCAACAGCTTTGAGATCATTCCCCATATTGAAGTGGTAGAAGGGGAATTGGTGATGTTTGCAAAGATTGGCCACTGCTGCAAATTCTTTCATAGGTGAGGGATCCCGGACAGCCTTGATGCCATGATGCATGACATCAGAGTATACCAACCGTTGGGGCTCAGCTGGCTCGGACAGAGTTTGACCAGATGAAAATATCTGACAATCTTCGGGTCCAATGGGAATCTGAGTCCCCAATTAAATAGCTCCGTGAAGATGACTATTTCGTTCAGCTTGCAATCCATAGGAGTTTCAGGATCTATGGGAATCCTTATCTTCACATTTTATGGGATCCCCCATTTTGTGCGCATTCGACCCGGATCAGCCGTATGGATAAAGGCATACTTGGTCTTCTGTAAGGCCAAAAGATATTTAAGTTCGACCCTGTGAAAACAAGGCCCTACCTTCCCTTCGAGACACTCCGGCAGCTCCGGATGCCTCAAGCACAGTTTTTCTTTGCCCTTATCCTTTTTGGAAGCAGCAGTGTTACTAGTTTGACCGGATGGCTCAAACTCAAAAGGGACTTCTTCAACAGAGTCCTCCATTCTTTCCTCCATGATCGTAGGAGGAATATCAGTGGCAGTGGCCCGGGGAGAATTCAAACTTGGCTCAGCATGGCTTCCGGACTGCTGTTTTTCTGTGTTTTCTTGACTTCTAGTCTCAGACTGGGGCTCTGAGACAGAAGTCTCTCTTTGGAGTGCTGGGCTGCTAGCCTCCGGACCGGATGGCCTTTCCCGGGGAGCTCTGATAGGCACTCCAGACCCAGAGCTGCTATTTTTTGCCCCCGATTTTGAGGGAGTGTTCTTGGAGGCTTGCCCCTTAACCAGCCGGCTTGTCCTCTTAACAACCAATTTCTCCGGAGAGTGCTCTGTATCTGATCCCATCGCTATGAAGGGTGAAGGTTTCCTAAAACTTGTGACTGTGACTCCTGGCTCGATAGTAGGCACTGACTCCTGAACTGAGGAACCAGAGACTATGGGGGAGAGAGTGGATTGAAATAGTTTTTTGGGATTAGTACCTTTGGAAGAGGACGAGCCTCGATCTGACTCTGTAGCAGAGGAGATTGGTCTGTCGACAGGCGAGGTAGGTAACCCTGCTGCTATTCGTCTTTCCTTCTCAACTTTTTGTGCCTTCTCCAACTCAGAAAGGTTGAGCCACCCGCCTTTGATCAATGCAGTCCTTGCTGTAAACATAAACTACCAAGAAAATATTTGCTTTAGAGAGAGAAAGCTCTAAGTAAATATGCAGAGTAAATATGAAAGAGATAGTAAAACAGTAGGAAGTGAGTCTGAATATATAGTAAATCTGAAAAAGCAGTTGATTCCTATGAGAATTCAAAAAGTTTGGCAATGATTAAAAGACGGCGCTGATGTCATCATTTGTAATTAAAGAGGTTGCTTTTCGAAGAAGGTGGGTTCAAAATTCAAGGTGAAAAAACGGCTAAAGCAACCAATCAAAGTGTGACACGTGTCCCACGAACTCTGGCAAAAACCGTTTTGAATCCGTGAAGCTTTATCTGTCCGGGTAAACCCATAGACCTGTCCGGATTGAAAACTACTTCTAACATCAGACTATTTTTCAGGTCTCTGACAAGAATACTTGCTCAAACACCTAAAAAAGGGGCTCCTGATGAGTCCGAATTCAGCATGCTCCCTGGACAGGGACAGATCAGTCCAAGGCCTCCGGACCAGACAGATCGGACAGATCACATGGACCGGACAGATCGGACAGATCACATGGACCGGACAGATCACTTCGAACACAATGACCATAGGACTGTTCGAACTATAACAAAAGTACTAAAAAACCTAAACACTTCTTGACTAAGCAGCTTGCTCTCCTAGTTAGAGCTCATGGGTCTTTGAACATGACCCGGGTCCATTAAACATGACCCGAAAGCCCATAAGGGCCCAAACATCACACTATAAATACCCAACCACCTGCATTAACTATGGGTAATGAAAATTAACTGCTACCAAGCTGCTTAATTATCTCTCTACTCTCTAAACACCCACACACCACCACTTAAACACCCACACACCACCACTTAAACACCCACACACCACCATAAAATATCAACTGAAATTACCAGCCTACCCTCAGGCGATTATTATCCACACCAATACTATCTGGGGTGTTTGGCTTCATTTCGCTCATATCTTTAACATCATTTTTCATAGATATATGACTCCTATTCATATGACTAAAACATGGTATAGGTTCACTATAAATGTCATCATATTAGAAATGTTATTCCTACTATCATTTTTAGTCTAACCTGGAAATATAGAAACTTTGCTAAATTCAAGAATGCTACTATATCTACTGCTTTTATAATTAAGGAGGTCTATAACACCATCTTTTATATGAATTCTGCTGGTATTTTCAAACCTATTCACTGGGCTAATGATAGAACTATTGCTGCTAGTTTTGGTCTGTTTAACCTTGTCTACAGGCATGCTACTAGACCCTTAATATCTAAATGGATGGCACCTAATCCTGGTAGACTTAAGCTTAATACGGATGCGTCTGTGACTTATAATGGGGAAGCTGCTGCTGGTATTATTCTTAGAGATCACGAAGGTACAATCATTCATGCTTCTGGTAACCTATATGGTAAGCTCTATCCCTTATTGGCTGAAGCTAGGGCTCTTCTAGATGGTTTGCTTCTCTGTAAGTCCAAAAACTTAAACTATATTGACATAGAAGCTGACTCCTCTCTGTTAGTTGACTTCATTAAGTCTGGAAACCTTAAAACTACTCCCTGGTCTCTATCTCCCCTACTTAATTGTTGTAGAACCCTAATGTCTTCTAACATGACTATTAACCATGTCTATAGAGGCTCTAATCGAGCAGCTGATTGGCTGGCTCGATGGACTGTAAAATGCAAAATGAAACAGGAGTATGACTTCAACTCATCTCCTGTTGAATTAAAATCTATTCTAATATTAGAGAGTCTAGGAATACCTTATGTAAATTTTGGGTAGCTGCTCCTTTGTTTCCTCTTGTTTCAGGCTCCTTGTTGCTGCTTGTTCCTTTCGCTGGAATCTGGCTCTGGTGGTTGCTTGATTCTTCTGACCTCAGGTGCACCGTCCCCTTTCCGGCCTCTATGGTGAGAGGAGTACTAGGAGAGAGCATCACCAAGGTGCAGAAGACTATTCAAAGCAATGTTGGCTCCTTGTTGCTGCTTGTTGAAGTTCCGATCTTGCACCTTTCGAATGAGTCTGGATCTGGTGGTTGATTCTGCCCTCAGGAGCATCGTCCCCATTCCGGCCTCTCTGGTGAAAGGCGTACTGGGAGAGAGCTTCACCAAGGTGTAGAAATCGTGGCCTTCTGTCTGGTGAATCGGGTGGATCTGGTTGTCGATTGAAGCTCTCTTCTTGTGGGAGTCTGTGAATGGTTTCTGGAATTGTGGTTTGGTGGTTTTATTTGGTGGTTGCTGGGTTCTTCTACCCTCAAGTGCACCATCTCCGTTCCGGCCTCTCTGGCGAAAGGTGTACTGGGAGAGAGCATCACTATGGTGCAAAAGATGAGCACTGAGCTAGGGTTTTGAGATGGAGTCTGGATTTGGTGATTTGGTGAGCTCTGATTTAGTGTTTCGAAGGGAGGCAGATGGAGTTGATTTACTGAGCTCTGATTTAGGGTTTCGAAAGGAGACAGATGGAGTTTTTTTTGTTTGTGTGAAGCTGATGGAAAGAATACGATCTAGGGTTTTTTAATTGGGGCTATTCTGTTGGGCTTTTTTCTTTTGGCCCTTCAGTTTTTGATAGTCTTTCAATTTGTTCTCAATTTGTGTAACTTTTCAATTTGGTTATTAATAAAAGTTCGGTTTTGCTTAAAAAAAAAATAGTATCAATTTGGTACTATGGTACCATAAGAGGGCTTGACGGTTTCACTATGGTACCATAAGAGGGCTTGACAGTGTCATCAAGTAGACCCCTGTATATACATATAACATCTACTACAAAACGTACCATATGAATATTTCCCCGTGGTAGGCTGACAACTAGACGGACACTTACCACTGCACATAGTAGTGTAAACAACCACAAGCTAAAGAGTTTGTAGGTCCTATCTTGAAGATCAGTATCGTCGAAGACCGGAGGGGTTTTATTTTTTACCGTTTTCGAGAACGTCTGAATCACCGTCTTAGAAAAATTTGTCTCGGAATCGGTAGACTTGATAATATCCACCACCTTCACTGTTTTGGACTCGGTAATATCCACCGGGTTAGAGAATTTTACGGTCTTGAACTTAATAGACCCCGACCCGGCGTTGATATTGAGATCTCTGTTGACGAGAGATGAAGGAATGGCTAGGTTCACATGCCTAGGAGATAAATAATATAAGAGAGGTGAAGGAATTGCTAGGTTTACACGCCTAGGAGATAAATAATAGGGCATGGCTATATATATCCAATTCCGGTTTAAGTATACCCCAAATCCTCTTTTGACTTTAGTTTGATTTTTTTTACCAAATTATCCTCGACAATAAAATTAATCTCGAAAGTGCCATTAAGTAAAAACAACTACTAAGTGTATCCTAAGTATACCCAATTCACCAAAAACCTATTTCGCTATGTATACCCAAATAAACATTCTTCTTTAGTGAAATTATCATCCAAATGGTATAGTTTTCTTAAAATCTTTGAAACCAAGTTCAAACTTCAAAATAAAATTAAGAACATTCAACCTAAAACACAAAATCGATCATGACTCAACTAGAACTAGGGATCAGTGTGGAGGAGTTGATGTCGCCGGAGATAAGGGATGATGAAATGTCGTCGGAAAAAGAGTTGGAGTCGCCGGAGAAGCAACCACCGTCGCCGGAGAAGCAGCCATCGCCGGAGGAGAAGGTAAAATTTTCACTGGTGGCCTTAGCACCATCGGTTCCTGGCGATGGAACCGGTGGTGCTAAGGCCACCGTCCGGTCGGTACCGAGGCCTCAGTACCACCGGTTCTGAGGCCTTGAACCGGTGGTGCATGGGCCTCAGTCCACTCGGTTCTGAGGCCCCTTCACCACCGGTTAAAGGCCAAAGAACCGGTGGTGCACCTGGTCGTGTCCGGCCGGTTCTGAGGCCTAGGACCACTGGTTCTAGGCCTCTTAACCTTAGGTTTGCGCAAATTTTCCATAAAAAATCAAGGTTTTTTCCGTTTTTAACTATACCTAATTGCTTATTGTGGCTTGTTGTTGTGTAACAGGGGACAGATGTCGCCAATGGGACTGAGGAACCTTTCGCTACTGACTACAGTCATTTGTTCTTCACTACCGAGTTCTACACACACGACGCGTTGATAAAATGGGTTACAAAGACAGGAAAACTCCATGGTATGGTTATCAACATAAGTCAGTGCGACAAAGAAAACAGTAGAAAAAGTCCGAGGATGTATTTCCAGTGTGAGATGGGGAGGGGGGGGGAATATACTCCAAGAGTAGCAAAAAAAGACCGTAAACGGAAGTCTACAGGAACGAAAAAGATTGACTGCCCATTCAGCTTCTCGGGTTAATGGTGAAACCAGATCAATGGAAGTCATAAGTGAAAATTGTTAGTCATAACCACGAGAGTTCAAAGCATCTAGACGGTCATTCTTTTGCTGGCCGTTTGAATGATGAAGAGATGGAATATGTTGAACGAGTGACCTACATTGGTACTAACCCCAGAGATATACTGAATGGTGTTAAGAAGCTGAACGAAGATAATGTTTCTACCATGAGCACCATCTACAATGCATGACAGAAAAGTAGGGTTTTAAAAAAGGTGGGTAGGTCACAACTCCAGTTCTTGTTGGGGGAGCTTAAGTCACATAATTATTATGAATGGCATAAATCTGGTGAAGACGATGGACAAGTCATTACAGATATGTTTTTTTCCCATCCAGTCAGTGTTGACCTTTTGCGGACATTTCCAACAGTTTTGATCATGGATAGTACGTATAAAGTCATACGATATGGTATGCCATTGTTCGAGATAGTGGGTGTGACGTGTACTGGATTGACTTTTTGTGTGGCATTTGCATTCATGTCCGGTGAGAAGTTAAACAATTTCAAAAGGGTGTTAGAGTGTTTGAAGTTGTTGATTTCCGTTCACGGAATTCAAGAACCTCGTGTCATCCTGACCGACAGAGATTTAGCGTTGATGAACGCCATAGAAGTGGTATTCCCAGAGACACCATATATGTTATGTCGATGGCACATAACACAGAATGTTCAGGGGCAAACAAGAAAATAATTCCCTCGAGAAAAGTGATCACGCCCGACGGGACATGCTATTGGAGTACAAAGACTACCCTCTTGCAATTGAATACATTGAAAAATCGTGGATCGATAAATACATGGACAAATTCGTTGTTTTGAAGACGAATAATAACTTGCATTTGAGACATTGCACCACTAACCGCGTCGAGAGTGCTCATTCTAACCTATAGCGTTACCTACGTACAAGAAAATTAACCTTATAGCATTTGGGGGAGGGTTCATTCGCTTTTTGAAATCCAACATGCTGCCATTAGGTCATAGTTCGAGAAGAGTCGTTATATAGCACTGCATAATTTCGCGGACAATTTTTTTGATGAAATCCGAGGCAAGGTTTCCCACATGGAGTTAGAACTATTTTTTGACGAAGTAGAGAAGGCCGAATATAGCAAGATGGTCGCTATTGAAGATGGGTCGGATGTTAAAGACAATGGCGTCTGTATATGCGCTATAAAATCTACCCATGGTATACCTTGCTATTACCAGGTCCGCAAGTGGCGTAAAGACGGAATAGCTGCATCGTTAGATGCTTTTCACATCCACTGGATAAGGTTATAAATAATGCCCCGTTCATTCCGTACGAACATGGAGATTCTCAAAGATGATCTGCTAAAGCTAGTAACCTATGTTATGGAGACAAAAGACGAAAGCCGTATAAAACATATTTACAAGAAATGGTTTGAAATTGTTTATCCTAAAACATCCTCATTGCTAGAGCCATTGGAGAAGCAAAAACACCGAGGCCGCCCGCAAATAAAAAGAAAGTTAGTTGTCGATACATCATCCACTAAACAAGACAAATGCTACTGGGAACACAAGGAAGATGATGATAAGGTTAGTCATGACTCAGTCATGAACTCTTTAAAACCACCAAAAGTTAAAAAGGGTAAAGCAGTTGCTAGTGCAAATACGATTCGGGCAGATGTGCCTAAAGTACCTCGTACTCGTACTTCTTCCATTGCCTTTCTCGCTAGCAACATCGTACAATCATCCATTGGTGGAGTCATAGAACTAATACACGAACCGAAAGGTTTTTTGCGTTGGTTTCCAACTCACTTCAATCATTTTATATCGGGTATAAATGATGTTAAGGCATATGGTCATTGTGGATATTGAGCATTTTCGTTTGGGTTGTACGGTGAACTCATAGAAAACTATGACACATACAGCAAGATTTATAACGGTAAATAGGATTACCTGAAGGTTGCAGAAAGTATAAACTACTACGAGACACCATCATCAACCAAGTATTGGATGACAATGCCGGAAATGGGGATCGCAATTGCAACCAAGTTTGAATGAATTGTTCATTTTGTGTCACTCGTGGGGTCTCACAACTGTAGTCATACTTTTTTACGTCTGCGCGGTAAACCCCCTATTATGGCCCAAAGACGTGAGATTGGGTTTGGATTCGTTGATACTAACCACTTCGTCAATGTAAGTCATTCGATTTATGGTTTTGTTATTAGTTACAAGTGTATCACTCAATTTTTTGTTCTAATTTAAGTAGTATTAAACATCTATCAATCAAGCCCCTATGCCCTTGCGCACGCATACATCCTATGTGGCAGAAGTTGAAGAGTGAAGAGGCTACGTATTGGGAGCTACCAATAGTTGGTCGCTGCAAAAAATACACGGAACTCGAAGGGAGAAAGCCAGTTTGTTCATTCCTAGAAGTAACTAATCTTGATGAATTTTAGTAGTCGATTGATATCTTTTGGTCGGATTTATGTTCACATTTCGATTGGATTTATGACTTTTTGTCGCTTTATGTCTTTTGGTCGGATTTATGTTGTTTAGAACTTTGTTTGCTTTATCATAATATTTTGTACTTTAGTTATTTGACCGTAATTCATGAAATTTTCCAACTTATAACGATAAGCAACTAATCATTTCATAACTTAATATTAAACGCTACAAACCAACAACAACATCATCGCATAAACATGAGTAGATAACTTGAGATTGAACAGAGATTTAGTCAAAATCGTAGCCTCCATTGTCGCTGAGAATATGCACTGCTTCCTCCTTCATGGCAATTTAAGAATGAACGTATTCTACCATTTCTAAAGACAAATAGTCTGTGATCATTAAACCGAAGGAGGCGAATGCCTCGTTCCTAACTTCTAGGGGCTCGTTAAACACCAAGAACATCGGTCCACTAGTTATACACTTGTACCTAGTGGCTACATCCTCACGAGTACGAGATTTAGGCATTTGTCTAGTCGTAGACATTTCGCCGTACATCAAATACATCATACACAAAACTTCATCGAAAAACTCATCGGTATTATCGTCCGACCGTTTGAACTTCACAGCTTTCGCAGCCTTAAGTAGATGAGCATCATCAAACACACTCCAACCCATTAAAAAAGACTTCAACTATGTTTGAAGAAGAGTTTTGTGTATTTGGTGTTGTAAGGTAGACCTCTTTAAATAGAAAAATGAAAAATTACTTTGGCGGGAATTAAAGAGCGCCTAAAAGGTTATATTTTTTTCGGAGGGAATCCGCAACGGCTACATGATTAAAAATATATAACCTTTTCTTCTAAATTTAGCTTCAGTTAGTAATATAATCAGTCATGCACTCATACATCTAAGATATAAATCTGAATCATGATTACTTGTATGAATACCAAGTGAAATAACAATTATAAAGAATCTCTCAAACCAAGCACAATGAGTTTGTTTGAGACCATATGAAGCTTTCCCAACTCGATGAACTTCACTTGGGTGGTAACTAACATATGGGGAATGAGTTATATAAATCCTAACTTGATCATTATTTAGAAACACAATTTTACATTCAGTTGACGAATGCAACTGCAATAAGAGTACAAAGTGTCGTCATTTTTTCCACTAGGGAAAAAGTATCCTCATAATTTATACCATACTTTTGTCAATACCATATTGATACAAGATAAGATTTGTATCTTTCAGTATATCCATCAGACTTTATATTGATTTTTAAAATCCAACAAGAATAAATTATATGCTTCCTAGGTGGAGAAAAAAATTTGATCTTATCAAGATTTGATCATTTGTTAAGTGATCAGTTTGCTACCTAACCCGAACTCGGTATCTTTGTCACTCCGGATGAGGATCACATGTTTAACCGAAGTCACAACTGAAGGCAGTCTCCTTTGTCTTCAAAGATTCTCGATGGACATCTACCAAGCGGCTTGATAACTCTAAAATAGAAAAAAGATGATATAAGCGAAAATATTTATAATCACCTTGAACAGTTCAAGAATTTCATAATAAATTTTGATGATGATGATAAACTTATATGTTGGGCCTTCTTGCAGACCCTCAAGGAAAGTGCACTAAAATGGTATAACAGTTTACTACAAGGATCCATTAAAAAAATTGATGTGTTTTGGATGCTCTTCTGGAGGAAATTTGTGGGCTAGTAAAGAACTTAAAGGGAACGGTGATACCATCATCCATCGTGCACAAGAACCGTATAAGTCTTTAACGGACTACAATGGCCGTTTCGTAAACACAAAGAATGAATTGCCTGATTGTTTTGAGCAAGTGGTTATTGCTTATTTAAGACAAGCTCTAAATCCAGGTGAGCTGGCTGATTCAGTAACTCGGAAAAAAAATCAATGACTTGGGGAGGATTATTAAACCAGGTCGGAAAACAAATTGCAGTGAAGGAAAATAAAAATCTCAGAATACTGCGCCAGAATAGGTTTGCTCCTACTGCTTTAATCCCACAAGCCAGTACTCAATCCCTAGCTACAGTCAATTATAGGCCTAAAGATTCCAGACTGGGTTCATATCGGCCTAGATAAAGTCAATCGAATCAAAGCCAACAGACGAGACCCATGAGGAGTCAATGGGTTCAACCAGAATGGTTTGCCAAACTAGGTGAAAGTATAGCTACCATCTATAACAAAACCAAGAATGCTGTGCATTTTCGAGGGTCAACGCCAAATCAATCTCCTAAAGAAAATCTAAAATCTTATTTTTTAGATACCACAATGATGTGGGTCATGATACCCAATATTACATCGCCTTAAAACATGAAGTATAAACCTTGATTGAAAAAGGGAAGTTGTCAGCTTTTGTTAAAAAATAAGGGGGCAATAGGCCAACAAATACTCACTCCTAGCCTAGTGCAAGTACATCACATACAACATCACCAAATCTCCAGAACATAATATGGGGATGTCTAAACAAGAGGATACTATGGTAATCGTAGAAAGTTTGAATGAAGAGTTGGAGTACTTGGATCCTGATCCAGATCGGAATCAAGTTGGGATGATAGTAGAAAAAACAGCGACGGTATCCGATCTATGCAGCTTTTTTGAATCTTTAACCATTTTTTGGGGAGATACTGTGACTGCGCCCTCAAGTTGTTCAAGAAAAAGACATGTCAATAGTCTAACTACTTAGTTAGAGAGAAAAATGTTTACATATCTCTATGAGATCCAGGCTCCATTCATTGTCTTTGATGAGGATGACTTGAGAAATATTGCGGGCCCACATGAAGATGTTGTGGTAATAGGGTCATCCATCGAAGTCAATGATATACGTCAAATCTTAATTGATATGGGAAGTTCGATGAATATTTTGTTTCTATTAACTTAAATCCCTCAATCATCCAATGCTCGAATATGACCATAATAGGATATACCAGTAGCTCAGTCGATGTGATTGGAGAGTTTGAATGAGAGGTCTTGTTTGGAAAAGGACCATTCAAGAATATAGTGAGGGTTTTATTTGTAATAGTTGATTGTCCGACGTCTTACGACGCCATATTTGGCAGGTCTTGGCTATCTAGAATACATGCAGTAGCTTCCACTATTAACAAATGTTTGAAATATGATGTGGGAGGTCAAGTGGGCGTCGTCTGAAGTAGCCAAAATATAGCTCGTGAATGTTATGTCATTGCGCTTGCTCCAAATTCGTTAGAAGCAGTGAAGGTTGACAAAGAATAGCAATCAGTAGAGGCTTTTGCCAAACCAAATGAGATAAATGATCCAAGGGAGGCTCATAGTGTAGTAATCTCATTTGAAGAAGTTGAAATTCATCGTTTGGCAGAAGGTAAAAGTTTCAGGATCCGATCTAAATTATCATTAAAGTTAAAAAAATATTATCGTCCTTTTTATCTAATAATCTGCATGGATTTTGATGGTGTAACGAGGATGTAACTGGAGTGCCAGCTAGTGTGATTAGTCATAAACTATCTGTGCGATTTTGATATTGGGCCAGTGGTACAAAAAAGAAGAGTTTTTTCTAGAGTAAATTCTGAAGCGATAGTCCAAGAAGTAGATCGGCTAACCAAGGTGGGACATATTAAAGAATCTTAATACCATCTTTAAACAGCTAACCCAGTCCTAGCCAAGAAGAAAAATGGAAAATTGTGTATGTTTATTGACTTCACACATCTCAATAGAGTTTTCCCCAAGGATCCGTTTCCAGTACCCCGGATAGATCAACTAGTAGATTTTACATTAGGGAACAACTTGTTGTCATTTATGGACGCTTTTTCTACATATAATCAAATACAGATGGATCCAAATGATCAAGATTCTTGTTATAAGGTAATGCCTCTTGGGTTAAAAAATATTGGAGCCACTTATCAACGACTAGTGAATAAAGCATTTGCTAATCAGATCGGAAGAAATGTAGAAGTATATATCGATGATATGATGGTTAAAAGCCCTAAGGAGGAAGATTACATATCCGACCTCCAAGAAACTTTGGAAGCCATCAATTTGAAATTAAATCCTGACAAATGTACCTTTGGGGTCCGATCTGGTAAAATTTTAGGTTATATTATAAGTGAGGAAGGGATTCAGGCTGACCCATATCAGTTAAATGCTTTGTTGGTCATGGATCCACCTTAGAATACTAAAGAATCTCAGATATTAACTGGAAGATTGGTAGCATTAAATTGGTTTATTTCAAGATCATCAGACAAATGTGCTCAGTTTTTCCAAGTTTTAAGAAATGATAAAGACTTTAATTGGTCTCCTAATCGTGATCAAGATTTCCTTGAAATCAAGAGACAATTATCCTCACCCAAAACTTTATTCAAACTTGTTGATGGGGAAAAACTTTATTTGTATCTAGCAGTGTTGGAGTATGATGTACGTGATATATTGGTGCGAGAAGTCGATAATTACCTCGCCCTGTTTATTATATAAGAAAGATTTTGTTGGAAGTTGAAAAAAAACCTGAAATTGGAAAAATTAGCCTTAACATTGGTGATAGCAACTAGAAAAATGAGGTCATACTTTCAAGCACATTCGATCACAGTTCGAACTTCTTTTCTATTGAAAATTGTGATACAAAATGCTGATACATCTGAAAGAATGACTAAGTGGTCAGTTAAGCTTGGAGATTATTATATTGACTTTGCACCTCGATTGCAATCAAAGCTCAAGTTGTGGCTGACTTTTTAGTGGAGTTTCACTCCAAGAGGCCTCGTGAAGAAGCTCAAATCAGTAAGTTTAAAAAGGAATGGGTGATCCAGACTGATGGTGGATCTAGTACAATGGGGTGTTGAGCTATAAATTGTCTAATCTCTCCCCATGGTGATTTTGTGTATCAAGTTATACGTTTTAGCTTCAGAGTATCTAACAATTAGTAAGAATATGAGGCAGCAATAACTGGATTAAGGCTAGCTCAAATATACGGCGCAAAGAGACTCTGATTGATAGATGATTCCCAACTACTCATTCATCAAGCACTGGGGCAATCCGAAACCATGAAATATCACTTGATAAAGTATCTAGAAGTGTTAAGAGAGATCTCAGTTGGGTTTAAACGCGTCGAATATGAACATGTTCCAAGATTGGAAAATTTTATGGTTGAATCCTTAGCCACTGTAGCTTACTCTCAAGCATATCTTTGGATCCTTGTGCAAGACTGTCCTTCCATAGCCACAACTACAGAAATGAACGGTGGAGTGGGAGAAAGTCTACATGTATCAGACACACTCCCTAAAGATTGGAGAAATGAGATTCAAGAGTACATCATTCATGGATTTTTTCCTCCAGATAAGTTTTTGGCCAAAAAGATAAAGTACAAAGCTCATGGATATCTAGTTTTAAAGGGGGATCTTTATAAAAAAATATTTCATCAGGCCTTTGCTGCATTGCCTCGGATCCAATGAATCTCCAATTTTTCTGTCAGAACTATATGATGGAGAAGGGTCAACACATTGTGGCTATAAATTTTTTACTAGAAGGGTATTGTTGGTAGGATATTATTGGCTTACCATTATGGTAGATGCTAAATATTTGGTAAAGAAATGTGAACTTTGTCAAAGGTATGAAAACGCAATCCATGTACCAGCAGTCCCCATGAAATCCATGTCTGAACCAATACCATTTTAATAGATGGGGACTTGATCTATTCGGACCCATTTCGATGGTTTCTGGGGGTTGTCGTACCATAATTGTGGTAATAGATTATTTCTCCAAGTGGGTAGAAGCAACACATTTATCTGGAACAACATCTAAAGAAGTGATAAAGTTTATCCTCTCTAAAGATGCTGCTGATTTGGCATTCCCAAGCGCATCACTACAGATAATGGTCCTCAGTTTGACAGCAAAGAAATAGGCGTGTTTTGTACATCACGAGGAATTCAACATTATTTCTCTTCTCATTTTCATCCTCAAGACAATGGACAAGTTAAAGTGGCAAATTGAACAATTTTAACAGGTTTAAAAAAGAATTCGGAGGGAGCAGCTGGGAAATGGCCAAGTTACTTACAAGAAGTATGGGCATACGGAACCACTCCTCACACAACCACTTAGGAGTCTCCATTCTCTCTAGTTTATGATATGGATGCGATTACACCTATAGAAGCTATTCTTCCTTCTTCGAGATTTCAAAATCATTCTGAAGAGAATAATGAGATGGTTGTAAGGGCTCAATTGGATTTAATTGAAGAAATAAAAGTGAAAACTCATCTAAAAACTGTGAATTAGCAAGGCTTGAAGAGGAGCAAGTTTTCATGTAAAGTAAGAAGAAGATATTTTCAAGTTTGAGATAAAGTATAAATAAATTTTTTGTTACACACTGAGGAAAAAAGATATAGAAAGCTAGCTTCAAACTAGGAAGGACCATACATCGTATATGAAAGAGTCAAGCAAGGAACATACAAGCTTCTATACAAATAAGGAAACATTTTGAAGCACCATTGGAATATTGAACATCTTAGGTTATACTTAGAGTAAATTCATCTTGTAAATACTTACTTTGCTTTACTTCAATATAAATATTTGGAGGCATACTCTCTTCTACCCTGGTGGGGAGGTTTTAATGAGGTGTCCGAATCTCAATCAAGCATCATCATTATCCTTTTTAAAAAATGTGTCTTGGCTAGGATGAGATTGATTAAAGAAATATTAAACATTTATTTCCTTCAAATGGATTACCACTGAATGGATCAGATGGATTAAAGACCTATTAAACATTTATTACCTTCAAATGGATTACTTTTGAGTGGCTCAGATGGATTAAAAACCTATTAAACATTTATTTTCTTCAAATGGATTACCTTTAAATGGCTCGGATGGATTAAACACATATTAAACATTTATTGCCTTCAAATGGATTACATTTGAGTGGCTCGGATGGATTAAAGATTTAATAAAGATATATTGCCAAACGAATGGAATGCTTTTGAATGGCTTGTTTGGAGTTGATTTATTACTTTAATTTTGTCATACTCAATTAAGATCGGATATTAATGGAAGAAAATAAATATAGTAAAACATAAAATGGAAAAGTTCAAATTATAATAAAAATTTGATCTACATGGCAAAATTCCTTGTGTACAACAAGGACTTACGCAAAGAAAGTTACTAAGAAATCCGATCCGAAAAGTAGCAAAATGCATTGCATACTCCAATGAATTTGGTTCAAAACACAAACACATTAAAAATGGTTAACCTTAGGGCTCGTTCCTTTCGGTTTTATTCTCAACCTTTCCTTTTTATTTTTCTTCTTCCTTTTCTTTTTTATCATCATCTGAATCTTCCTCACCCTCATCATCATATTTTGACTAATCCGAAGAAATACCTAGTTTATCATCCTGTGCCATAGTTTAAAAATAGATTTGCTCATATGGCACAAACTTCAACAACTCCCCATGAGACTGTTTAGGAAAGGTTTCATGGAACAGTATTACTATATCCAATTTAATGGATTCTTCTCTCCGGTCCATAAATTTTAATACACCACCAGCATATGTATATATATCATCTTCTTTCTTCTTTAGAAGATCTTCCACTTTTTTATTCTCTTCTGATAAGTTTTGAAAGCTAACTTTATCATTAGCCTGCTACTCTTTCAAAGAGGAGGTCTCTTTTTGTAAATCAGTAAACTTGAGTTGCAGCTGATTGTGATCGAATTAGGATTGAACCAACTCATCCTTAAGATTTTTCACTTCCTTATTCAGATTCTCTACCTTTTCTTTCTTCGATCTTATGGTGTTTTGTAAATTTTGGTTTTTATTGCGAAGGGAACTAATATCCTTGACTTGAGATCTAACTTGGCTCTCAAAGTCAACTATTGGCCTTATGTAGTCTAAAAATTGATATCCCAGTTCATAATATTCCTTTGACACTTCGAATGACTCCCCATCGTGTGTCACAGCTTCGACAACGGTAGTGGTCTGAAGGAAAACTTTATCAAAATTTTCAAAATTGAAGTTTTCAAAGTTTCTTATGTCATCTAGCTGATCAACACCTTTAAAACAAGGCCTATCAGTAGGAGGAAGTATAAATAAAGATGGATCAGCAAACACTTCTGCTTGAGGAGGAACTTCAGTAGGGGTAATGGTAGGATGGACTTGGATTGGAGTATGATCTCCGAACCAATAACAATTTTCTTCTTCTTTGCCTATCTTTTATCACTGCCTTCTTTAGTCTTTTTTTGCCCCTTCTTCTTCTTGACCATCGAATATTTTGAGGGAACTTCCCACAGTAACTGCCAAAACTTCTAATAGAGTTGCGCCTATTACATCCAGAGATTATATGCTTCACAACTCTGGAATGACTTGAGATGGTGCCTCTTCCTCTTCCTCTTCAACTTTTTCTTTTTCTTAATCTTATCAAGATGAATGAGAGCTCTGTTTCTGGTTGGTTGAAAAATCTTGTCATCAACTTCCTCAATCCTCTTAAGAATGTCAGAAGATCGGGGATGGGTAGTTAATTGTTTCCATGAGAGCTCATAGATTGGATGTGTTCTCCATATGTGAGCTCTCACCATATTTCATGCAGTAAAATAGTTATGAAATCCGTTCCACCATTTTTTGGCTGCCCATTGATGTAGTCTGGTAAAAATTACTTTCCCATCTTGAAGGTGCTGTGAAAATAGCTTTGAAAACACCGTAAAATAAATTCGATATAAGAATCAATATCCAAACATAACAAAAAATATTTTAAAAAAGAAAACTTACCTGCAGACTACTAGTATCTTGTAAGAATACTTGGATTTCTCTTAGAGGTAATTTTCTTCCATTCTCCCAAGCACCATTAATAAAGAGAAACTTGGTTCTCCAAGGTTTATCAACTTCCAGTAAATCATTGACTTACATATAGTCATTTCCCATGTTAAAATGAAAATTGGAATGTTACCATTTTGATACAAACCAGCCACAACAGCAAATTGCTCCATGGGCATCTAAATCTTTGGTGGCCTTGAAGCTATAATACTGGAAAAAAGTGTAAACCAAGCATTAAGGCTTAGTTGACTTGGGCATAGTTTCACTAAGAGAAAATATCTCAATATTTTCGGGTCCAAAGGAAACCTGAGACCTCAGTTGAGTACCTCGGGGTCCATTGTAGTCTTTTCGGAGATTGGAATCCCGACTTTAATTGATTTAGGAAACCCCTACTTGCTCCAAAGTTTACCCAAATTAGCTGTGTGAGTGTATACATTAGATATTTGTTTTATAAAGCCATCAAGTATTTGATGTTAACCTTAATGAAATTAGGCCAGACTCGCCTAACCAGACATTATGGAAGTGGTTTGGATTCTATCAAATGGGCCTTATTTCTTTTTTCTCGATTTTATTTTTTAGTGTCCTCAATGCAATCTGATTTCTCCAAAGGTGTATCTTCACCACCGTCATCCATTTTCTCTTCCATCATCTGTGGTCCCAATTTTGTTGAGTCACCGACCTGGTTACCAAGGTTATCTTGCTCAATATAAGGAAGCTCAGCAGATGAAGCTGTTGGAAGATTCATGGTGATAGTTCCCCTCTCAGTCGACTTTTGTTGGAAAAGTTTGCTGGTATTAGTGGAAACCTCTGATGGTTTCTCCGTTTATTTCTCCAATGTAGAAGGCTTGTTTTTAGCTTTAGAGATTTTGGTAAGCCTACGAGGAGTATTTTCCGATGTCTGACCCCATAGAAATAAAAGTTGATAGAGGCTTACGATTGCTAACAACTTTTATTGAGGGAGTCTCGGATTGGTTAAGGATTGTAGGAGATCGTGCAAGGGGGCTCAGTTTAGAAACATAAGATTGTTTACCAAAAGAAGAACTTATGTCTGGTTCTGGAATCTGAGTCACCAGAGAAGCGGGTAATCCGACATAAATTTTGGCTTGCTTTTTTCTTCCTCCAACTCGGAAAAATTAAGTCAACCTCCTCTAATTAAAGCAGTCCTCGCTGTAAACATACAAATTTTAAAAGAAATTGGAAAAACGAAAGAGAAATCTGGGTGAAAGTGGAACTTTTATTTGACTAGAACTATGAAAATGAATATGTTTCTCACATTAAGAATGGAAATAGTAGAAATTACCTTTAGATATGAGTAAAGAATACGCACTTGAGTGTTTTACTATGGAAGAGAAACTAACGGTAATAATTAGGAAAAAATATTAAATGTAGCTGTTTGTTTTCTTTTTTAGCCATAAATACCGTTTCTAAGAAAGAAACCATTCAGTTTCTCCAATGACTACATGACACGTGTCATGGGGAAACTAATCGTTTAAAGTTGTGACCGTTCAGTAGAAAGAGATTTAATAAACCCCTTTGGATGCAGTTCGGAGATCTTTTACAGTATTAGCTCTCTCGAAATACTTTAGAAAGAGCTAAGGCGGCTAAATGGTAGGATCAGATTTTTTAGGATGTCCATTACAGTAAAGTAGGTCGAAATTTATTTAGAGGGGTAATTCGGAACTTGGTGTGGTTTATTTTACGCTGAGGGTAATTTTGTCAAGTGTTTTGGAATGTTTTAAGAGTATTAATGTTTGGGTGTTTTGTAGTGAGATATTTAAGGTGCCTGGTTGTATTAAATGTTCATTACCCTCATTAATGAAAGTAGTTGGGGTATTTATACCCTAAATTATGGACCCACGGGCTTTCAGGTCAAGTTTATGAAACTGGTTCAAGTTTAAGGACCCATTTACTTAATAAGTTGATTAACACCTAGCTTAGTCAAAGGGTGTTTAGTTATTTAATACTTTTTTCCTGTCCTGATGGTTCAGTGGGCACTTTATGTCCGAATTACCCCTGTCCGGATATCTCAGTGGGCAGTGGTGAAGTTATCCGGACTCATCAGACCTGATAGCCAAAATTTGATGAATAAGCAATAATTTAAGTAAGCTTGATGACTTAGCTATGGGCCTAATACATTGAACTATGGGTTTGGGGGCTCATGAGATTGGCCCAAATAGAAGATCCGACCCGAATGGCCCATGGATCTCAAAAAGAGTATAAATAGCTCAACTAACAGCACTAAATGGGATGGACGTTTTTCCTAAAATATTAAATACAAGCACCTCATTTCCCTTCATACTCTCTACCAAAAACTTAATATTAAATAACCTAAAGATCTTCTACATTTACCCCTAAATTAGATTTCATCATCACCAATCCATATAACTTTTGAAATAGATACTTTCCAAAATTATGTGCAATGTGAATTCTATTAATCACATCTATAATAGTCATAATTGCATCTCTCGAAAAAACATTTGGAACTTTACAAAATAAAAGCTAAAACGAGCAGTCTTACCAAGGTTAGCTTTTTACAGTTTTTAGAATTGTGACCCATAAGAAAATATTAAGAACAATATTGTGGTTTATATGTGACATTTACCCAGAATCATTCAACATTTCCAAAATTAACCCAAATTTTATTAAAGAAATTCTTTGAAAGATCCATAGGGAACCCAAAGGGCAATAGGGTTCTCTATGGATATGGTTAGGATTCTGATTGTATCTGAATTATATAGGTAATGAGGGATATTACTGAAGATGATCCAAACAGGAGAGACTGGGGACTCCATTTTAGGATGGAAATTAGGTGTCAATTAAGAATACACATTGTATGTTTTCCCACTGTCCATACCGATCTTCTCTAGATTTTTTTTTATTTTCTTTCTGTAAGTCCAATTCTATCATTAAGAGCCAAGCTTACTTTTCCTTTGAAATTTAAAGCATCAAAGAACTTTTGTATCTCAGTTATTAGCGGTCTTCCATTCGAGAATTTCCCTATCAATGTGCACTTAGCCAAAGACTCTAATATTAGTTTATCTTGTTGCTGGAAGTCGAGATATAGTCTTCTTGATTATGAATTTTGAAATGTTTGTGAACCAGATTCGTGGGAGTATTTCTGACTATATCTGAAAAACTCTTCTCTTGTGATTGTTGATCTATTTATGGTTTCGTTCGATAGTTAGATTGTTGTTCAAATACAGGGCTTGTTCTAAGAGTTACATAAGGCAGGTTAGTTGAAGAATTCCTAACATGACTTGAAGGATAAGACTGGCTAATAGGTGAGAATTCTTGAGCATGATATTTTTGATTTGCAACATTTCTTGATTGATAAAGCACTGACTGCTAAGCTCGATGGAGATCCAGGGAGGTTTTCAATATCTTTTTGGGAGATTCAATTTGTTGTTGCTGACGAAAAATAGTAGACTCAACATCAAAGAATGCTGCTGCTGGATTTACATTGTCTAATAAGCCGATTCTTCATTTAAGAATAACAAGAATTGGTTTTTAAATATATATATATATATATATATATATATATATATATATATATATATTCTATTCTTCTCTCAGTAATTAGTATCATCGTAAACTGAAATTATCCATATTACTGTTGTATATTATTAATCGCTAGAATTTTTGAAGTTATCCATCTTTCCAAAAGCATCTTGTAAGTAAAATATTAAGATCTTTCCAATTTTTTTTTAAAACCTTAACTTGGCATAAAAAGATTATACTTGTTGCTAGGAACCAATTCTTGCGAAGCCCCTTTTCTTTCCTTCTATAATTTTAATAATAATAAATATATATACGATAGCATAAAACATATTTGAATTAAATATTTAAATGATGCATCTAATTACAAATGTGTTTCGTATGAATTTAATTGTATTTAATTTATCAAATTTTGTTATTCAAATTATACACTCAATATTAAATATATTTTTTAACTATAAATATATTCAAACAATTCGATTTGAACTAAAAAAGAAAATTTAAATTATAAATTTATCCAAACAATCCATTTGAATCATAATCCACCTAATTAAGTCAATGTTCGGTCGTGGTGGTGTATCCAAAGCACAGAGAGATCAAGAATTCTCACTATTTCTTAGATTCATGGACCCAATTCAATTCAGTGGGATCTTTCATTCACATTTTTTTCCACCAAGAACGTTTTATAAAACTCTTGGACCCTCGAATTTTGAGGCTCAAAATGGGAAGGAAAGCTTCGGGATCAGGGGCTGAGAGATGAGAGAATAAGTGCCACTTTGAATCTAACCTTTTTTAATAAACCGTCGGCTCATGGAGCTACTGGCAATGAGACTGGTAGAGAAGGGTTTTTTTCCCCATGAATTGGTTATTCCTAAACGAGCCATGAAGGGTATAACGAACATACCTTGTCTCCACATTGGATCAAGAACAGGGTCCGAGGGATCAAAAACTGCTAATTCATATAGAGCCATCGAACCCGCCCAACCCGTCAGACAAGACATTGACCTCAATGTTCTTGCTTGTTCCCCCCGTCCCACAAAAAAAACAGAGATCCATAGATCTTGTTCCGTTCATAGGTCCCAAGCCCTTCTTAGAAAGCCCCTCCCTCAAAGTAAAAAACAAAAATGCGCTGTCCCCTTAATGCTACGAAGTGAAGCAGTTCAGTCTTTCCCTGCCTGCCCTGGAGTTGAGAGTCTCAAACATCTCACAGATAGATAGAGAGGTAGAAATTTATCAAACGAACCGCACTCCTTCGTATACGTAATGAAAATTTCATTCTCGATTCTACGAGAATTTTTATGAAAGCCTTTCATTTGCTTCTCTTCGATGGAAGTTTGATTTTCCCAGAATGTGGGCCATCCTGGATTTGAACCAGAGACCTCGCCCGTGAAGTAAATCATCGCACCTACGGTCCAACCAATTGGGAGAGAATCAATAGATTCCTTTTCGGGAGCGATTCATCCAAATGAATTAAGAAAGTCTTCCTACTTCTCCATTGTTCCAATCAGATTCGAAAAATAAGAAAGATCTTGTAGCGATTGAATAAAAAAGCAGTGATTTCAAACAAATACACAAGTTCCTTTTTTAACTCTTTTTTTAGGTTTAGTTCAATATTCTATTTAATATTATTTTAATAGAAGAAGTAATTAGAATTCAGAATCATCCGGTTAGGATCACTCTAAACCAGCCCATTTTGTATATGATTCAGCATGCCAACTATTATGACTGGTAGTGCCTGGTGATGCTCATAAAAGATCCCTGTAAGTGAAGTCTTGTTCGACAAAATCCTTTTTGTTGGTCCTGAGGATGCCAACCGATATCTAACAAACTATTTGAAAGGATTTCTCAAATTTGTCTAACTTTTAACTTTGTCGTAATTGGTCGGGTTTTTTTTTGTTAATTTGTGCTTGTATTTACGAAACTAATTCTGGACAATCAAATCTATTTCTCGATTCAATAGAAGCCCAAAAGAAGCCCAAAGAGGAGGGTCCCAAATAACGAGAGATATGTAAAAAGTAGGTCCTATTACGCCTATTCCTAATCCTAAATGGAATGTAACGACGTAGGGAAGCATCACTCTCTGGTTTTCCCGGATGTTGTTCAAGATGTTGTTCTACAGTATCCGTAGCGAGAGGTCTCCCCCTTCGAGAGAAGAATGCAAGCAAGGATGCGGTTGGATTGATTGAACTGAAATCAGGGCTGGGTGTCGAAAGAGGATAGGAGCAAAGCACGAGAATGGATGCCTTCAAAATTGTCCAAGTTACTTCTCTTTTTGTCTAACTCACTTCCTTTCATTTCAAGATTGGATTGAGAAGCCGTGGAGCCAAAGATGCCCCCAATATAGGCACCTAAATGGGCCTTCGGAGCCGGTGATCTGTTCGGCGTAAGATCCTCTCTCTTCTCTCACTTGACGAAGCGCGCGAGCAATTTCTCTTCTCTTTCTATTAGGGGTAGGAGTTACTGAACAGCCAATATCGATTTCGAAATGTATTGAAACCTTGGTTAGTAAAAAAAAGCGGGATGCTGTATTTCCAGGATTGGATTTCATATTCAAATGAACCTCGTAATCGTAAGAAAGTAGGTTTTTTAGTGATGGGCCTAGCAAAAGAAAAATTGAGATAGGATCCTATAGGATCTCCCCCCTTCAAAACCAGACATGAAAGTTAGATAAGGCCTGACCGGCTTCGCGGGAGCATTTATTTCCACTCTCTTTGAAAGCATAGCTGTCGTCCTAACGTGAAAGCTAACAAAGGATAGGCTTTATTTAGCTTAGTAAGTTCGCTAAAGCATAAAAACCAAGAAAACGTATCTAATAGCAAGAAAACATAAGTGGGCCCTCTTGGCCACCCGCGACCTTGGCTTTTTAGAGAATCCCGCTCCTGTGTCGTGGAACTTGTAGCTCGGCAGTCCACCGGGTGGGTTTGTTTATCCTTCCAGTTTCGAGTGTCTTCTATTAATTGTAATTTAGAATTATTTGTTGGCCCCATCAGTCAAATAAAATAAATAATTTCTATGGAAAAATCCAATCAAATAATTATATTATTTTATTATATCCCTTTCAAAGATCGTTCTATTTTGTTTCGTATTCTCTAAAGATAAGTAAGTAATAGATGCATACGAGAATATATGGGAGAGTCAGACTCGAAAAGAGGATTCCTCACTTCTTTCTCTCATTCAAAACCGTGCATGAGACTTTCATCTCGCACGGCTCCTAAGTGATAAAAGTAAAGAAGAACTCATCTTCTTTCTTTTTTGATTAACCGGTCAGCCTGGCAAATGATCAACTCTTGCAGGTTTTGGTCGAAGAGGTTCTGGAGATGATGCCTCAAAGTTCGGGCATCCCGACAATTATATACCTGCTAATCCGATGCCCACCCCGCCTCATATTGTGCCGGAATGGTATTTCCTACCGATCCATGCCATTCTTCGTAGTATACCTGACAAATCGGGAGGTGTAGCCGCAATATCACCTGTTTTTCTATGTCTCTTGGCTTTACCTTTTTTGAATTTGAAAAGTATGTATGTGCGTAGTTCAAGTTTTCGCCCGATTCACCAAGGAATATTGGGGCGTAACGTTGTGGTTGTTCCATCGACTGACCGAGAAAAAAAAGGTCCAGAGGCATCTTCCATTCATATCGATTTTGGTTTTTCCGCACCATATTTGGTTTACATCTAACTGCCTACTGGGCAAGCTTCAACTTCAAAGTCACCTGATTTGGCACCAGCCAAATTTCGCT